>CM038675.1:307084647-307499857 GCA_021605145.1 Aegilops bicornis
TCTGACTTGCTCCTACGGAACCAAGGTCGAAAGGATTGAAAAAGTCAGTCATTCACAACCACTGATGAAGGATTCCTCGAAAAGTTAAGGATTAGTAATCCGTTTTAGAAATCGAATGGGTTCGATCTTATACATACGCGAGGAAGGTAATCAAAAAAGAAAGAAGACGAGTTCTTCTTTCTTTTATCACTTAGGAGCCGTGCGAGATGAAAGTCTCATGCACGGTTTTGCATGAGAGAAAGAAGCGAGGAATCCTCTTTTCGACTCTTACCAACAAAAAGAATTGTATAGTACTCATGAAAAGAGTGAAACATTTTATACTGTTACTGCAGCTTTTGATGTCCAGGCATCCGGTGCTCTTTCTCATGGTATGTGATTATCCTCTGGATACACCAATACTGTCCCTACGTTTTTGGTACCATAATTTTTTGTCCTCCTCATAATTTTTATTGTGTGGAGTCTATATATATATTCCTTCACCCCCTTTTCGTTTGTAAAGAGAGTCATCCGAAGATGCCTACACTTTCATCATTTATTTTCTTAGAGAGAACCACCTACTCATGTCTTGAGATCAAGAGATTCCATTCCAACCATTTGAACCTTAATTTCTAGCGTTTCCCAAATTGTTTTCCACTCAAATCTTTCTTCCACCATAGCCAAATCTGTGAGAGAGAGTTGAGTGTTGGGAGAATATCATTTGAAGCACAAGAGCAAGGAGTTCATCATCAACACATCGTCAATTATCTTTTGGCGTGTGATGTCTCCTAGATTGGTTAGGTATCGCTTGGGAGCCTCCAACATGTTGTGTAGTTGAACCAAAAAGTTTGTAAGGGCAAGGAGATCGCCTACTTCGTGAAGATCTACCCGAGTGAGGCAAGTCCTTCGTGGACTATGGCCATGGTGGGATAGACAAGGTTGCTTCTTCGTGGACCCTTCATGGGTGGAGCCCTCCGTGGACTCGCGCAGCCTTTACCCTTCGTGGGTTGAAGTCTCAATCAACGTGGACGTACGATAGCACCACCTATCGGAACCACGCCAAAATACTCCACGTCTCCTTTGCGTTTGCACACTCCAATCCCATCCCTTTACATTCTTGCAATTTACATGATTTACCTTTTCCGCTGCTCATACTCTTTACATGCTTGACTGAACTGTATTGTGAATGCTTTAACATGTGCTAAACTCAACCTTAACTTGTAGAAATTTAAAATCTGTCAACCTTTCTTATGAAGGGTCTAATCACCCCCCCCCCTCTAGACCTCTGATCTCCATCCTTTCAACAGTATAACAATTTTATTCTTGATGGTGACTTTATTAATTAGACCATGTTAGTCTTATTGTTGATAGTATAGCAATTTTAATCATTAAACCATGAAAAATTTATTAATTAGACAAACACAACTTTTTGCAAGGCAACTTGTGTTTGAATAATAGCCATGGTACAACATGAAATTGAAAGACAATTTCACCATGGAAACTAAATATCTGTTGACATGATAATTTCAAATGATTTTTTGCATGTACGCTTGAGATGTTTATGGATGACATATTTTCCGGTGTACAAACATGAATGCCCTAGTTTGATGGCAATTTTATTCTACATATCATGGTCACTTGTTTGTATGTCTTATTTATTTATTTATTTATTTATTGTTGAAAATCATGGAAAGGTGCATTTTTTACTTGAAAATGAGTAGAAATATATTATGAGGACGAGTTTCGTCTTTCTTTCACTCTGTTTTTCTGGGGTGTGAATGATGTTTTCAGTGGGCACTTTGGTGCCCAGGCTCATGTGTACCCAGTTAGAAAAAAATTCATAAAAATTCAAAACAAAATCAATAAATTCCAATTTTTTTGTGCAGTAGAAACTTTGATGCGTGAGTCATTTGGACATCTAAGCAGCTCTCAGCACAAAAGACAAATCGGGCCGAAACAGTACATGAATATTAAACTTTTTTACAGACCCCCAATTTATCTTTTTTGCTGAGAGATCCTCGGATGTCCAAATGATTTGAAAATTGGAGCGTACCTCACGCATCAAATTGTCTACCGTAGAAAAAAAAGTTGGAATTTTTTGAATTTTTCTAGTATTTGTTTTGATTTGTTTTGTCAGCGCGGGTGCAGACGAGCTCAGTTGCAGAGATGGATTTTCGGTTTTCAGTGAGCTTCTTTGGATGGTAGTTGCCATAGCACAATTTGAAGCATGTTAACTGAAAATGCAAATACTTACAATGAATATGTGGTAGTTTTCTCACTTAGAAGCATGCCAATTTTTTTGTTTGTAACAATTTGTGGCAGTTGTTTTATTTCAAAAAAGGATGGCCACTTTCTCTGTCTGCTTTCTTTAGCTTGTGTGCAAATTGTTAGCTTTTCAGACCTAGTTTTTAGTGTGCGAAAGTTGAGGCTCTCTTTTGGGCCACTTTGTTTACTAGAGACATTTTGTTTTAGTGATCGTGAGGGGTGGTTAATTCTTAATCCTATTTGGCGCCTGAAGCACCAAATACAGTGTATTTGGAAGCGAGTTTGACCCCCTAGCTTCGCTAGTTCTAGTGGGCTGCCGGCCCATTCCTGCCACCCACCGATATTTTGGGCTGGGTTTCGGTGGGTTTTTTACCCGGTTTTCTTTCATTATTTTTCAACTAGCAAAGAGCCCGTGCGGTGCAACGGGAGAGAAAATAACACATGCTCTTAACCCAATAACCATGAGTTAAGACCCTAATAGATCCACGTTCTTTATTTTTACATGGCATCACATTTGTGTTTTCGATGATGGCCTCAGTGCTCACACAACGAAAACGCTGCCGGTACGAAAGAAAAGCAAACTGTGCACTATAGATTAAGTTTGCACCAAAAAATATTATTTTGTAAATATTTAACAGCTAAAAATAATATCATATTCAGATTCTATACATTTTTCTAATCAAATTTCATATATAACATGTTAAAATCAGAATTACGGTTTAAAAGATATAGATAATTTTGTTTTACAAAAACTACGGATTGATTAACAGAAAAGTCAGGGGTTTTGTGTTAAAACGAAAAAAACGATTCGGCTGACTTAAATATGGATAACACGTTGATTACCTGAATCTTCAAGGGGTTTTCCCAGAAAGTGCAAAAGAATGGTTCGGTATGACTCAAACGTGTACTGCGGGTTAATTTACAGAAAACAGCAGGGGTTTCTTGCAAAGAGGCGTGACGGACGATCAAAAGCACTCCATGCTTTATTATTAGGGCTAGATTTTTGTTTCTTCTTTTTTGTTTCTGTTGGCCTTTCCTTTTTCCTTTCTATTTTCTTTTTCATCTTTACGGTTTCTTCTTCTTATTAGTTTCATTTTTTACTTTTCTACTTAAAGTTTCAAGTTTTTTTTCAAAACCACAAGCAGTATTTCATGTTAGGAAAATAAATTCAAATTTTTGGAACATTTTATCAAATTGATGAAAATCAATGAACTTTTATCTACAAGAAATTGATGAACTTTTTTCAAAGTTGATGATATTTTGTCAAATTTGTGAAATGTTTTCAATTTCGATGGGCTTATTTTCAAGATTGACGAACGTTTTTCAGTTTTAGGATCTTATTAAAATCTATGAACTCTTTTCAAAATCATGAAATTTTATTAAATTTGCGAAAATAGAAAAGTTGGTGAACATTTTTTTCAACTTGTGAACTTTTAGAAGTCAACAGTCAACAATTAGAGTCTTGGGTCAAAGGAGCTCCTATGCAGCGCTGCAGGCGCCCGTTAACGATCCGGGGCCGGCCCACTAGCGTGCTGCCCCAGTTATTTATTTATTTATTTTGTTACAAAAATGAAAATATGAAATCGAAAAAGGTTTTACAGGTTTATAGAAAAAAGGTTCAACCATTTGAGAAAAAAGTTCATATCTTTAAAAAAGGTTCATCAGTTTTGATTAAAGTTCATCAATTTGAAAAAAGTTCATTCAAATTGAAGAAATAGTTCATCCAATTTAGCAAAAGTTCATTACTTTTTTAAAAATTTCATTAAATTTGAAAAAAGTTCATAGAAATTCAAAAAAAGTTCATGTATTTTTTAGAAAAAGTTCATTGAACTGAATAAAAAGTTCATTAAAAAAGTTCATCCATTTTCAAAAAGATGTTCATCAAATTTTAAAAATTTTCATCAATCTGAAAAAAAACTGTTGAAAATTTAAAAAAGTTCATAGATATTCAAAAAAGTTCATAGAATTTTGAAAAAAAATGGCAACTGGCGCTTAGATGGGCCGGCCCATTTGCGGACGCCATAGGCGCCAGTTAACAAAAATGCACGTTAACTGGCGCCTGTGGCGCCAAATAGGAAATGCCTTGGGGTCAATGTGAAGGCGCATCAGCCATCGGATTTTAAAACAAGATAAACAACGAGCAAGGTGCGGGGGAGCGACAAAAGTATTTAATAGGCCCACCCCTGTTCAATGTGAAGCAAGCGAGATTCTCAAAAAAGAATGTGAAGCAGGCGCTAGTAGGCAAACCAGTGCTACAGACGCCGGTTAGGAGGCCCCCTTCCGGGGCGTTATTCTCAGTGAACATTTCTATTCGGTGGAGGCTCGCGAGGAGCTAATCAAGAAGTATTCCTTGGGGAGCCCCCGCAAGTGTCATTTTTGGTAGCCTAGGGTGCGGGGCGCTCTCAGCTGTCACCATATGTCGCGTGTTGGACGCTCCCTTTTGGTACATGTTTTTGGTTTTAAGATGAATTTTTTTTTGGTTTTCCCTGATTTTTTTAGGTTTTGGACAAGGAAAAGAATGCGTGAAAAAACTCATTTTTTTTTCACGAGAGGCACATATTTACTTTTCGTGGAGGCACAAATTTATTGTTTCTCGCTCATATTTACTTCTCGTGGAGTCACAGATTTGCTTTTGTTAGAGGGTTCTTAAAAAACATGTTTTTTTCGTGAGAGGCATATATTTACTTCTCGTGAAGGCATATATTTGCTTCCGCGAAAGATACAACTGTGCCTCCCGGAAATGAAAAAAAAAATCCCTCCTTCCATCTATATAGGGCCTAATGCGCTTTTCAAGACCGCCTTTGACTATTGACAAGATTAATAGTACATGACATGCATAATATGAAAATTATATCATTGAAAACTCCTTTCACATAAGAATTTGACGGTGTGTTTTGTGTAAATTGTATGTCATATATTATTGCTCTAACATTTGGTCAAAGTTATTATTAGACTCGAAAAATACATTAGGCCCTATATAAATGGAAAGAGGGAATACCTTTTTTCTTCTTCCGCGAGAGGTGCCTTTTTGTAAAGGGAAAACTATTTTAAAAATATGCTTATGGTTCAGGTTTTTTTGTCTGATTTTTTAATGATTTTTTTACGAAACATGTTAACATGGGATCTAATTCCGAAGATCTCGATGCGAGGAATTCAACGGTGAGAATGATTCGAGATTTGGATGCATGGTTTAAGATACAGAATATTTTTAATAAATGAATTGAAAAAAACAAAAATTCCGATAAGTGACGTCCCTGCAATGCGAGTGCGCCACTTGTCACAATCAAATAAGGTGAAAGTAACCTTTGCAAAGAGTGCTCTAACTTTAGTGATTTTCTGGAGGCTCCTTTCCAGATCGAACCATTCATTTGGTGGAGGTCCTTCCAGATTTTTATTTTTTTGAGGGAATGAGGTCCTTCCAGAATTTTTTTTTTGAGAAAGAGGTCCTTCCAGATAGAATGTCAGATTATTTACGAGTTACAAAAGCTCCCTGTCAGCCCATTAAAGGCAGCTCCTATTACTTCAAAACAGGCCGGTAAAATTACTCGCCTTCCTCAAGCCCACGTTTTCCCTCCCTCTTTTTTTTTCCAGTCCTGTTCAATCTCGAACGCGACGCATTCATCGGAGAGGTTCGATGCGGGTGGTCTCGACGGCCGCGGCTGGGGGCGCTGCGTGCGCGGAGTGGGTGGGGACGGCGCTGGGCGATGGACGACGCCCGGGGAGTCGCGGAAGTGGGTGTACTGGGAGCTGCCCTGCTACATCACGTCCTTCCTCACCGTCGTCATCCTCGGCGTCGGCCTCAACGCCAAGCCCGATCGAAACCTGGGCGCACCACAGGCCCTCGAGCGTCTCCAGCAGCAGGAGCTCGCCGCTGCCGCTGCGGCTGCGGCCGAATCCCCTGCAGAATAACCCGGCGGCCAGGTCTATCAGAACTCATAGACTTCTCTGATAGCCGAAAACTGTGGTTGTTTCTTGTTTATTCAACAGCGGCGAACATGATACACAATTTGAATGTTGGTTTCGCAGTTGAATTGTTATTGAATCGTGGCTGCACTTAGACATTGTGCTTTGGTGAATGCTCCATTTAGTGGAATGTGCCACTAATGTGTCAAACCTGGCACTGCCAAATGCCACGGGGGTTTCACATTCTTGCTGATGAAATGCGGCCAAGTACTTCTGTTACAGAAATCTAATGCTATTACCACTCATTCAGCTCATTGTACGGCAGTATGCTCCTGAAAGATCAGTGTGTGGGAATGACGAATGGTTACTTAGAAGATCAAGGCCCTCTCATAGGATTTGTTATGTTAAGGCTGTAGCGTGTACCATGCTACTCATCAACATGCTTCACTGAGTTGAGGTTGTTAGTCTGTATGTTGGGTTGTTGACCGAAGTAGCAAACGAAAGATGATTAATGTGGCTAATATAAGGATCGCGTCAGAGATGACTTCTCCATGGTCTTTGATCCTTTGTCAAGAATCTCCAAATGTGATACAAATTATTAAGGAAATGCCTCGGTATCAGTCCTGGGGCTTGTTTGTCATGGCTCCAGGACAGGAGTGACCACATTTTCAAAGGATTTCGGCATTGTAGCCTTTTTGCAGATGCATGAAAGTGTTGGAAGATGAGCTGAACTTAATCTTCATACAGCAAAAAAAAAAGTCATATTCTGAATTTTGCAGTTGGATTACCATTCATGTAACAGTATACTGCTGGAAACTTTGTACACATTTTCCTTCCTTAACATACTTGCAGTTTGGAAAGAAAACACCTACTGTTTTCTCTAAAAAAACTTCAAAGAAGTTTCAAAAAAGGATTTTTGGGGAGTCTGTCGACAACCTCTAGGTCACCCTACACAGGTGTGAGCCTGGCAGGAACGATCCTCTACAGCCACTGGATGCTCCAAGTCAGGAGCAATCTAGGCCGTTAATCACGCCCGGCCTAGAGGTTAGAATGCATCAACCAGACTTAAGTGCTTGCCTCCTTATTGGTAAAGGATGCAGCGGTACGAGCCTATAGAACAGATCCTGTTCAAGTAAGGTCGTGCTACATTAGGCCGCAGCTTGCCTTATAAGCTGGTCAAACTTCCTGTGAACTGGCGAGGTGGGACTAATTAGAGCAGGCGTGCTGAGTGCAGCTGCTGCTCGGCCAGCACACGCGGATCATGGCCCATGCAGTAGTTGGTCATGAGAATGATTGGAGCCCAGCCCATGTAGTAACTGATTTTGAACCATTTTTTTAAACGGATTTTGAACCATTTAAATGTCTGAGAATTGCGGAATGGTCTGTACTTCTAATACAATGTTAGTACTGAATTGGAGTAGTTTTTCTCCTTTAGCTTTTCCTAAATAATTGTCATGGCTCCAGGACAGGAGTGACCACATTTTCAAAGGATTTCGCATTGTAGCCTTTTGCGAGATGCATGAAAGTGTTGGAAGATGAGCTGAACTTAATCTTCATACAGCAAAAGAAAGTCATATTCTGAATTTTGCAGTTGGATTACCATTCATGTAACAGTATACTGCTGGAAACTTTGTACACATTTTCCTTCCTTAACATACTTGCAGTTTGGAAAGAAAACACCTACTGTTTTCTCTAAAAAAACTTCAAAGAAGTTTCAAAAAAGGATTTTTTTTGGGGAGTCATCGGACAACCTCTAGGTCACCCTACAGTGTGTGAGCCTGGCAGGAACGATCCTCTGACCCTTTGGATGCTCCAAGTCAGAGCAATCTAGGCCGTTAATCACGCCTGGCCTAGAGGTTAGAATGCATCAACCAGACTTAAGTGCTTGCCTCCTTATTGGTAAAGGATGCAGTGATGCGAGCCTATAGAACAGATCCTGTTCAAGTAAGGTCGTGCTACATTAGGCCATGACTTGCCTTATAAGCTGGTCAAACTTCCCGTGAACTGGCGAGGTGGGACTAATTAGAGCAAAGGCGTCTGAGTGCATTGCCGCTTTCGGCCAAGACACTGGATCATGGCCCATGCAGTAGTTGGTCATGAGAATGATTGGAGCCCAGCCCATGTGGTAACCGATTTTGAACCATTTTTTAAACGGATTTTGAACCATTTAAATGTCTCGAGAATTGCGGAATGGTCTGTACTTCTAATACAATGTTAATCTTGAATTGGAGTAGTTTTTCTCCTTTAGCTTTTCCTAAATAATTGTCATGGCTCCGTGACGGGAGTGACCACATTTTCAAAGGATTTCGCATTGTAGCCTTTTGCAGATGCATGAAAGTGTTGGAAGATGAGCTGAACTTAATCTTCATACAAAGAAAAAGAAAGTCATATTCTGAATTTTGCGGTTGGATTACCATTCATGTAACAAAGATACCGCTGGAAACTTTGTACACATTTTCCTTCCTTAACATACTTGCAGTTTGGAAAGAAAACACCTCTTGTTTTCTCTAAAAAACTTCAAAGAAGTTTCAAAAAGGATTTTTTTGGGGAGTCTGTCGGACAACCTCTAGGTCACCCTACAGTGTGTGAGCACAGCAGAACGATCCTCTGACCCTTTGGATGCTCCAAGTCAGGAGCAATCTAGGCCGTTAATCACGCTCTGGCCTAGAGGTTAGAATGCATCAACCAGACTTAAGTGCTTGCCTCCTTATTGGTAAAGGATGCAACGGTACGAGCCTATAGAACAGATCCTGTTCAAGTAAGGCCTTGCTACATTATGCAGCAGCTTGCCTTATAAGCTGGTCAAACTTCCTGTGAACTGGCGAGGTGGGACTAATTAGAGCAAAGGCGTCTTGAAGTGCAAATTGGCCGCTCGGCCAAAGACACGCGGATCATGGCCCATGCAAGAGTTGGTCATGAGAATGATTGGAGCCCAGCCCATGTAGTAACTGATTTTGAACCATTTTTTAAACGGATTTTGAACCATTTAAATGTCCGAGAATTGCGGAATGGTCTGTACTTCTAATACAATGTTAGTCTTGAATTGGAGTAGTTTTTCTCCTTTAGCTTTTCCTAAATAATTGTCATGGCTCCGTGACAGGAGTGACCACATTTTCAAAGGATTTCGCATTGTAGCCTTTTTGCAGATGCATGAAAGTGTTGGAAGATGAGCTGAACTTAATCTTCATACTGAAAAAGAAAGTCATATTCTGAATTTTGCGGTTGGATTACCATTCATGTAACAAAGATACCGCTGGAAACTTTGTACACATTTTCCTTCCTTAACATACTTGCAGTTTGGAAAGAAAACACCTACTGTTTTCTCTAAAAAACTTCAAAGAAGTTTCAAAAAGGATTTTTTGGGAGTCTGTCAGACAACCTCTAGGTCACCCTACAGGTGTGAGCCTGGCAGAACGATCCTTCATACCACCGGATGCTCCAAGTCAGAGCAATCTAGGCCGTTAATCACGCCCGGCCTAGAGGTTAGAATGCATCAACCAGACTTAAGTGCTTGCCTCCTTATTGGTAAAGGATGCAGCATGCGAGCCTATAGAACAGATCCTGTTCAAGTAAGGTCGTGCTACATTAGGCATAACTTGCCTTATAAGCTGGTCAAACTTCCCGTGAACTGGCGAGGTGGGACTAATTAGAGCAAAGCGTCTTGAAGTCTTTCTTTCGGCCGCCTACACGCGGATCATGGCCCATGCAGTAGTTGGTCATGAGAATGATTGGATCCCAGCCCATGTGGTAACTGATTTTGAACCATTTTTTTAAACGGATTTTGAACCATTTAAATGTCTGAGAATTGCGGAATGGTCTGTACTTCTAATACAATGTTAGTACTGAATTGGAGTAGTTTTTCTCCTTTAGCTTTTCCTAAATAATTGTCATGGCTCCGTGACGGGAGTGACCACATTTTCAAAGGATTTCGGCATTGTAGCCTTTTTGCAGATGCATGAAAGTGTTGGAAGATGAGCTGAACTTAATCTTCATACGGCAAAAAGAAAGTCATATTCTGAATTTTGCGGTTGGATTACCATTCATGTAACAAAGATATCTGCTGGAAACTTTGTACACATTTTCCTTCCTTAACATACTTGTAGTTTGGAAAGAAAACACCTCTTGTTTTCTCTAAAAAACTTCAAAGAAGTTTCAAAAAGGATTTTTTGGGAGTCTGTCAGACAACCTCTAGGTCACCCTACAGTGTGTGAGCCTGGCAGAACGATCCTCTCATACCCTTTGGATGCTCCAAGTCAGGAGCAATCTAGGCCGTTAATCACGCTCGGCCTAGAGGTTAGAATGCATCAACCAGACTTAAGTGCTTGCCTCCTTATTGGTAAAGGATGCAGTGATGCGAGCCTATAGAACAGATCCTGTTCAAGTAAGGTCGTGCTACATTAGGCCGCAGCTTGCCTTATAAGCTGGTCAAACTTCCCGTGAACTGGCGAGGTGGGACTAATTAGAGCAAAGGCGTCTTGAGTGCACGCCGCTCGGCCAAAGACACGCGGATCATGGCCCATGCAAGAGTTGGTCATGAGAATGATTGGAGCCCAGCCCATGTAGTAACCGATTTTGAACCATTTTTTAAACGGATTTTGAACCATTTAAATGTCTCGAGAATTGCGGAATGGTCTGTACTTCTAATACAATGTTAGTATTGAATTGGAGTAGTTTTTCTCCTTTAGCTTTTCCTAAATAATTGTCATGGCTCCAGGACAGGAGTGACCACATTTTCAAAGGATTTCGGCATTGTAGCCTTTTTGCAGATGCATGAAAGTGTTGGAAGATGAGCTGAACTTAATCTTCATACTGACAAAAGAAAGTCATATTCTGAATTTTGCGGTTGGATTACCATTCATGTAACAAAGATATCTGCTGGAAACTTTGTACACATTTTCCTTCCTTAACATACTTGCAGTTTGGAAAGAAAACACCCACTGTTTTCTCTAAAAAACTTCAAAGAAGTTTCAAAAAGGATTTTTTGGGCAGTCTGTCAGACAACCTCTAGGTCACCCTACTGTGTGTGAGCCTGGCAGAACGATCCTCTACACCTTTGGATGCTCCAAGTCGAGGAGCAATCTAGGCCGTTAATCACGCCCGGCCTAGAGGTTAGAATGCATCAACCAGACTTAAGTGCTTGCCTCCTTATTGGTAAAGGATGCAGTGATGCGAGCCTATAGAACAGGTCCTGTTCAAGTAAGGTCGTATACATTAGGCCGCAGCTTGCCTTATAAGCTGGTCAAACTTCTGGCGAGGGGGACTAATTAGAGCAAAGGCGTCTTTGAGTGCAAGAAATGCTCGGCTAGCACACGCGGATCATGGCCCATGCAAGAGTTGGTCATGAGAATGATTGGAGCCCAGCCCATGTAGTAACCGATTTTGAACCATTTTTTAAACGGATTTTGAACCATTTAAATGTCCGAGAATTGCGGAATGGTCTGTACTTCTAATACAATGTTAATCTTGAATTGGAGTAGTTTTTCTTCTTTAGCTTTTCCTAAATAATTGTCATGGCTCCGTGACAGAGTGACCACATTTTCAAAGGATTTCGCATTGTAGCCTTTTGCAGATGCATGAAAGTGTTGGAAGATGAGCTGAACTTAATCTTCATACAGCAAAAAGAAAGTCATATTCTGAATTTTGCGGTTGGATTACCATTCATGTAATAAAGATATCTTCTTTGGGAAACTTTGTACACATTTTCCTTCCTTAACATACTTGCAGTTTGGAAAGAAAACACCTACTGTTTTCTCTAAAAAACTTCAAAGAAGTTTCAAAAAGGATTTTTTGGGGAGTCTGTCAGACAACCTCTAGGTCACCCTACATGTGTGAGCCTGGCAGAACGATCCTCATGACCCTTTGGATGCTCCAAGTCAGGAGCAATCTAGGCCGTTAATCACGCCTGGCCTAGAGGTTAGAATGCATCAACCGGACTTAAGTGCTTGCCTCCTTATTGGTAAAGGATGCAGATGCGAGCCTATAGAACAGATCCTGTTCAAGTAAGGTCGTGCTACATTAGGCATGACTTGCCTTATAAGCTGGTCAAACTTCCCGTGAACTGGCGAGGTGGGACTAATTAGAGCAGGCGTCTTTGAGTCTGCATTCTCGGCCAAAGACATGCGGATCATGGCCCATGCAAGAGTTGGTCATGAGAATGATTGGAGCCCAGCCCATGTGGTAACTGATTTTGAACCATTTTTAAACGGATTTTGAACCATTTAAATGTCTCGAGAATTGCGGAATGGTCTGTACTTCTAATACAATGTTAGTCTTGAATTGGAGTAGTTTTTCTCCTTTAGCTTTTCCTAAATAATTGTCATGGCTCCGTGACGTGAGTGACCACATTTTCAAAGGATTTCGGCATTGTAGCCTTTTTGCAGATGCATGAAAGTGTTGGAAGATGAGCTGAACTTAATCTTCATACAAAAAAGAAAGTCATATTCTGAATTTTGCGGTTGGATTACCATTCATGTAATAAAGATACCGCTGGAAACTTTGTACACATTTTCCTTCCTTAACATACTTGCAGTTTGGAAAGAAAACACCTACTGTTTTCTCTAAAAAACTTCAAAGAAGTTTCAAAAGGATTTTTTGGGGAGTCTGTCAGACAACCTCTAGGTCACCCTACAGGTGTGAGCCTGGCAGAACGATCCTCTGACCTTTGGATGCTCCAAGTCGGGGAGCAATCTAGGTCGTTAATCACGCCTGGCCTAGAGGTTAGAATGCATCAACCAGACTTAAGTGCTTGCCTCCTTATTGGTAAAGGATGCAGGTGATGCGAGCCTATAGAACAGGTCCTGCTCAAGTAAGGTCGTGCTACATTAGGCCGCAGCTTGCCTTATAAGCTGGTCAAACTTCTGGCGAGGTGGGACTAATTAGAGCAAAGCGGTTGAGTGCACCGCTGCTCGGCCAAAGACACGCGGATCATGGCCCATGCAAGAGTTGGTCATGAGAATGATTGGAGCCCAGCCCATGTAGTAACTGATTTTGAACCATTTTTTAAACGGATTTTGAACCATTTAAATGTCTCGAGAATTGCGGAATGGTCTGTACTTCTAATACAATGTTAATCTTGAATTGGAGTAGTTTTTCTTCTTTAGCTTTTCCTAAATAATTGTCATGGCTCCACGACAGAGTGACCACATTTTCAAAGGATTTAGGCATTGTAGCCTTTTGCAGATGCATGAAAGTGTTGGAAGATGAGCTGAACTTAATCTTCATACAAAAAAGAAAGTCATATTCTGAATTTTGCGGTTGGATTACCATTCATGTAACAAAGATACCGCTGGAAACTTTGTACACATTTTCCTTCCTTAACATAATTGTAGTTTGGAAAGAAAACACCTACTGTTTTCTCTAAAAAACTTCAAAGAAGTTTCAAAAGGATTTTTTTGGGGAGTCTGCCGACAACCTCTAGGTCACCCTACATGTGTGTGAGCCTCGGCAGAACGATCCTCTGACCACCGGATGCTCCAAGTCAGGAGCAATCTAGGCCGTTAATCACGCTCTGGCCTAGAGGTTAGAATGCATCAACCAGACTTAAGTGCTTGCCTCCTTATTGGTAAAGGATGCAACGGTACGAGCCTATAGAACAGATCCTGTTCAAGTAAGGTCGTGCTACATTAGGCCGCAGCTTGCCTTATAAGCTGGTCAAACTTCCTGTGAACTGGCGAGGTGGGACTAATTAGAGCAAAGGCGTCTTGAGTGCTGCTTTGCTCGGCCAAAGACACGTGGATCATGGCCCATGCAAGAGTTGGTCATGAGAATGATTGGAGCCCAGCCCATGTAGTAACTGATTTTGAACCATTTTTTAAACGGATTTTGAACCATTTAAATGTCTCGAGAATTGCGGAATGGTCTGCATACTTCTAATACAATGTTAGTAATGAATTGGAGTAGTTTTTCTCCTTTAGCTTTTCCTAAATAATTGTCATGGCTCCGTGATGTGAGTGACCACATTTTCAAAGGATTTCGGCATTGTAGCCTTTTGCGGATGCATGAAAGTGTTGGAAGATGAGCTGAACTTAATCTTCATACAAAGAAAAAGAAAGTCATATTCTGAATTTTGCGGTTGGATTACCATTCATGTAACAAGATAATCGGAAACTTTGTACACATTTTCCTTCCTTAACATACTTGCAGTTTGGAAAGAAAACACCTCTTGTTTTCTCTAAAAAACTTCAAAGAAGTTTCAAAAAGGATTTTTTTTGGGAGTCTGTCAGACAACCTCTAGGTCACCCTACATGTGTGAGCTCGGCAGAACGATCCTCTCATACCCTTTGGATGCTCCAAGTCAGAGCAATCTAGGCCGTTAATCACGCCCGCCTAGAGGTTAGAATGCATCAACCAGACTTAAGTGCTTGCCTCCTTATTGGTAAAGGATGCAGTGATGCGAGCCTATAGAACAGATCCTGTTCAAGTAAGGTCGTGCTACATTAGGCCGCAGCTTGCCTTATAAGCTGGTCAAACTTCCCGTGAACTGGCGAGGTGGGACTAATTAGAGCAGGCGTCTTTGAGTGCAAATTGCCGCTCGGCCAAGACACGCGGATCATGGCCCATGCAAGAGTTGGTCATGAGAATGATTGGAGCCCAGCCCATGTGGTAACTGATTTTGAACCATTTTTTTAAACGGATTTTGAACCATTTAATGTCTGAGAATTGCGGAATGGTCTGTACTTCTAATACAATGTTAGTACTGAATTGGAGTAGTTTTTCTCCTTTAGCTTTTCCTAATAATTGTCATGGCTCCAGGACAGGAGTGACCACATTTTCAAAGGATTTCGGCATTGTAGCCTTTTGCGGATGCATGAAAGTGTTGGAAGATGAGCTGAACTTAATCTTCATACAAAGAAAAGAAAGTCATATTCTGAATTTTGCAGTTGGATTACCATTCATGTAACAGTATACCGCTGGAAACTTTGTACACATTTTCCTTCCTTAACATAATTGCAGTTTGGAAAGAAAACACCTACTGTTTTCTCTAAAAAAACTTCAAAGAAGTTTCAAAAAAGGATTTTTTTTGGGGAGTCTGTCAGACAACCTCTAGGTCACCCTACACAGGTGTGAGCCTGGCAGGAACGATCCTCATGACCCTTTGGATGCTCCAAGTCGAGAGCAATCTAGGCCGTTAATCACGCCCGCCTAGAGGTTAGAATGCATCAACGGACTTAATTGCTTGCCTCCTTATTGGTAAAGGATGCTGATGCGAGCCTATAGAACAGATCCTGTTCAAGTAAGGTCGTGCTACATTAGGCCATGACTTGCCTTATAAGCTGGTCAAACTTCCCGTGAACTGGCGAGGTGGGACTAATTAGAGCAAAGCGTCTGAGTGCAAATGCCGGCCAAAGACACGCGGATCATGGCCCATGCAGTAGTTGGTCATGAGAATGATTGGAGCCCAGCCCATGTAGTAACCGATTTTGAACCATTTTTTTAAACGGATTTTGAACCATTTAAATGTCTGAGAATTGCGGAATGGTCTGTACTTCTAATACAATGTTAGTATTGAATTGGAGTAGTTTTTCTCCTTTAGCTTTTCCTAAATAATTGTCATGGCTCCAGGACAGGAGTGACCACATTTTCAAAGGATTTCGGCATTGTAGCCTTTTGCAGATGCATGAAAGTGTTGGAAGATGAGCTGAACTTAATCTTCATACTGACAAAAGAAAGTCATATTCTGAATTTTGCGGTTGGATTACCATTCATGTAACAAGATATCTGCTGGAAACTTTGTACACATTTTCCTTCCTTAACATACTTGCAGTTTGGAAAGAAAACACCTACTATTTTCTCTAAAAAACTTCAAAGAAGTTTCAAAAAGGATTTTTTGGGGAGTCTGTCAGACAACCTCTAGGTCACCCTACACAGTGTGTGAGCCTGGCAGAACGATCCTCTGACCACTAGATGCTCCAAGTCAGAGCAATCTAGGCCGTTAATCACGCCCGGCCTAGAGGTTAGAATGCATCAACCAGACTTAAGTGCTTGCCTCCTTATTGGTAAAGGATGCAGCGGTACGAGCCTATAGAACAGGTCCTGTTCAAGTAAGGTCGTGCTACATTAGGCCGCAGCTTGCCTTATAAGCTGGTCAAACTTCCTCGCGAGGGGGGACTAATTAGAGCAAAGCGTCTTTGAGTGCACCGCTGCCGGCCAAAGACACGCGGATCATGGCCCATGCAAGAGTTGGTCATGAGAATGATTGGAGCCCAGCCCATGTAGTAACTGATTTTGAACCATTTTTTAAATGGATTTTGAACCATTTAAATGTCTGAGAACTGCGGAATGGTCTGTACTTCTAATACAATGTTAGTACTGAATTGGAGTAGTTTTTCTTCTTTAGCTTTTCCTAAATAATTGTCATGGCTCCAGGACAGGAGTGACCACATTTTCAAAGGATTTCGGCATTGTAGCCTTTTTGCAGATGTGGAAGTGTTGGAAGATGAGCTGAACTTAATCTTCATACAACAAAAAGAAAGTCATATTCTGAATTTTGCAGTTGGATTACCATTCATGTAACAAAGATATCTGCTGGAAACTTTGTACACATTTTCCTTCCTTAACATACTTGTAGTTTGGAAAGAAAACACCTCATCGTTTTCTCTAAAAAACTTCAAAGAAGTTTCAAAAAGGATTTTTTGGGGAGTCTGTCAGACAACCTCTAGGTCACCCTACACAGGTGTGAGCTCGGCAGAACGATCCTCTCATACCCACCGGATGCTCCAAGTCAGAGCAATCTAGGCCGTTAATCACGCCTCGCCTAGAGGTTAGAATGCATCAACCAGACTTAAGTGCTTGCCTCCTTATTGGTAAAGGATGCGTGATGCGAGCCTATAGAACAGGTCCTGTTCAAGTAAGGTCGTATACATTAGGCCGCAGCTTGCCTTATAAGCTGGTCAAACTTCTGGCGAGGTGGGACTAATTAGAGCAAAGGTTGAGTGCAAATGCTGCTTTCGGCCAAAGACACGCGGATCATGGCCCATGCATTAGTTGGTCATGAGAATGATTGGAGCCCAGCCCATGTAGTAACTGATTTTGAACCATTTTTTTAAACGGATTTTGAACCATTTAAATGTCTGAGAATTGCGGAATGGTCTGTACTTCTAATACAATGTTAGTACTGAATTGGAGTAGTTTTTCTTCTTTAGCTTTTCCTAAATAATTGTCATGGCTCCACGACAGGAGTGACCACATTTTCAAAGGATTTAGGCATTGTAGCCTTTTTGCAGATGCATGAAAGTGTTGGAAGATGAGCTGAACTTAATCTTCATACAAAGAAAAAGAAAGTCATATTCTGAATTTTGCGGTTGGATTACCATTCATGTAACAAAGATACCGCTGGAAACTTTGTACACATTTTCCTTCCTTAACATAATTGTAGTTTGGAAAGAAAACACCTCATCGTTTTCTAAAAAACTTCAAAGAAGTTTCAAAAGGATTTTTTTGGGGAGTCTGTCGACAACCTCTAGGTCACCCTACATGTGTGAGCCTGGCAGAACGATCCTCTACAGCCACCGGATGCTCCAAGTCAGGAGTAATCTAGGCCGTTAATCACGCTCTGGCCTAGAGGTTAGAATGCATCAACCAGACTTAAGTGCTTGCCTCCTTATTGGTAATGGATGCAGCGGTACGAGCCTATAGAACAGGTCCTGTTCAAGTAAGGTCGTGCTACATTAGGCCGCAGCTTGCCTTATAAGCTGGTCAAACTTCCTGTGAACTGGCGAGGTGGGACTAATTAGAGCAGGCGTGCTGAGTGCAGCCGCTGCTCGCCAAGACACGCGGATCATGGCCCATGCAAGAGTTGGTCATGAGAATGATTGGAGCCCAGCCCATGTAGTAACTGATTTTGAACCATTTTTTTAAACGGATTTTGAACCATTTAAATGTCTGAGAATTGCGGAATGGTCTGTACTTCTAATACAATGTTAGTATTGAATTGGAGTAGTTTTTCTCCTTTAGCTTTTCCTAAATAATTGTCATGGCTCCGTGACAGAGTGACCACATTTTCAAAGGATTTCGCATTGTAGCCTTTTTGCGAGATGCATGAAAGTGTTGGAAGATGAGGTGAACTTAATCTTCATACAGCAAAAAGAAAGTCATATTCTGAATTTTGCGGTTGGATTACCATTCATGTAACAAAGATATCACTGGAAACTTTGTACACATTTTCCTTCCTTAACATACTTGTAGTTTGGAAAGAAAACACCTACTGTTTTCTCTAAAAAACTTCAAAGAAGTTTCAAAAAGGATTTTTGGGGAGTCTGTCAGACAACCTCTAGGTCACCCTACATGTGTGTGAGCTCGGCAGAACGATCCTCTCATACCATCGGATGCTCCAAGTCGAGCAATCTAAGTCGTTAATCACGCCCGCCTAGAGGTTAGAATGCATCAACCAGACTTAAGTGCTTGCCTCCTTATTGGTAAAGGATGCAGTGATGCGAGCCTATAGAACAGTCCTGTTCAAGTAAGGTCGTATACATTAGGCCGCAGCTTGCCTTATAAGCTGGTCAAACTTCCCGTGAACTGGCGAGGTGGGACTAATTAGAGCAAAGGCGTGAGTGCAGCCGCTTTCGCCAAAGACACGCGGATCATGGCCCATGCAAGAGTTGGTCATGAGAATGATTGGAGCCCAGCCCATGTAGTAACTGATTTTGAACCATTTTTTAAATGGATTTTGAACCATTTAAATGTCTCGAGAACTGCGGAATGGTCTGTACTTCTAATACAATGTTAGTCTTGAATTGGAGTAGTTTTTCTTCTTTAGCTTTTCCTAAATAATTGTCATGGCTCCGTGACGGGAGTGACCACATTTTCAAAGGATTTCGGCATTGTAGCCTTTTTGCAGATGCATGAAAGTGTTGGAAGATGAGCTGAACTTAATCTTCATACAGAAAAAGAAAGTCATATTCTGAATTTTGCGGTTGGATTACCATTCATGTAATAAAGATACCGCTGGAAACTTTGTACACATTTTCCTTCCTTAACATACTTGTAGTTTGGAAAGAAAACACCTACTGTTTTCTCTAAAAACTTCAAAGAAGTTTCAAAAAGGATTTTTTGGGGAGTCTGTCAGACAACCTCTAGGTCACCCTACATGTGTGAGCTCGGCAGAACGATCCTCTCATACCACCGGATGCTCCAAGTCAGAGCAATCTAGGCCGTTAATCACGCTCTAGCCTAGAGGTTAGAATGCATCAACCAGACTTAAGTGCTTGCCTCCTTATTGGTAAAGGATGCAGTGCACGAGCCTATAGAACAGGTCCTGTTCAAGTAAGGTCGTGCTACATTAGGCCGCAGCTTGCCTTATAAGCTGGTCAAACTTCCCGTGAACTGGCGAGGTGGGACTAATTAGAGCAGGCGTCTTGAGTGCAAATGCCGCTCGCCAAAGACACGCGGATCATGGCCCATGCAAGAGTTGGTCATGAGAATGATTGGAGCCCAGCCCATGTAGTAACTGATTTTGAACCATTTTTTTAAATGGATTTTGAACCAATTAAATGTCTGAGAACTGCGGAATGGTCTGTACTTCTAATACAATGTTAGTACTGAATTGGAGTAGTTTTTCTTCTTTAGCTTTTCCTAAATAATTGTCATGGCTCCGTGACAGGAGTGACCACATTTTCAAAGGATTTCGGCATTGTAGCCTTTTTGCGAGATGCATGAAAGTGTTGGAAGATGAGCTGAACTTAATCTTCATACAAAGAAAAAGAAAGTCATATTCTGAATTTTGCGGTTGGATTACCATTCATGTAACAAAGATACCGCTGGAAACTTTGTACACATTTTCCTTCCTTAACATACTTGTAGTTTGGAAAGAAAACACCTACTGCTTTTCTCTAAAAAACTTCAAAGAAGTTTCAAAAAGGTTTTTTGGGAGTCTGCTGACAACCTCTAGGTCACCCTACAGGTGTGAGCTCGGCAGAACGATCCTCTACAGCCAATCGGATGCTCCAAGTCAGAGCAATCTAGGCCGTTAATCACGCCCGCCTAGAGGTTAGAATGCATCAACCAGGACTTAAGTGCTTGCCTCCTTATTGGTAAAGGATGCAGCGGTGATGCGAGCCTATAGAACAGGTCCTGTTCAAGTAAGGTCGTGCTACATTAGGCCGCAACTTGCCTTATAAGTGGTCAAACTTCCCGAGAACTGGCGAGGTGGGACTAATTAGAGCAAAGGCGTGAGTGTTGCTGCTCGGCCAAAGACACGCGTGGATCATGGCCCATGCAAGAGTTGGTCATGAGAATGATTGGAGCCCAGCCCATGTAGTAACTAATTTTGAACCATTTTTAAACGGATTTTGAACCATTTAAATGTCTCGAGAATTATGGAATGGTCTGTACTTCTATTAAAATGTTAGTACTGAATTGGAGTAGTTTTTCTCCTTTAGCTTTTCCTAAATAATTGTCATGGCTCCAGGACAGGAGTGACCACATTTTCAAAGGATTTCGGCATTGTAGCCTTTTTGCAGATGCATGAAAGTGTTGGAAGATGAGGTGAACTTAATCTTCATACAGCAAAAAGAAAGTCATATTCTGAATTTTGCAGTTGGATTACCATTCATGTAACAAAGATACCGCTGGAAACTTTGTACACATTTTCCTTCCTTAACATAATTGTAGTTTGGAAAGAAAACACCCATCGTTTTTCTCTAAAAAACTTCAAAGAAGTTTCAAAAGGATTTTTTTGGGGAGTCTGTCAGACAACCTCTAGGTCACCCTACAGTGTGTGAGCTCGGGCAGAACGATCCTCTCATACCACCGGATGCTCCAAGTCAGAGCAATCTAGGCCGTTAATCACGCCCGGCCTAGAGGTTAGAATGCATCAACCAGACTTAAGTGCTTGCCTCCTTATTAGTAAAGGATGCAGCTGCGAGCCTATAGAACAGGTCCTGTTCAAGTAAGGTCGTGCTACATTAGGCCACGACTTGCCTTATAAGCTGGTCAAACTTCTGTGGTGGCGAGGTGGGACTAATTAGAGCAAAGCGTCTGAGTGCACCGCTGCTCGCCAAGACACGCGGATCATGGCCCATGCAAGAGTTGGTCATGAGAATGATTGGAGCCCAGCCCATGTAGTAACCGATTTTGAACCATTTTTTAAACGGATTTTGAACCATTTAAATGTCTCGAGAATTGCGGAATGGTCTGTACTTCTAATACAATGTTAGTACTGAATTGGAGTAGTTTTTCTTCTTTAGCTTTTCCTAAATAATTGTCATGGCTCCAGACAGGGAGTGACCGTGATTTTCAAAGGATTTCGGCATTGTAGCCTTTTTGCAGATGCATGAAAGTGTTGGAAGATGAGCTGAACTTAATCTTCATACAAAGAAAAAGAAAGTCATATTCTGAATTTTGCGGTTGGATTACCATTCATGTAACAAAGATATCTGCTGGAAACTTTGTACATATTTTCCTTCCTTAACATACTTGTAGTTTGGAAAGAAAACACCTACTGTTTTCTCTAAAAAACTTCAAAGAAGTTTCAAAAGGATTTTTTTGGGGAGTCTGTCAGACAACCTCTAGGTCACCCTACATGTGTGTGAGCTGGCAGGACCGATCGCTCACAGCCACCGGATGCTCCAAGTCAGAGCAATCTAGGCCGTTAATCACGCCTCGCCTAGAGGTTAGAATGCATCAACCAGACTTAAGTGCTTGCCTCCTTATTGGTAAAGGATGCAGTGATGCGAGCCTATAGAACAGGTCCTGTTCAAGTAAGGTCGTGCTACATTAGGCCGCAGCTTGCCTTATAAGCTGGTCAAACTTCCCGTGAACTGGCGAGGTGGGACTAATTAGAGCAGCGTCTTGAGTGCAGCCGCCGCCAAAGACACGCGGATCATGGCCCATGCAAGAGTTGGTCATGAGAATGATTGGAGCCCAGCCCATGTAGTAACTAATTTTGAACCATTTTTTAAACGGATTTTGAACCATTTAAATGTCTGAGAATTGCGGAATGGTCTGTACTTCTAATACAATGTTAGTACTGAATTGGAGTAGTTTTTCTCCTTTAGCTTTTCCTAAATAATTGTCATGGCTCCAGGACAGGAGTGACCACATTTTCAAAGGATTTCGGCATTGTAGCCTTTTTGCAGATGCATGAAAGTGTTGGAAGATGAGCTGAACTTAATCTTCATACAGCAAAAAGAAAGTCATATTCTGAATTTTGCGCTTGGATTACCATTCATGTAACAAAGATATCTGCTGGAAACTTTGTACACATTTTCCTTCCTTAACATACTTGCAGTTTGGAAAGAAAAACACCTACTGCTTTTCTCTAAAAAACTTCAAAGAAGTTTCAAAAAGGATTTTTTGGGGAGTCTGCCGACAACCTCTAGGTCACCCTACATGTGTGTGAGCCTCGGCAGAACGATCCTTTATACCCAATCGGATGCTCCAAGTCAGAGCAATCTAGGCCGTTAATCACGCCCGCCTAGAGGTTAGAATGCATCAACCAGACTTAAGTGCTTGCCTCCTTATTGGTAAAGGATGCAGTGATGCGAGCCTATAGAATGTGTCCTGTTCAAGTAAGGTCGTGCTACATTAAGCCGCAGCTTGCCTTATAAGCTGGTCAAACTTCCCGTGAATCGGGCGAGGTGGGACTAATTAGAGCAGCGGTTTGAGTGCAGCCGCTGCTCGGCCAAGACACGCGGATCATGGCCCATGCAAAGAGTTGGTCATGAGAATGATTGGAGCCCAGCCCATGTAGTAACTGATTTTGAACCATTTTTTAAACGGATTTTGAACCATTTAAATGTCTCGAGAATTGCGGAATGGTCTGCATACTTCTAATACAATGTTAGTACTGAATTGGAGTAGTTTTTCTCCTTTTTCTTTTCCTAAATAATTGTCATGGCTCCGTGACAGAGTGACCACATTTTCAAAGGATTTCGCATTGTAGCCTTTTTACAGATGCATGAAAGTGTTGGAAGATGAGCTGAACTTAATCTTCATACAAAGAAAAGAAAGTCATATTCTGAATTTTGCGGTTGGATTACCATTCATGTAACAAGATACCGCTGGAAACTTTGTACACTTTTTTCCTTCCTTAACATACTTGAGTTTGGAAAGAAAACACCTACTGTTTTCTCTAAAAGAACTTCAAAGAAGTTTCAAAAAGGATTTTTTGGGAGTCTGTCAGACAACCTCTAGGTCACCCTACATGTGTGAGCCTCGGCAGAACGATCCTTTACAGCCCACCGGATGCTCCAAGTCAGAGCAATCTAGGCCGTTAATCACGCCCGCCTAGAGGTTAGAATGCATCAACAGACTTAAGTGCTTGCCTCCTTATTGGTAAAGGATGCAGTGATGCGAGCCTATAGAACAGGTCCTGTTCAAGTAAGGTCGTGCTACATTAGGCCGCAGCTTGCCTTATAAGCTGGTCAAACTTCCCGTGAACTGGCGAGGTGGGACTAATTAGAGCAAAGCGTCTTGAGTGCAAATGCTGCTCGCCAAAGACACGCGGATCATGGCCCATGCAGTAGTTGGTCATGAGAATGATTGGAGCCCAGCCCATGTAGTAACCGATTTTGAACCATTTTTTAAACGGATTTTGAACCATTTAAATGTCTCGAGAATTGCGGAATGGTCTGTACTTCTAATACAATGTTAGTCTTGAATTGGAGTAGTTTTTCTCCTTTAGCTTTTCCTAAATAATTGTCATGGCTCCGGTGACAGAGTGACCACATTTTCAAAGGATTTCGGCATTGTAGCCTTTTTGCAGATGCATGAAAGTGTTGGAAGATGAGGTGAACTTAATCTTCATACTGAAAAAGAAAGTCATATTCTGAATTTTGCGGTTGGATTACCATTCATGTAACGATATCTGCTGGAAACTTTGTACACATTTTCCTTCCTTAACATACTTGTAGTTTGGAAAGAAAACACCTACTGTTTTCTCTAAAAAACTTCAAAGAAGTTTCAAAAAGGATTTTTTGGGGAGTCTGTCAGACAACCTCTAGGTCACCCTACATGTGTGTGAGCCTGGCAGAACGATCCTCTACAGCCATCGGATGCTCCAAGTCGAGCAATCTAAGTCGTTAATCACGCCCGCCTAGAGGTTAGAATGCATCAACCAGACTTAAGTGCTTGCCTCCTTATTGGTAAAGGATGCAGTGCACGAGCCTATAGAACAGGTCCTGTTCAAGTAAGGTCGTATACATTAGGCCGCAGCTTGCCTTATAAGCTGGTCAAACTTCCCGTGAACTGGCGAGGTGGGACTAATTAGAGCACGCAGCGTTGAGTGCAGCCGCTGCTCGGCCAAAGACACGCGGATCATGGCCCATGCAAGAGTTGGTCATGAGAATGATTGGAGCCCAGCCCATGTAGTAACTGATTTTGAACCATTTTTTAAATGGATTTTGAACCATTTAAATGTCTCGAGAATCATGGAATGGTCTGTACTTCTAATACAATGTTAGTAATCTTGAATTGGAGTAGTTTTTCTTCTTTAGCTTTTCCTAAATAATTGTCATGGCTCCGTGACAGGAGTGACCACATTTTCAAAGGATTTCGGCATTGTAGCCTTTTGCGAGATGCATGAAAGTGTTGGAAGATGAGCTGAACTTAATCTTCATACAGCAAAAAGAAAGTCATATTCTGAATTTTGCGCTTGGATTACCATTCATGTAACAAAGATATCTGCTGGAAACTTTGTACACATTTTCCTTCCTTAACATACTTGCAGTTTGGAAAGAAAACACCTACTGCTTTTCTCTAAAAACTTGAAAGAAGTTTCAAAAAAGGATTTTTTGGGGAGTCTGTCAGACAACCTCTAGGTCACCCTACACAGTGTGTGAGCCTCGGCAGAACGATCCTCTCATACCACCGGATGCTCCAAGTCAGGAGCAATCTAGGCCGTTAATCACGCTCTGGCCTAGAGGTTAGAATGCATCAACCAGACTTAAGTGCTTGCCTCCTTATTGGTAAAGGATGCAGCGGTACGAGCCTATAGAACAGGTCCTGTTCAAGTAAGGTCGTGCTACATTAGGCCGCAGCTTGCCTTATAAGCTGGTCAAACTTCCTGTGAATGGCGAGGGGGGACTAATTAGAGCAAAGCGTCTTGAGTGCAAATGCTGCTCGCCAAAGACACGCGGATCATGGCCCATGCAAGAGTTGGTCATGAGAATGATTGGAGCCCAGCCCGTGTAGTAACTGATTTTGAACCATTTTTTAAACGGATTTTGAACCATTTAAATGTCTGAGAATTGCGGAATGGTCTGCATTTCTAATACAATGTTAGTACTGAATTGGAGTAGTTTTTCTTCTTTAGCTTTTCCTAAATAATTGTCATGGCTCCGTGACGGGAGTGACCACATTTTCAAAGGATTTCGGCATTGTAGCCTTTTGCAGATGCATGAAAGTGTTGGAAGATGAGCTGAACTTAATCTTCATACAGCAAAAAGAAAGTCATATTCTGAATTTTGCGGTTGGATTACCATTCATGTAACAAAGATACTGCTGGAAACTTTGTACACATTTTCCTTCCTTAACATACTTGTAGTTTGGAAAGAAAACACCTACTGTTTTCTCTAAAAAACTTCAAAGAAGTTTCAAAAAGGATTTTTTGGGGAGTCTGTCAGACAACCTCTAGGTCACCCTACACAGGTGTGAGCCTGGCAGGAACGATCCTCTACAACCACCGGATGCTCCAAGTCAGAGCAATCTAGGCCGTTAATCACGCCCGCCTAGAGGTTAGAATGCATCAACCAGACTTAAGTGCTTGCCTCCTTATTGGTAAAGGATGCAGCGGTACGAGCCTATAGAACAGGTCCTGTTCAAGTAAGGTCGTGCTACATTAGGCCGCAGCTTGCCTTATAAGCTGGTCAAACTTCCTGTGAACTGGCGAGGTGGGACTAATTAGAGCAGGCGTCTTGAGTGCAGCTGCTGCTCGGCCAAGACACGCGGATCATGGCCCATGCAGTAGTTGGTCATGAGAATGATTGGAGCCCAGCCCGTGTAGTAACTGATTTTGAACCATTTTTTTAAACGGATTTTGAACCATTTAAATGTCTGAGAATTGCGGAATGGTCTGTACTTCTAATACAATGTTAGTACTGAATTGGAGTAGTTTTTCTTCTTTAGCTTTTCCTAAATAATTGTCATGGCTCCAGGACAGGAGTGACCACATTTTCAAAGGATTTCGGCATTGTAGCCTTTTTGCAGATGCATGAAAGTGTTGGAAGATGAGCTGAACTTAATCTTCATACAGCAAAAAGAAAGTCATATTCTGAATTTTGCAGTTGGATTACCATTCATGTAACAGTATACTGCTGGAAACTTTGTACACATTTTCCTTCCTTAACATACTTGCAGTTTGGAAAGAAAACACCTACTGTTTTCTCTAAAAAACTTGAAAGAAGTTTCAAAAAAGGATTTTTTTGGGGAGTCTGTCAGACAACCTCTAGGTCACCCTACACAGTGTGTGAGCCTGGCAGAACGATCCTCTACAGCCACCGGATGCTCCAAGTCAGGAGCAATCTAGGCCGTTAATCACGCCCGCCTAGAGGTTAGAATGCATCAACCAGACTTAAGTGCTTGCCTCCTTATAGGTAAAGGATGCAGTGATGCGAGCCTATAGAACAGGTCCTGTTCAAGTAAGGTCGTGCTACATTAGGCCGCAGCTTGCCTTTGTAAGCTGGTCAAACTTCCCGTGAACTGGCGAGGTGGGACTAATTAGAGCAGGCGTGCTGAGTGCAGCTGCTGCTCGGCCAAAGACACGCGGATCATGGCCCATGCAGTAGTTGGTCATGAGAATGATTGGAGCCCAGCCCATGTAGTAACTGATTTTGAACCATTTTTTTAAACGGATTTTGAACCATTTAAATGTCTGAGAATTGCGGAATGGTCTGTACTTCTAATACAATGTTAGTACTGAATTGGAGTAGTTTTTCTCCTTTTTCTTTTCCTAAATAATTGTCATGGCTCCAGGACAGGAGTGACCACATTTTCAAAGGATTTCGGCATTGTAGCCTTTTTGCAGATGCATGAAAGTGTTGGAAGATGAGCTGAACTTAATCTTCATACAGCAAAAAGAAAGTCATATTCTGAATTTTGCAGTTGGATTACCATTCATGTAACAGTATACTGCTGGAAACTTTGTACACATTTTCCTTCCTTAACATACTTGCAGTTTGGAAAGAAAACACCTACTGTTTTCTCTAAAAAAACTTCAAAGAAGTTTCAAAAAAGGATTTTTTTGGGGAGTCTGTCAGACAACCTCTAGGTCACCCTACACAGGTGTGAGCCTGGCAGGAACGATCCTCTACAGCCACTGGATGCTCCAAGTCAGGAGCAATCTAGGCCGTTAATCACGCTCTGGCCTAGAGGTTAGAATGCATCAACCAGACTTAAGTGCTTGCCTCCTTATTGGTAAAGGATGCAGCGGTACGAGCCTATAGAACAGGTCCTGTTCAAGTAAGGTCGTGCTACATTAGGCCGCAGCTTGCCTTATAAGCTGGTCAAACTTCCTGTGAACTGGCGAGGTGGGACTAATTAGAGCAGGCGTGCTGAGTGCAGCTGCTGCTCGGCCAGCACACGCGGATCATGGCCCATGCAGTAGTTGGTCATGAGAATGATTGGAGCCCAGCCCATGTAGTAACTGATTTTGAACCATTTTTTTAAACGGATTTTGAACCATTTAAATGTCTGAGAATTGCGGAATGGTCTGTACTTCTAATACAATGTTAGTACTGAATTGGAGTAGTTTTTCTCCTTTAGCTTTTCCTAAATAAAAGCTCCCCCCCCCCCGGTGTGCCATTTTACAGGAGTAGCAGATATACTGGTAGAAAGAAGAGAGAGAAATGGGACTGATAAAAACAAAACTGGAGAGAAAAATGGAAAATGGGTGTGCTGTAACTCCGGAACATCAGAGCATTTACTTGTTGAAGTATTTTTATTGCATTTACAATATCTATGCTGAGTCAGTGGCTGTGTTTCCTCCTGCCTTCACTTGCACTGTTGTGTTACAACTTACCTGAAACGCATCGCCTGTATCTTCTTGGCCCAGTTGATACTTGATGCATGAAGTGTGGGTGGCTCAGTTGCTGCAAAATTAGTTGTGCAGTGCAAAACTTCGAATTTTTGTAGTTCATGGTCTTGATCTTTCTCAGAACTTCAGCCAATTAGTTGCCCCTGGGAGACCATTGCTAGAGCTGCACAGCTTTCTCCTGACACCGAGCATAATGTGGGCTGTTAGATCGGAACAGAGTCAGTCTCTTTACCAACAAAAAGAACTGTATAGTATTCATGAAAAGAGTGAAACATTTTATACTGTTACTGCAGCTTTCGATGTCCAGGCATCCATTGCTCTTGCTCATGGTATGTGATTATCCTCTGGATACACCAATATTGTCCCTACATCTTTGGTAGTAGCATAATTTCCAATATTGTCCCTACATCTTTGGTAGTAGCATAATTTTCCCCTCTTAATGCAACCCTGCGTGAATTTCACTGCATCCCTATTTATTTATGATTTGACACATAAACAAAGTTACTGTTTAGTTATAGCTAAAGCTTAAGATGATGTTGAGATTTTGCCAACCAGACTGCTAAATCAATTCATGAAATCTCTTCATCAGTTCTGGAGATTCTTTGAGCTGTCAGTTTCTTACTAGTTCTGATAAATGCGTTAACCTTAAATTCTAGCTATAACTGAATAATATTGTATTACAACAGTAAAGCGTTAATCCGTGCCCATGTTACTGAACTGTTGACCTTTTACTAAACAATTTGGTTAAGCTGATTGATCTAACTCCATTTGTTATGGACCACAAGCATATGCACATGCGGCAGCGGTCTTCTGTTTAATGTCTTGAGTTGGCAGGTTGAAGTTTGGTTACTGTAAGGACTATATATTAGTACCGTACATTCTGTTAGGTACTAACAAGCGGCTATAACTAAGGCCACACCATAATCTTCTTGTATTTAACCTGAATGGCCGGCCAGTGTCTAAACATTGTTCAACACCCTGTGAGTGTGATGCACTGTACTGTCAGTTAATTGTGAGGAGTCGACCTCATGGGATTTTTGGTCTACCAAATAAAGAAGATATGCCCTTCACATACTTGTTTCTTAACGTTACAGCCTATAAATCCTGATCCTCTGGGCGGCTTATTTAACACTCTGATGTGGATTTGCTCTGCCCGCGTGCTCTTTTAGAGTGTTTCAACTTGCAGCTATGTGTGCGGTACTTTTTTGGTGGCCTGTACATATCTACTACCCCCCATATGAGTACAGGTTTCAACTTTTGCACAGATCGAAAGCTTTAGACAGAGCTTCAGTTCTTTGCCGGATGCCTCTTGTTTCATCCTGATGAGGCACACACATCGCCATCCAAAGCTAGATAATGGGAGTAACTTATCGTGCAAGCTTTGCAGTGTTTACCGACCGATCTTGTTGCTGCGACACAAACATCTTACCTGATGGTAGCTTTTGAAAGAACTCCGGCTAACCTTCCCCTTCCCCAACAGACATTGAGGTGTAACCGTCCTACTCCCTGGCATCGTATATGGGTTGCGTCAATTAATTTGGACCGGAGGGAGTTGCGATTTTCATGGCGAGAAAATGTAGGTGTGTAATGGAGGTTGATGGCAAGTTTCTGGTTAGGGGGTCACTGCCCACTGCCGCTGTGGTCTCAAAGTAACATATGCTTGGCGCTAAAGGGTCTGTGTGGAATCATTAGCACCGGCGCTCATGCTGCTCCGTCTGATGCAAAACGTATGATTTACCTTTATTTCATGTTCCCTAGCTGCTGCTGCACATCATGAGCAAATTCAAACGGCCATGGCTCTGCCCTGTTCGTCCCCAATGGAGGCAAATGAAACATTGCTTTCTCATCATCATCCATTCTGCTGATGCATATGTGTGCTCGAAACATGTGTGGTCTCCTGGCCTTTTCGTCCGGCGTGCTTGGCTCACCATCCGGCCGGACGTGCCTCCAACGTGACTCCAGGTCAGTACCTAGTTCACCTACCCCTGTTGCTTGCTGGCTCTTCCAAGTGTATGTGTATGTCGTTACGACGTTCATGTTCAGGCACTAGCATCACTGATCTGGCTGAACGCATGGGTATAGCAAAGCAGTACTGCAACCCGGTGCTTGCTGTTGGCATGTCCTTATATCGCACTATGGCTCTTTTCCGAAGATAACAGCAATTTTAATCTCTTCATTCTGTTACTGTAAGCTGTGTGGGACATCTGAATAGCTGAATGACACTTGTCGGTCTGTTTTATGTTAATAAAGAGAATTGTGGTTACATGTCAAATCTTGCCTACGCTCATAAATTCCATGTGTCTCTTAAGATGCTTCTTTTCCAAAGCCTCTTTGGTCAGCATGAGATGGATTATAGTACTATTATTACACGCTATAGCTATGCCAGTGATGAAGACTGAAAAGGCCCCCTCACCGACCGTTGGCAGATCCCTCGTTGGAGCCGCACTAGCAGAGAATTGAGTACACTGAGGCGTACGTGCATACATAGCCTTGTCTGCAAAGGACCACTTGGCATAGCATCATGGTCTAATTTGAACAGCATTAGTAGTAGCGATGGGACGTCCTTAATGAGACTTGGACAATTTGATTCTTCAGTGCTATAGTGTGGTGCTTCATCTAGGATTTATAGTTTAGAGACCTCCGTCATTCAAAATGTGCTTTCCTGGCTGGGAGTCTTCAGAGGTTGCTATTCCGACAACGCCGGGTCTCTTGGAATCGTAGGGTTCAAAATACACACACACAAAAATTATGATATGAATGTATGTATAGCAATAGGTGATCGGAAAACACATAAATTTCGTAGAGACCCAGATGTTCTTTTTTGCGAGAAAAATTGAAAATCATAAAAATCCTAATAAACATACTCAAAGCAAAAATAGTCCATTGTCAAACATGAAATTATGTTGTTGTTATGCTAGTTTTGCTTTCGTGTGTAGGAACTAATGAGGTCTGAATGGAAAAATGAAATTCAAGTGCTTTCCGTTTTTGAAACTAATACGAAATAAATTGTGTGTTCCTTTATCTCTGTTTGTTTGAATGAATGGATGAATAGTCCCACAAAGGAAGAAAAAAAAAACATTTCTCATGCTTCCTCGCATGAATCAACTAAGCTCATACTCCCTCCCTTTCTTTGTACTCCGCATATAAAATTTGTCTAAAGTCAAACTTCATAAAGTTTGATCAAATTTATATTTTAAAACATCAACATTTACAATACTAAAATTATACAACATTAAAAATAATTTCATAACGGGTCTAATGATATTGATTTGATATTGTAAATATTGATATTATTTTAGATAACATAGTCAAACTTTACTATGTTTGACTTCAAATAAATCTTATATGGGAATTAAAAAAAAAGAAACAGATGGAGTGCACTACAAGATGTTTACCTATTGATGCTTAAATGCAGCAGGTTTGCTATTTTTCTTAGTCACTTGAGAAATTGTTATTCTTAGTCGGCCATGCTGCACATTATCAGACCTACACTTACACATTTTTATTATGCAACTTAAGCTCTAAAATTGAGAAACTGGTCGATTGCACATTTGATACCTAAAGTTCTATATAATTTTCAAACACAACTCAGATAATCGTTAGACTATAAATATTCAAGATCATCGATTTAGGACTAACCATTTCTTGACCAACTACAAAATAGGCGCTCGTTTGCTAGGAATAGTATGGTCGACCATCGAATTTCAATTACTATTTTCAAAAAAGGAGGATAAAATCCCTGGCCTCTAGATCACTATGATACACATCCATTTTTGTATGAATTTCATGGAAGGCAACGGTGCCGAAATCATCAAGAAGAGGAGTACAAAGCATAGACAACAAAACACCATTGAAGATATGAATAAACACCTAGCACAATATTGACTTCTTTCGCAACAACACCTCGAAGAAGGGATAAACGTCCTCACACAGCTGTTATCATGCCCGAATGAAGACGACCAGGACAAGGATTTTCATCTTGGTTACCATGGCCAACCACTCAAAGATAGCACATCGGCAAGGAGACAATACCGACGCAAGTTTGTCGTTGCTGAGTCTGATGATTTAAGGTCAAAACAAGATTTTTCATCTCGAATATGAAGTGATATTACAATCACCATCTTGATGATGTTTTTCTTTTTGAAAGTCACCCCAACCAGTACTCCAAGCCAGGGCAGAGTGGTGTTAGCACCGGTGGGATGATCAACACAGTCATCGGGAGGGGGGGGGAGGGGGGGGGGGGGAGGGGGAGGGAGGATGTGATAGAACAAAAAAGGCCGCTGCCACTACACATCTGCGTGAAAACAGACATATCGCACCCACCACGTCTCTAACGTTATTGCCCGAGTATACTCCATGTGAACAGAAGCATATTTCTTTTGAACATATGTGAACAGAAGCATATGCCGCCCTGCAAGATGCCCACGAGGATTTCTACTCCCCGTTTTTCAAATGTAACCCAGAACTTTTTTGATTCAAATGAATTTTAGAGGACTTAATTTATGTTCTTAGGATTTTTCTATCAGATTGTTCGATCGATAGGATTATTGTTCTTAGGAAATTTCCTAAGAATTGTTTTACACTCCATTTTAGAGAAAAAAACCATCAACTCAAATCTCATCATACAATTTCTTTGTTTAGTTGTCATACACTCTTTAATCCAAATTTCCATAGTTTTTTTTTGCGGGAAAACTTCGAGTCTGGTCATCTTCAATCATGACAGTTCAACAAACCAGAAATAATGAAAATAATATCGAGATCCGTGGACCATCTAGCTACGATTACAAGCACTAAAGCGAGCCGAAGGTGCACCGTCGTCATTGCCCCTCCCTCGCCGGAGCCGGACAAAACTTATTGTAGTAGACAATCAGGAAGACGCCGTGCTAAGGCCCCATAGGACCAGCGCACCGGAACAACAACCGTCGTCGACGAGGAGTAGCGTAGATTGTAAGGATCCAACCTGAAGACACATGAACATAGATGAACGGCAAGCAAATTCATCAAAGACAGATCCGCCGGAGACACAACTCCACACGCCCATCGACAATACTAGACGCACCACCGGGATGGGGGCTAGGCGGGAGGACCTTACTTTATCCTAAGGGAGCCGCTGTCATCTCATCTACCGGAGCAGGATACAAACCCAAACAAGAAAACACAAAGACATATAAAAAACGGATCCCTCACGCCGGCAAGGGCCGGGATCCACCGCGCCACCATGGCCCTAAGGCCACCAGAGATAAGGCGGACCAGGGCAACACCGAGGGAGGCAGAGGAACCCTAACTTTTTTTTCCTGTGGAGGAGGCAGCTAAATTCCCATATAGTGTTCTAATTACTTCAAATTTAATAGGACACGTCAATAAAATCCTATGTTTTGAAAAACTTGTGAATCAAAAAGACATTTTGAAACATAAATAGTATCTCTAAATGAAGAACGAGTCTCGTGCCAAAAGAAAAAGAGAGCCATTCACGATGCAAGTATGAACGCACACACGCACACCCTATCCTTATGAGCACCTCCGAGAGACTGAGCCGGCATATCATTTTGAGATTTACGCCTCTCACTGAAAACGCATCACCGGAAATCTTGAAATAAATCTAGGAATAATGCGAGCACCAGTATTTGAACCTTGGTGGATTGGGGATACCACTGTCCACCTAACCAACTCAACTACAGGTTGATTCACCGTAGGTGGGGCGTTTGTTCATGTTTTTCCTTCTACCGCCCTGTGTACCACCACCACACCGGTCGCTGACTTGCGCCGTATACCGTATCTATACAGCTGTTAGGCGGTGGCACACACTCCGTAGCAGCAGCCAGCAGGTGTCGCCCGACGCGGAGGAGCGCCGAACGCTGCCACTGGCCGTGCCGTGGGCCGTTCTTCGTAGCATACGCCAAACTCTCGGATACGCCGTGGTGACCGGAGCCGGTCGGTGTCCACCGACAGCTTCTCCCCGTCGCGCCACCAGGGTCCGGTCACCGCCCTTTAACAAATCGGAAGCCGGAAAAGGCTTTCCTTTCTCACGTCTGCTTGGTTTCTTCTTTTGTGCGAGTGTGGAGAATATGTTCGTAATCAATCGGGACGGCAGACTTGCTCTTTACATGGGCGCCACGCATTATAATATGCACATGCACTGGAGCACGGACAAGTAGGGTAACATGGAACATGGAGAAACGCCGCGTTGCCGAGCGTTGCCGAGCGCGGCGAAACCACCCGGCAGGACCGTGTGTCCCATGTACCGTCGGCTTGCTCTGCTCCCACGGCCACGGGGCAATGGCGCCGTGGATGGCCTGGAGGTAGAAGAGGACCACCTTTGACATCCAACCGTTTAGAGCCTGGAGAGGAAATTCATGGTTAACCCCATGTATATTTCGCATGTACCCCTACTCTACGTAGCTTTTGCACGGAGTAAAATGTACTTGGCGGGCGACGGCAACGCACGTCGCAATGATCGACGTTGTCAAACGCCGTACCTGGCCGTTAACGCGTACAAACGTGTCGTGTTCCATGAGGCGATGACTAAACAAGACCATCATGTATAGGTCTACTTTGGGAATTGGGATGGTAAGTAGGTGAATCTGCCGAGCACGTTATGGGAGAGAATGTCTTTCCGCCGGTGTATATATATAATAATATAGACATGCGTATTGCTTGAAAAGAGTATAGTACTGCTCTAGTTGGCTAGACCCGTGTACTCTGGACGCATACACATATTTGGTGCAGAATAAAGGGCCAGCGAACGCATAAAAGAGAGTGATGATCATTAAAGGAGAAGAGAAGCTAGGACCCACCTCAGTTCACAAATATCCTTGTTTCTTTATGGCATCTCCAGCGCTGACCCGTAAATGGACACCATAAATGTCTGTTTTTATATTTTGACGTGGTATGTGGACATAATGTGGAAGGGGGTTATTCAAAGTTATTCATAAATTAATCCGGTTGGGAGAAGAAAGAGCAGAGTGGACCATGCATGTGGTAGCATATTGTGGTGTGGTGTGCGGGTAGTAGGAGAGAGAGGAGATGCTGATACATCCATCTTGCATCATGATTTCCTACCGTTATTTATCTTATTTTGAAGTTATATTTCATATTATGATGCAATTTAATGTCTTTTATCTATTAAAGTGCAAGATACATCAAAGGAGAGGGATTGCCGGCAGCTGGAATTCTGACCTGGAAAAACTACAGCAAAGATAGCAATTCTCCTGAGTTCAAAATAAAGTAAAATTTTACGTAGATTTATTTTGGAATATATAAAAATTATCAGAAGAACGAAGTAACGTGGAAGCCCAACAGGGGCCCCACAAGCCCAGGGGTGCGGCTTGTTGGGAAACGTTGCATGAAAACAAAAAAAAAATCCTACGCCCACGCAAGATCTATCAAGGAGATGCATAGCAAGGAGAGGGGAGAGTGTGTCTACGTACCCTCATAGACCGTAAGTGGAAGCATTTCACAACGCGGTTGATGTAGTCAAACTTTCTTCGCGATCCAACCGATCGAGTACCAAAAGTACGACACCTCCACGTTCAGCACACGTTCAGCACACGTCCGAGCAAGACGGCGAGGTAGTGGATGAGTTCCGACAACACGACGGAGTGGTGACTGTGACGGTGAAGTTATCTCCGCAGGGCTTCGTCTAAGCACTACGAAAATATGACCGAGGGTGTAAACGGTGGAGGGGGGCGCCACATACGGCTAAGCAATTGTCTGTTATGTGCTAGGCGCCCCCCTCCAACCTATATATAGGTGGGAGGGAGGGAGGAGGAGCCAAGGGGGGCGCCCAAGTACAGGGAATCCTACTTGGGCTCTCTCCCAATCCGCTCACCTCCCCCCTTTCCTTATTTGGAGCGCGGGAGGAAGGAAGGAGGAGGTGGCGCCCCCCTTTCCTTTCTCTCCTAAGGAGTGAAGGAAATATGCCCTAGAGGCAATAATAAAGTTATTATTTATTTCCTTATTTCATGATAAATGTTTATTATTCATGCTAGAATTGTATTAACCGGAAACATGATACATGTGTGAATACATAGACAAACATATAGTCACTAGTATGCCTCTACTTGACTAGCTCATTAATCAAAGATGGTTATGTTTCCTAACCATAGACATGTGTCGTTATTTGATTAATGGAATCACATCATTAGGAGAATGATGTGATTGACATGACCCATTCCGTTAGCCTAGCACTTGATCGTTTAGTACATTGCTATTGCTTTCTTCATGACTTATATATGTTCCTGTAACTATGAGATTATGCAACTCCCGTTTACGGAGGAACACTTTGGTGCTACCAAACGTCACAACGTGAATCGGGTGATTATAAAGGAGTACTACAGGTGTCTCCAAAGGTACATGTTGGGTTGGCGTATTTCGAGATTAGGTTTTGTCACTCCGATTGTCGGAGAGGTATCTCTGGGCCCTCTCGGTAATGCCCATCACTATAAGCCTTGCAAGCAATGTAGCTAATAAGTTAGTTACAGAATGATGCATTACGTAACGAGTAAAGAGACTTGCCAAGAACTTGAGATTGAACTAGGTATTGGATACCGACGATCGAATCTCGGGCAAGTAACATACCGATGACAAAGGGAACAACGTATGTTGTTATGCGGTTTGACCGATAAAGATCTTCGTAGAATATGTACGAGCCAATATGAGCATCCAGGTTCCGCTATTGGTTATTGACCAAGAATATTTCTAGGTCATGTCTACATAGTTCTCGAACCCGTAGGGTCCGCACGCTTAAGGTTTCGATGACAGTTATATTATGAGTTTATGAGTTTTGATGTACCGAAGGAGTTCGGAGTCCCGTATGAGATCGGGGACATGACGAGGAGTCTCTAAATGGTCGAGACGTAAAGATTGATATATTGGAAGCCTATGTTTGGACATCAGAAGTGTTCCGGGTGAAATCGGCATTTCTGAGATGCAAGGAGGTTACGGAACCCCCGATGACCTAATGGGCCTTAGTGGGCCTAGTGGAGAAAGAGGAGAAGGGGCCAAGGGGCAGCAGCCCTCCCCCAGTCCGAATAGGACAAGGAGGCGGCGCCCCTTCCTTTTCCCCTCTCCTCCTTCCCCCAAGTCCGAGTCCTACTAGGAAAGGGGGGAGTCCTCCTCCCGGTGGGAGTAGGACTCCTCCGACGCGCCTCCTCATAGGGCCGGCCGCACCCCCCCTTGCTCCTTTATATACGGGGGCAGGGGGGCACCCCAATGACACACAAGTTGATCTACGGATCGTTTCTTAGCCGTGTGCGGTGCCCCCCTCCACCATATTCCACCTCGGTCATATCGTCGCGGAGTTTAGGCGAAGCCCTGCGCCGGTAGAGCATCATCATCGTCACCACGCCCGTCGTCTTGTGGAACTCATCCCCGACGCTTTGTTGGATCGGAACCGGGGATCGCCATCGAGCTGAACGTGTCTTGAACTCGGAGGTGCCGACGTTCGGTACTTGGATCGGTCGGATCGTGAAGACGCATTTAATACATCAACAGCGTTGTCATAACGCTTCGCCACGGTCTCACGAGGGTACGTGGACAATACTCTCCCCTCTCGTTGCTATGCATCACCATGATCCTTGCGTGTGCATAGGAAATATTTTGAAATTACTACGTTCCCCAATAGTGGCATCCGAGCCTGGTTTTATGCGTTGATGTTATATGCACGAGTAGAACACAAGTGAGTTGTGGGCGATACAAGTCATACTGCTTACCAGCATGTCATACTTTGGTTCGGCGGTATTGTGAGATGAAGCGGCCCGGACCGACATTACGCGTACGCTTACGCGAGACTGGTTTCACCGCTTCGAGCACTCGTTGCTTAAAGGTGACCGGCGGGTGTCGGTCTCTCTCACTTTAGTTGAACCGAGTGTGGCTACGCCCGGTCCTTGCGAAGGTTAAAACAACACCAACTTGACAAACTATCGTTGTGGTTTTGATGCGTAGGTAAGAACGGTTCTTGCTCAGCCCGTAGCAGCCACGTAAAATTTGCAACAACAAAGTAGAGCACGTCTAACTTGTTTTTGCAGGGCATGTTGTGATGTGATATGGTCAAACGTGATGCTATATTTTATTGTATGAGATGATCATGTTTTGTAACCGAGTTATCGGCAACTGGCAGGAGCCATATGGTTGTCGCTTTATTGTATGAAATGCAAACGACATGTAATTGCTTTACTTTATCACTAAGCGGTAGCGATATTCGAGAAGCAATAGTTGGCGAGACGACAACGATGCTACGATGGAGATCAAGGTGTCGCGCGGTGGCGATGGTGATCACGACGGTGCTTGAGATGGAGATCACAAGCACAAGATGATGATGGCCATATCATATCACTTATATTGATTGCATGTGATGTTTATCCTTTATGCATCTTATCTTGCTTTGATTGACGGTAGCATTTTAGGATGATCTCTCACTAAAAATTATCAAGAAGTGTTCTTCCTGAGTATGCACCGTTGCCAAAGTTCGTCGTGCCCAGACACCACGTGATGATCGGGTGTGATAAGCTCTACGTTCATATACAACGGGTGCAAAACAGTTGCGCACGCGGAATACTCAGGTTAAACTTGACGAGCCTAGCATATAACAGGTATGGCCTCGGAACACGGAGACCGAAAGGTCGAGCGTGAATCATATAGTAGATATGATCAACATATTGATGTTCACCGTTGAAACTACTCCATCTCACGTGACGATCGGACATGGTGTAGTTGATATGGATCACGTAATCACTTAGAAGATTAGAGGGATGTCTATCTAAGTGGGAGTTCTTAAGTAATATGATTAATTGAACTTTAATTTATCATGAACTTAGTCCCGTAGTATTTTGCAAATTATGTTGTAGATCAATAGCTCGCGTTGTTGCTTCCCTATGTTTGTTGCTTTCATATGTTTATTTTAATATGTTCCTAGAGAAAACTGTGTTGAAAGATGTTAGTAGCAATGATGCGGATTGGATTCGTGATCTGAGGTTTATCCTAATTGTTGCACAGAATAATTATGTCCTTAATGCACCGCTAGGTGACAGACCTATTGCAGGAGCAAATGCAGACGTTATGAACGTTTGGCTAGCTCAATATGATGACTACTTGATAGTTTAGTGCACCATACTTAACGGCTTAGAATCGGGACTTCAAAGACGTTTTGAACGTCATGGACCATATGAGATGTTCCAGGAGTTGAAGTTAATATTTCAAGCAAATACCGAGTTGAGAGATATGAAATCTCCAACAAGTTCTATAGCTAAAAGATGGAGGAGAATCGCTCAACTAGTCGGCATGTGCTCAGATTGTCTGGTACTTCAATCACTTGAATCAAGTGGGAGTTAATCTTCCGTAAGATAGTGATTGACAGAATTCTCTAGTCACCATCACTAAGTTACTAGAACTTCGTGATGAACTATAGTATGCAAGGGATGACGAAAAGCGATTCCCGAGCTCTTCGTGATGTTGAAATCGTGAAGGTAGAAATCAAGAAAAGAGCATCAAGTGTTGATGATTGAAAAGACCACTAGTTTCAAGAAAAGGGCAAAGGGAAAGAAAGGGAACTTCAAGTAGAATGACAAGCAAGTTGTCACTCTCTCGAAGAAGCCCAAAGCTGGACCAAAACCTGAAACTGAGTGCTTAATCGCAAAGGAAATGGTCACTGGAAGCAGAAATACCATGAATATTTGGTGGATAAGAAGGATGGCAAAGTGAACAAGGGTATATTTGATATACAGGTTATTGATGTGTGCCTTACTAGTGTTTATAGTAGCCCCTGAGTATTTGATACTTGTTCGGTTGCTAAGATTAGTAACTCAAAACAGGAGTTCTGAGAATAAACAGAGACTAGTTGAAGGGGAAGTGACGATGAGTGTTGGAAGTAGTTCCAAGATTGATATGATCATCATCGCACACTCCCTATACCTTCGGGATTAGTGTTAAACCTAAATAAATGTTATTTGGCGTTTGCATTGAACATGAATATGATTTGATCATGTTTATTGCGATACGGTTATTCATTTAAAGTTAAAGAATAATTGTTATTCTGTTTACATGAATAAAACCTTCGATGGTTATACACCCAATGAAAATAGTTTGTTGGATCTCGATCGTAGTGATACACATATTCATAATATTGATGCCAAAAGATGCAAAGTTAATAATGATAGTGCAACTTATTTGTGGCACTGCCGTTTGGGTCATATCGGTGTAAAACGCATGAAGAAACTCCATAAAGATGGATTTTCGGAATCACTTGGTTATGAATCATTTGATGCTTGTGAACCGTGCTTTTTTGGTAAGATGACTAAAACTCCGTTCTCTGGAACAATGGAACGAGCTACTGACTTGTTGGAAATAATACATACCAATGTATGCGATCCAATGAGTGTTGATGCCCGTGGCAAGTATCATTATTTTCTGACCTTCACAGATGATTTGAGCAGATATGCGTATATCTTCTTGATGAAACATAAGTCTGAAATAGTTGAAAAGTTCAAAGAATTTCAGAGTGAAGTGGAAAATCATCGTAACAAGAAAATAAAGTTTCTGCGATCTGATCGTGGAGATGAATATTTGAGTTACGAGTTTGGTCTTCAATTAAAACAAAGTGGAATAGTTTCACAGCTCACGCCACATGGAACACCACAACTTAATGGTGTGTCCGAACGTCGTAACCGCACTTTATTGGATATGGTGCGATCTATGATGTATCTTACCGATTTACCACTATCGTTTTGGGGTTACGCATTAGAGACAGCTGCATTCACGTTTAATAGGGCACCATCTAAATCCGTTGAGATGACACCGTATGAACTATGGTTTAGCAAAGAAACCTAAGTCGCTTTCTTAAAGCTTGGAGTTGCGATGCTTATATGAAAAGGTTTCAACCTGATAAGCTCGAACCCAAATCGGAAAAGTGCGTCTTCATAGAATACCCATGTCACGCCCAATATGCGACCCTATCCAAAAGGAACTCGAAGGTCCCACCAAGGATAGACCCGCATATTGAAACGCTTTTGCAAGGGGGATATCATTACATCAACATTACAAAATAGTGGGGATACATCCAATACATACAATGTCACATGAATACAACAATACATCATACAACATCAACATCCAACTACGGATGAATCATAAATAGAAACTCAAACAATATCCACCCTGCTAGCCCAGACTGCCGACCTGGAACCTATCCCCTGATCGAAGAAGCAGAAGAAGAACTCAAGACAAGCAAGCATCGCTCTCGCATTATGATCATCGCACCACCTGTACCTGCAACTGGTGTTGTAGTCTGTGAGCCACGAGGACTCAGCAATCCCATTACCATGGGTATCAAGACTAGCAAAGCTAAAAGGGAAAGGAAGGGGTAAAGTGGTGAGGTTGCAGCAGCGACTAAGCATATATGGTGGCTAACATACGCAAATGAGAGCGAGAAGAGAAACAAAGGAACGGTCGTCAACTAGTAATGATCAAGAAGTGATCACGAACTCCTACTTACGCCGAGACATAACCCGAAACCGTGTTCTCCTCTCGATCAACCCCGAAAAGAGACACTCACGGTTACGCACACGGTTGGTGTATTTTAGAAGAGTTTACTTCAAGTTTACTACAACCGGATATTAACAAATTCCCATCTGCCACATAACCGCGGGCACGACTTTCAAAAGTTCAAACCCTGCAGGGGTGTCCCAACTTAGCCCATGATAAGCTCTCGCGATCAACGAAGGATATTCCTTCTCCCTGGGAAGACCCGATCAGTCTCGGAATCCCGGCTACAAGACATTTCGACAGTAATAAAACAAGACCAGCAAAGCCGCCGGATGTGCCGACAAATCCCGATAGGAGCTGCACATATCTCGTTCTCGTGGCACACCGGATGAGCGAAGCGTCTGAGAACCGACGTAACCCAAGTTGCCAAGGAATGGTCCCAAGACGGTGCTCTAGTTTGGACCAACACTCGGAGGAGCACCGCCCGGGGGTAAAATAAAGATGACCCTCGGGCTCGGAAACCCAAAGGAAAAAGGGCTAGGTGAGGCAAATGGTAAAACCAATGTTGGGCCTTCTTTGGAGGAGTCTTATTCAAAGCGAACTGTCAAGGGGTCCCATAAATCACCCAACCGCGTTAGGGACGCAAAATCCGGGAACATAATACCGATATGACGGAAACTAGGGTGACAAGAGTGGAACAAAACACCAGGCATAAGGCCGAGCCTTCCACCCTTTACCAAGTATATAGATGCATTAATTAGATAAGAGATATTGTGATATCCCAACATAACATAATCCAACATGGAGCAATCTTCAACTTCACCTGCAACTAGCAACGCTATAAGAGGGGCTGAGCAAAAGCGGTAACATAGCCAAACAACGGTTTGCTAGGAAGGGCGACAATGGTTAGAGGTTCATGGCAATTTGGGAGGCTTGAGCAGCAAGTGATAGGTAACACAACATAGCGATAGAACGAAGCAACTAGCATAGCAATGATAGCAATGAGATCCAAGGTGACGGTCATCTTGCCTGAAATCCCGCTAGGAATAAGAACGATTCCATGAAGAAGACGAACGGATAAAGCCGAACCAAGCGTAGACGAACGAATCCTCACGATCGCAACGAAACAGGAACTAACAAGAAGAAGCACACAACATAGTAAACACACCACACATGAACAAGGCATGATGCACAAACAAGCATGATGCATGACAAGACTACATGAAGCTACTCATGGCAAGAGATGATGCAAACAAGAGCAGCACATCAAAGCAAGTTTTTAAATGAGGCCGGAAACAACATAGAACAACTCCGGTAAGTCCTCATATGCAAATTTCGAAATTGGTCCAGATCTGAATAAACCTTATGTTCAAGTTGTTAAACAGAAAGTTAAGATGCACCACGATGATCTACACGAAATTCTAGTCAAGTTACATATAAAGTTCATTAAATTCGAGACTACGCCTAGAAGATATGAGCAAAACAAGTTAAGCATGGCATTGATGCAAAATGCATACAAACATCAAGCAAACACATCAAAACATGGATGCGACATGATAATATGAAACTACATGCAAAATCAAGCAAGTTTCATATAGAGCACACTCAAAACGGAGCAACGGTTCAACACATACACATGAAACAAGTTATAGCAACAATCTGTCCAAAACAGCAACTAGGCATATTGCAAGCACCAAAACACTATGCTACAGCATCTCAACGTAATAACAAAAGGCATGGGCATGATGTACAGGTAAAGCATTACAAAACATGAACACTGAGCTATCTCCATAAACCACTAGAACATGCTCAAAATGACATGGCAAGATTGCAAATAATAACAGTTTCAGACTTTGCAGAAATAACATCAGGTTGCAATGTTTAAAGCTATCAAACAACATGTTACAGGAACTTATCATGGCAAAAAAAGGCATGGCATAACACTACTAAAAGCATAGAACAAGAGTCCTTTACTTATCATGAGCCAAAAAGGATCAGAAAATATGATGGAACCCATGTAAACATGGCAAGTTATATTACAGATTCATACATGGCAGGAACAACAATAAGTAGGCATGTTGGTGAGCTTGAACCACTCACCACAGAGCAATACATGGTATGGCAAGGCAACTCACAGTAAGACGACATGATTATGAAGCTAAGCATGGAAATAACAAGTTCATAGGGTACATGGATCACTAACAACAATCATGGCAACATTGAACTTAATGTTAATAGGCTGACAGCAACATTATTTAGCAACTTGAGAGAAAGATTACAACAAGTTACAGCAGACTATAATTGCAACAAAGGGCATGGATGGATAGAGCTTGACATGTATAACAAAACATCCTTATTGAACATCTCCAGATTATGCATAGAATGATTTGTAGAAGCAGGTGAACATAGCATCATGATATAGCAGATTCAGACTAGCAAAACAGTAACAGCAAGTACCCTACTTAACCAGCTTGATGCACACACTACAGTAATCACAAAAAATACATGGATGGCACCCCTGTAAAGATGGCATGACATAGATCAAAACACATGTAGACATCAACCTCATAGGATGCACACATCAAATGCAACAAAAATGACAAATCATCAAGTTGTAACAGTTTCAGCAGATTAACATTACTTAGCACTCTTGCAACAAAGATACAGGCATCAAGATGAACTCAAATGAACATGATGCAATGGAATGAAATTAAGTACTCGTCGAGGCGAACAATTTGACATATTACACGCACAAATCGGAGCTACATATGCAGAGTTACAGCAGGTCGAACATGCACATATATTATGAGGTTTTGAGGACTTAGCAGTTTTTCTGGAAAAAAAGGACGAGTGCGGGATAACTAATACGTGACCAGGGAGGGATTTGGTGGGTTCTCACCATGGGCTTCGCCCATAAGCAGAGGAGGTGAGGCAGGCCGGGGCTGGGCCGAGGAGATGGGCTGGCGGGGCGCCCACGCCAGAGAGAGGCACGATCAAGGCTGCTCGCACGCCGCTGCAGTGGTCGAGAAGGTCGCACGGCTGGGCGTTCCCGCGATGGTGGACGGCGGCGGGTCCGACGGGCCGGAGAGGGCGGAGGAGGCCATGGGGCGTTGGTTCCGCCGGATCCAGACGGATCTGGCCCCGGGAGTTGGCGGCGAGGCGGGCAAGACGGGCGGCAGAAGAGCAAGATGGCGGCGGTGACCTCCAAGGCGGCGGTGCCTCGCGAGGGAGAGAGGAAGGGTGAGAGGATGAGGAGGAAGGAGGACGGGAAGGAGAGGCGGCGAGGTGGCGCGGCGACTGGGCGCGGCGGATCACGGCGAGACGGCGGCGACGCTGGCGAAAGGGGCTCGTGGGAGCTTCGGGACTGGCGCCGAGGCGCAGCTACCGACGGGCTGCGGGCCGATCTGCCCGACGGCGGGCCGCGGATGGCTCAAGCAGGCCTACTTGTGATGGGGCAGCGGGAGGGCGTGGAAACGCCAAGTGGCGCCCGGTGGTTGGTGGAGGCGGCGGCTGGCGGCGGCGCATCGAATGGGGCGGCGACACTTGGCGGCGGGGGAGTGCACCGACGCTGAAAATGAGGAGGGAGCGATGGCTGGCTGCGGGAATTGAGGAGGGGGTTGGTAGGAGGCCAAAAATGGCAGGGGAGGCGTCTATAAATAGAAAAGGAGGCTAGGGTTAGGGGTTTTGCTCCGTTTTCGGACCCTCGGATCACGATCGGACGGCTCCGGACATGAGGAGGAGTTAGTGGGCTGTGCAGAGACCATGGGCTGTGGGAGAGAAGAGAGAGAGAGAGGCCCGACAGCAGTTTCCGCATACCGAAAACGTCCGACGAAGGTACCGGCAACGGTACCGCTAAGTTTAACGGTTGGGCTATCAAATGGACTCCGAATGCGACGAAACTTGGCAGGCAGTCTACCGGTGCTATACCAAGGACGCTTGGCAAACCACGGTCCATTCCGAGAACGTTTAACACCCACACACGAAAAGAGGCAAAAGGGGGCGCCGTGGGACATAGGAGTGCCGGATTGCAAAAACGGACAACGGGGAAAATGCACGGATGCATGAGACGAACACGTATGCAAAATGAAATGCACATGATGACATGATATAAAATGAAGATGATGACATGGCAAAATGCAACACGCAAGCGCATGACATGGCAACGACGACGAATAACTGGAAGACACCTGGCGCATCGAATCCGGGGCGTTACAACCCAAAGGTAACTATTGGGTACACCTTCTATCACAGATCCGAAGGCAAGTTATTCGTTGCTAAGATGGATCCTTTCTAGAGAAGAAGTTTCTCTCGAAAGAAGTGAGTGGGAGGAAAGTAGAGCTTGATAAGGTAATTGTACCTTCTCCCGAATTGGAAAGTAGTTCGTCACAGAAATCAGTTCCTGTGATTCCTACACCAATCAGTGAGGAAGCTAATGATGATGATCATGAAGCTTCAGATCAAGTTACTACCGAACCTCGTAGGTCTTCCAAAATAAGATCCGCACCAATGTGGTACGGTAATCCTATTCTAGAAGTCATGTTACTAGACCATGATGAACCTACGAACTATGAGGAAGCGATGATGAGCCCAGATTCCGCGAAATGGCTTGAGGCCATAAAATCTAAGATAGGATCCATATATAAGAACAAAGTGGGGACTTTGATTGACTTGCTCGATGATCAGCAAGCCATGTTAAATAAATGGATCTTCAAGAGGAAGACGAACACTGATAGTAGTGTTACTATCTACAAAGCTCGACTTGTCACAAAAAGATTTTCGACAAGTTCAAGGTGTTGACTACAATGAGATTTTCTCAACTGAAACGATGCTTAAGTCTGTCCGAATCATGTTAGCAATTGCCGCATTTTATGAAATCTGGCAAATGGATAAACAAAACTGCATTCCTTAATGGATTTATTAAAGAAGAGTTGTATATGATGCAACCAGAAGGTTTTGTAAATCCTAAAGGTGCTAACAAAATATGCAAGCTCGATCCATCTATGGACTGGTGCAAGCATCTCGTAGTTGGAATACACGCTTTGATAAGTTGATCAAAGCATATAGTTTTATACAGACTTGCGGTGAAGCCAGTATTTACAATAAAGTGAGTGGGAGCACTACCGCCTTTCTGATAAATATATGTGAGTAACATGTTGTTGATCAGAAATGATGTAGAATTTTTTCTGGAAAGCATAAAGGAGTATTTGAAAGGAGTTCTTTAAAAGAAAGATCTCAGTAAAGCTACTTACATATTAAGCATCAAGATCTATTGAGATAAATCAAGACGCTTGATAAGTTTTTTCAATAAGTACATACCTTGTCAAGATTTTGAAGTAGTTCAAAATAGAACAGTCAAAGAAAAGTTCTTGCCTGTGTTGCAAAGGTGTGAAATTGAGGAAGACTCAAATCCCGACCACGGCAGAAAATAGAAAAGAGAATGAAAGTCATTCCCTATGCCTCGATCATAGGTTCTATAAAGTATGCTATGCTATGTACCGGACCTATTGTATACCTTGCTCTGAATTTGGCAAGGAGTACAATAGTGATCTAGGAGTAGATCCTTTGGACATTGGTCAAGAACATCCTTAGTGAGGACTAAGGAAATATTTCTCGATTATGGAGGTGATAAAAGAGCCCGTCAGAAAGAGTTACATCGGTGCAAGCTTTTACACCGATCCGGATGACTCTAAGTCTCAATCTGGATACATATTGAAAGTGGGAGCAATTAGCTAGGGTAGCTCCGTGCAGAGCATTGTAGACATAGAATATTTGCAAAATACATACGGCTCTGAATGTGACAGACCCGTTGACTAAGCTTCTCTCACGAGCAAAACATGATCATACCTTAGTACTCTTTGAGTGTTAATCACATAGCGATGTGAACTGGATTATTGACTAGTAAACCCTTTGGGTATTGGTCACATGACGATGTGAATTATGGGTGTTAATCACATACATATGTGAATATTAGTGTTGAATCACATGATGATGTGAACTAGATTATTGACTCTAGTGCAAGTGGTAGACTGAAGGAAATATGCCCTAGAGGCAATAATAAAGTTATTATTTATTTCCTTATTTCATGATAAATGTTTATTATTCATGCTAGAATTGTATTAACCGGAAACATGATACATGTGTGAATACATAGACAAACATATAGTCACTAGTATGCCTCTACTTGACTAGCTCATTAATCAAAGATGGTTATGTTTCCTAACCATAGACATGTGTTGTTATTTGATTAATGGGATCACATCATTAGGAGAATGATGTGATTGACATGACCCATTCCGTTAGCCTAGCACTTGATCGTTTAGTACATTGCTATTGCTTTCTTCATGACTTATATATGTTCTGTAACTATGAGATTATGCAACTCCGTTTACGGAGGAACACTTTGGGTGCTACCAAACGTCACAACGAATCGGGTGATTATAAAGGAGTACTATAGGTGTCTCCAAAGGTACATGTTGGGTTGGCGTATTTCGAGATTAGGTTGTCACTCCGATTGTGGAGAGGTATCTCTGGCCCTTGGTAATGCCCATCACTATAAGCCTTGCAAGCAATGTAGCTAATAAGTTAGTTACGGAATGATGCATTATGTAATGAGTAAAGAGACTTGCCGATGCTTGAGATTGAACTAGGTATTGGATACCGACGATCGAATCTCGGGCAAGTAACATACCGATGACAAAGGGAAGAACGTATGTTGTTATGCGGTTTGACCGATAAAGATCTTCGTAGAATATGTACGAGCCAATATGAGCATCCAGGTTCCGCTATTGGTTATTGACCAAGAATAGTTCTAGGTCATGTCTACATAGTTCTCGAACCCGTAGGGTCCGCACGCAACAAGGTTTCGATGACAGTTATATTATGAGTTTATGAGTTTTGATGTACCGAAGGAGTTCGGAGTCCCGGATGAGATCGGGGACATGACGAGGAGTCTCGAAATGGTCGAGACGTAAAGATTGATATATTGGAAGCCTATGTTTGGACATCGGAAGTGTTCCGGGTGAAATCGGCATTTCGAGATGCAGGAGGTTACCGGAACCCCGGTGACCTAATGGGCCTTAGTGGGCCTAGTGGAGAAAGAGGAGAAGGGGCCAAGGGGCAGCCGTGGCGCCCTCCCCCAAGTCCGAATTGGACAAGGAGGCGGCGCCCCTTTCCTTTCCCCTCTCCTCCTTCCCCCCAAGTCCTAGTCCAACTAGGAAAGGGGGGAGTCCTACTCCCGGTGGGAGTAGGACTCCTCCGGCGCGCCTCCTCCTAGGGCCGGCCGCACCCCTCCTTGCTCCTTTATATACGGGGGCAGGGGGGCACCCCAATGACACACAAGTTGATCTACGGATCGTTCCTTAGCCGTGTGCGGTGCCCCCTCCACCATATTCCACCTCGGTCATATTGTCGCGGAGTTTAGGCGAAGCCCTGCGTCGATAGAGCATCATCATCGTCACCACGCCGTCGTGCTGACGGAACTCATCCCCGACGCTTTGCTGGATCGGAACCCGGGGATCGTCATCGAGTGAGCGTGTCTTTGAACTTCCGGAGGTGTCGTGACGTTCGGTACTTGGATCGGTCGGATCGTGAAGACGCACGACTACATCAACCGCGTTGTCATAACGCTTCGCTTACGGTCTCACGAGTGCGTGGACAATACTCTCCCCTCTCGTTGCTATGCATCACCATGATCCTTGCGTGTGCATAGGAATTTTTTTGAAATTACTACATTCCCCAACAAGGAGGGAAATGCAGGAGGGGCCACCCCTCCTCCTTTCCTTCCCCTAGGGCCGGCCAGCCAAGAGAGGGGCACACCAGCCCCCTAGTGGGCTAGTATGTCCTCTCTTTTGGCCTTTTTGGCCCATAAGGCCCATAACTTGCCGGGGGGGTGTCCGGAACACCTTCCAATGACCCGGTTACTTCCCGGTACATCCCAAAATACTTCCGGCGTCCAAATACCATAGTCCTATATATCAATCTTTACCTCTCGACCATTTTGAGACTCCTCGTCATGTCCATGATCTCATCCGGGACTCTGAACAACATTTGGTCACCAAATCATATAACTCATATAACACTATATCGTCATTTGTCAACGAACGTTAAGCGTCCGGACCTTACGGGTTCGAGAACTATGTAGACATGACCGAGACACCTCTCCGGTCAATAACCAATAGCGGAACCTGGATGCCCATATTGTCTCCTACATATTCTATGAAGATCTTTATCGGTCAAACCATTATGACAACATATGTAATTCCCTTTGTCCATTGTTATGTTACTTGCCCGAGATTCGATCGTCGGTATCTCTATACCTAGTTCAATCTTGTTACTGGCAAGTCTCCTTACTCATTCCATAATACATCACCTCGTAACTAACTCCTTAGTCATTTGCTTGCAAGATTATGATGTGTATTACCGAGAGGGCCCAGAGATACCTCTCCGATACTCGGAGTGACAAATCCTAACCTTGATCTATGCCAACTCAACAAACACCTTCAGAGATACCTGTAGAGCATCTTTATAATCACCCAGTTATGTTGTGACGTTTGATAGCAAACAAGGCATTCCTCCGGTATCCGGGAGTTGCATAATCTCATAGTCGAAGGAATATGTATTTGACATGAAGAAAGCAATAGCAATAAACTGAACGATCAATATGCTAAGCTAACGGATGGGTATTGTCCATCACATCATTCTCCTAATGATGTGATCCCATTATCAAATGACAACACATGTGCATGGTTAGGAAACCTTAACCATCTTTGATCAACGAGCTAGTCTAGTAGAGGCTTACTAGGGACACGGTATTTGTTTATGTATTCACACATGTATTTAAGTTTCCGATCAATACAATTCTAGCGTGAATAATAAACTTTTATCATGAATAAGGAAATACAGTATAAAATAACAACTTTGTTATTGCCTCTAGGACATATTTCCTTCACGGTTACCCTCCAAACCACGCCACCTAGGCTTGTGGGGCCCATAGAGCTCATCTCCCAGCGTCCTTTGGTCATATACTCCCATTTACCATAGAAAAAAATCAAGAGAAGACTTCCTGGATGGAGCACTTTTACTCTCCGGTGGAGCGATTCTGCTGGGAAAACTTCCTTCCGGGAGGAAAAAATCGAAGCCAATGTCATCACGAACGCTTCTCTCATCATTATCACCATCTTCATCACCTTCGTGTCAGCTAAAAACCCTAGTTCATCTCTTGTGTTCAATCTTTGCATCAATCCACATATTGGTACCTGGGTTGCTACTAGTGTTGATTGCATCTTAGGCTTAGTTTGGCGGTATAGTTTTGGGAAAACCAAAGTATTCTAAAACAACAGTATTCTAATGGGTCAGCAACAAATACTTTGGTTTCTAAAAAACGTAGTTTTTCTCAGTTTTGTCAAGTCCACCGCAGTGTTTGGCTAAAATTGTTGTGTTGCAGCTTTTATTACTGATAACTTTACTACATGGCCAAATCAATCAGCAGTGCCAACTCAACTACACCTAGCAACATGACCGGATTATTCAGCGTGTGCTAACGGATGTCGGCTGCATGCAGCCCTGCCATGCATGAGGTCAGCCTCCTGTGTATGAGTGTGTGCTTCGATGACCAACAATCTACTCCACAGGCTAGCTTGGTTTGAGACGTGCAGCACTACCAAAAGCCCAGAATCCAGAAAATAATCGGTAGCCAGCAAATTGTTTAAAATATACGCAACAGATAGAGGAGTCGGAGGCAGCGATCAGATTTTCTAATCTGGACATCAACGGGCTAAGTGTTCTCCCCAACGATTTCTCTTGGCTCGGTTTAAAAAAAGTGGTCATGACCTCTTTTTAAAATACTGTAGAAAAACTACAGTATTAGAGATACCACAGTATCTTAAACCATTCTAATTTTTTAAGCCAAACACCTCAAAGTATTTAATACCAAAGTTTTTTTAGAAACCACAGTATTCCCAAAAAAACTTTAAAAATACATCACTCCCAAACACACCCTTACAGTTGATGCTAGTTAGTTTACTCAGTGGAAGATCATTATGTTTAGATTGTTAATTGCATATTTATACCCACTGAACATGTTCAGTATGTTGAGTTGTGAGTAGTTCTATTTGTTCTTGAGGACATGGAAAAAGTATTGTTATCAGTAATCATGTGAAGTTGACCACCGTTCAATGTTTTGATATTATGATGTGTTTTTCTTCCTCTAGTGGTGTTATGTGAACATCGACTATATGACGCTTCACCATCCTTGGGTCTAGGGGAAGGCATCATGGAATTAGTTTGTGGATGATGGGTTGCGGGAGTAATATAAATTTAAACCCCAGTTTATGAATTATTCCGTGGGGGCTATTTTTTTAAGAAATCATCGGGGGAGCAGTCCCTCCACCTGAATATATTACTCAAAGCGCCCATTATGCCAAGATAGTGATCCAATTTATTGGAAAATCGGATCGAAAACCTGAACAAGTTGACCCCGTTTATAAGGGAAACCAAGCCGAAAACCATACAAGTAACAAGGTTACAGAAGGATGAGAAGAACAGGATGCCAAGATAAGGCAGGACCTAGCTAGCAGATGGACCAACACCACGAAAAAGACAAGTAGATGTGGGGTGTCGTCTAAGGATCACAATACCAAGACTTTGCGAGCAACCTAACGCACCGCACCAGCATGAGTACCGAACCCACGACGCTACATAGGAGCAACCACAACCAACGTGTGCCAAGCACGAACCTTGACTGGGAGCTTCGCCAATGAAATTCGGAACAATTAGCAAGTTGGGAGGCTTCTTGAGCCGTCACTGAGCAAAATTGAACGGGACAACACCAAAAGCACGAAGCTCGCCACAACACAATAGTATCCATGGGAGGGTCTTGAGCCTGCACAGCAATAGGGATGACACAAAGGCACCGCCGCCGAACCCCTACACAACACACCGCCAACAACAGACAGACATGGCCGAGATGGTCATTCCACAACACGGAGCAGTGTTGTTGCCAGACCCCAACACACACCACCGTTGACCCCAAGCCAGTCGCACCACCACCACCAACATCCCTACCACTAGCAGTTACCCAATGAAACAACCTAGCCAACTTCTCGATGATGCCTTCAAGAAGGGGTGCGTCACACGGTTGCATCGCTGTCGGTGTCAAAACCGGCGGATCTCGGGTAGGGGGTCCCGAACTGTGCGTCTAGGCGGATGGTAACAGGAGACAAGGGACACGATGTTTTTACCCAGGTTCGGGCCCTCTCGATAGAGGTAAAACCCTACTCCTGGTTGATTAATATTGATGATATGGGTAGTACAAGAGTTGATCTACCACGAGATCGGAGAGGCTAAACCCTAGAAGCTAGCCTATGGTATGATTGTCCTGATTCTGTCCTACGGACTAAACCCTCTGGTTTATATAGACACCGGAGGGGGCTAGGGTTACACAGAGTCGGTTACAAGGAAGGAGATCTACATATCCGTATTGCCAAGCTTGCCTTCCACGCCAAGGAGAGTCCCATCCGGACACGGGATGAAGTCTTCAATCTTGTATCTTCATAGTCCAACAGTCCGGCCAAAGGTTATAGTCCGGCTGTCCGGATACCCCCTAATCCAGGAGTCCCTCAGTAGCTCCTGAACCAGGCTTCAATGACGATGAGTCCGGCACGCAGATTGTCTTCGGCATTGCAAGGCGGGTTCCTTCCCCGAATACTTCATAGAAGATGCTTGAACACGAGGATTGTGTCCGGCTCTACAAAACAAGTTCCACATACCACCGTAGAGAGAGTAATATTTTCACACATCTAATCTGTTGACGTATTCTGTAGTGTGACATCACACCACAGCCAAGCCTGAATCGTTTTTTTACTGTCACACCTCAGCGCGTTTTGCGAGGCGGTTTCCTTGGCACGTCTTGTCGAAGCAGAGATCGTGTCCCCTTATTATGGGATTCTCATCAATACGGACGTGGGTAACCCAATCGTGCCCGTTGGTATGTCTCCTCAATCGAAGGCAAGTCCCAAACGGTCACGTGGAGGGCTCTCGGTATTCCACCTCTTTATAAGGAGACCAAGGCCTTACTTTTTCTTTCGACCTCAACCGAATCCGCCTCCCACCTCGAGTTCCAACACCCGAAGCTTCAGATTCAGGCGCTTCGGACCTTCGATCATGTCCGGATCCAATCTCCAAGGACGATGGATGCCTTCCTCCGTCACAGAGGAAGACATAATAAAGCTAAGGGAGGCTAGGTACATGACCAGCAAAATCCCGCATAGGCTTCCTGCTCCAGGGCAGGTTATTCCCACTCCCAAGCCCGGTGAGAACGTCGTGTTTGTTTCTCACTTCCTCTAAGGGCTAGGCTTAACACCGGATCCCTTCGTGAGGGGGCTCATGTTCTATTATGGGCTGGACTTCCACGACTTAGCTCCGGAGTCTATCCTCCACATCTCATCGTTCATAGTCGTGTGCGAAGCTTTTCTCCGCATTACCCCTCACTTTGGATTATGGCTCAAGACCTTCAAAGTGGAGCCGAAGATGGTCGAGGGACGGCAAGCAGAGTGCAGAGGTGTCGTAATAAGCAAGAATGTTGACGCCCCATGGCCCGAGGGCTCTTTCCCATAGGAGTCCAGCTTATGGCAACAAGAGTGGTTTTATATCACAGCTCCCCGGGGTACCAAGTGGGTGGCTCCGCCTGTCTTTCGCTCTGGCCCCCCGCCACGACTAACGTCATGGGTCAGCAAGGGATTAGACTGGGGGCCGGCAAAGGACGTCCCCATATTGCAGAGCCGCATTCGAGACCTCTTGGAGAGAGATGTCAGTCTGGTCGTGGTGATGTAGGTTATGTTAATTAGCGAGTTACGCCTGCAAGCGTCGTCCCCTCCGCTGTGGGAGTTTAACTTGGGAGGGACATGAGCTCTCCAACATTTCCTTGGCATGACGCCTTTGGAGATGTACAATCTGTTCTTCGGACCATAAGCAATGTGTCCGGATTCCACTGAGGATGCAGGTCTGAGCTGCAATCGTCCGGATACCCAAGTAAGTGGCCCCGCATCCGAACACCCCATCTGTTTATTTATCGCAACATCGCCCTTAAAAAGCCGCTCTTTAACCAGGAATGGATAGCGAAGGCAAACTTGATCAGGTGTCCGGCCCCCCTCCCTGAGACCTCGCCGGACCCGGTGCTAACCAGGATGCTGGAGATCGCGCCTTATCCAGCGCCTTCGGGAGAAGATAAAGGGGGAAACAAGGAAACTACCGCCTTCGAGGAGGAGCTTAACCGGAAGGGAGGAATCGAAACTTCCTCTCCTCAGGGAAAGAAGAGGACCGCCTCTGAGGACCCGGAGACAATGGTCTCAAAACGGGGGAATAAATCTTCGCTAGAGGATCATGCACCGGGGGATACCCCGGTCGTACCATGCCCTCAAGGGGATCAGCCCTCTACCGAGCCGTAAGTGAAAGGTTACTTAATAATGAGGAAGAACCTCGCTTTACCTTTGAGAAAAATAACCGAAGCCTTTATCTTTGTAGTTCGGATCTTAGTCCTTCCCAGTAGAGCTCGTCTTCGGGGGGTCTTCTTCCGAAGATGATGGAGAGCGGAACGCCTCCCCCAGCCATACTGCCTTATGGGGCGGGCGACCCCGAAATGTCGTCGCGGCAGGTTTCTCCTGATCCGGCGAGGCCAGAAGGTAGTCATATGGCCACCCGAAGCCCTCAGAATCCGGCTTTTGAAAAGAGTAGTCAAAGGAGTCCAGCACCGCCTGGTGTGCGGTCAGACATGGTGAGAGATCTGCTAGGGCGAGCAGTTATCTCAGAGGAGCACCGCACGTTAATGGGTATGGTAGTTGAAAGGATTTCGTCCGCAGAAAGCGGGTTGCATGAAGCTGTCATGAGTCTACTGACGGGTTTTGAGGTATGCAAAGTGATGCACCTTTTTGACAGTACCCCATATGTTTAAGATGCGCCCTGTATAGATAGTAGCCCCTGAGACTCTAGGTGCTGTCGTAAACAACAGCATGCAGAGGATCATAGTCCCAGGTATAATTTTGCCGCCTTCATATGCAGGTGGCGAAGTGTCCGGTGGCCAGCCGGACTGCTGAATTTGCCGAGTTAAAGCGGCAACTTGACGTGGCAGATGCCGACATCGTGCTTGTCAACAAGCGGCTTGACGAGGCACAAGGTATGTGATTTCTCCGGAGACACATGGTAAGAGGAGCGTGATGCCAGTATCTATAACATGTGTGTTTAATGCGAGATGGAGATGTGGCCGTGGAGAACTGCGGCAGAACTTGCCCGAGCCAAGGAACAAGCCAGAAAAAGCGATGCGGCTGCCCTAAAGGCAATCGAGGAGCTGAAAGCCGAACAGGCTGCTCACTGCCAAAGCAAGGAGGAAATGGCCAAGATGGCTGTGGAATTGAAGAACGCAGCTGACCGTTATAAGCTTCTTGATAAGGAAGATCAAGCAAAGAGGACAGACCTGGAGAAGGCCACGATGGCAGCCAAGGATATCCGCTCTGCGATGAGAGCAAAGAAGGAGGAGCTGCGTCAAGCCGGAGACATCGCGGCTGGGAAGCCCTTTATGCTGCGGATGAAGTTCGGAGATCCTAAATATGCTCCTTTGGACCGGCTGTGGAGCTCTGCGGACGCATATCTGGATTTAGCGGCGAGTGCTGCTGATGCGGCCGAACACTTCCGTGATCAAAAGGATCGCGAAGTGGAAAAGTTGTTCTGGTCACAATTTAATGATCCAGAGCGTCCGCTTCCATTGACTGATCGGCTGGCCGAATGGGCCGAGCTAAATAGATTGTTCGGACTTGCCATGAAGTATGTCGTGGATCATCTGGCGGAAAGGCCAAAGCCGAAGAGTTACTTTAGTTTGGTGCAACAGTTCCTTGGTGCAGTACCGCATATCAACGCGATGAAGAGGTCGGCATGCATAGAGGGTGCACGGATGGCCCTTGCCCGTGTGAAGACATATTGGGTGGAGATGGAGGGCACCGCCGTTGCGTCCCTTGACTCGGACCGAAGCCGAGTGCCTGCCGAGTACTACTTCCAAGAAGTTCTTGAGGGTGCTCGTTCAATAGAGGCGCAGTGCTCTAAGATTATTATGTTCGAATGACATGTATTCTTATTGAAAACAATGTTTGCTTAAATGTAAAGCCTTTTTTATACTTGTGCCTTCAAGAATTATAATACCTCCTGTTTGGCCGTCTATGTATATATGTATATAACCTGAAAGATGGCAGTCGTCGGCTTCAGCCCCCACGCATAAAATGCGGGGGTGTTCGCAGAAGACGCACGTTCACACTTGATCCAACGTCTTGGTCCATTAAGGAGGTGATAGTGCAGCGAACTAGGCAATCGGACTATAATGCTTTATCACTTTCACTTAGCCATAGGAGTTTGACAGTGGGGCTACTATATAGCCCCTGGTGGCTCTGCGCTCACCCGGATTCGGGGCGCGTGTGTGCCTGGCCGGGAAACGGCCCTTCGTTAAAGCGGAGGAATCTCGAAGATTCCGCTGGGTCATCGAGCGGTTGACCAGTCTCGCGCTATATCACAACAGTCAGTTTTCGGCTTTCTCTACTGAGGTGCTCGCCTGGCTGAACCGGGGCACAATCGCAGTAGTTCTCCTGGTGCCGCCTTAGCCGATATTGCGGAACGTAAGGCAGCAAAACATAGGAGCCGGGCAAACCCAACATTTGACCAAAGACATGATTCGGAGCTGATGCATATAGGGCCAAACTCACGACGCTGAACACTCCCTAGGGTATTCGGTCTTTATTGATATAAAACGAGCTGAACGGCGCCCTTTGCAATAAGCCCCTGGTGTCCACGTACGTGCAATACTCTGGCGTGGCCACATGCCAAGACACCAGCCTCCCTCGCGGTTATTCTGAGAATCCGGGGGATGTGTATCAACAAGAGACAGTAAAAAAGGTTTACGAAGGGTCTTAATCTAAAAAGAATCCTTGGAACGGGTCCCTGCTACACGTCTGCGCCTGTGTCTCCGTTGTGCCATATCCTGGACGGGTGTAGCACGATGTTCATCTGTAAAAGAGAGGAACTTGGTTGAAAAAGTAGTCGTGCGAAATGTATGTTATACTGAGTAAATAAAGTATGATTCAAGGTGGGAAGAATTGAGTTTATTGCTGCTTGTTTACATGCGCGGAGCCCCTTGTATAGGGGTGTATAACCATCAAACCTTTAATAATTATATAGTTACGCCGGACTTGTCTAGCCGTGTCCGTGGTCTTAATGACCTATTAGGCGCTTTGGTTGGTGAGGCAGTTTAGTGTGTGGCTGTCGAGGCAGCCGCACAGTCTTCTGCGCGCAAGGAGCGCTCAGTGTTTCCCTTTACTGAAATGATGCCTTGTGGACCGGGCATTTTAAGCGTGAGAGACGCATAGTGCGGTATTGCGTTAAAGCGAGTGAAAGCGTCGCGTCCCAGTAGTGCTTGATAGCCACTTTTAAACGGGGCGATGTGGAAGGTTAGCTTTTTGCTACGGAAGTTATCGGGAGAGCCGAATATGGCTTCTAGTAGGAGGGAGCCCGAACAACGAGCCCCTCGGCCTGGTGTTACTCCTTTAAAGGAAATATTGCTATGGCTAATTTTTGTTGGGTCTACCCCCATTTTGCGGACCGTGTCCTGATATATCAGGTTCAAACTACTGCCGCCATCCATCAGGACTCGTGTGAAGTAGTATCCGTCAATTATCGGGTCTAACACCAGGGCAGCCCACCCTGCGTGCCGGATACTTGCGGAGTAATCCCGATTGTCGAAGGTGATCGGTTTGGATGACCAGTGGCAGGACTCCGTTGTGATAGGCTCTAGGGCACATATCTCTATGGGCGCCACTCTGCTTCTCCCCTTTGTCACGTGTAGCACGTTTACTGATTTTACTTCTGATGGGAATTTCTTCTGTTCCCCAGTGCTTTGCTTGCGGGGTTCGTCGTCGTCTTCACTTGGTGTATCCAGCCCCTTGTGTTCGGCGTTGAGTTTGCCGGATTGTTTGAATACCCAACATTCTCTATGGGTGTGATTTGCAGGTTTATCAGGGGTGCTGTGGATTTGACATATCTTGTCCAAAATTTTGTTATGACTGGACAGTTCGTCTCTGTTGTCTTTGAGAGGCAGCTTTAGCTGACCCCGCCGAGAGCTTTTGAATCCGGCGTTAACTGCCGTGCTCTTCGGGTAGTTTTCCTTATTCCGGCGCTCGTCTTTGCTGCGTCGTGGCTTCCCGTTTCCATCCCTGACTTCGGATGTACTTGGGTCGCTGGTGCTGCATCTTGCGAGCCAGCTGTCCTCGCCCACGCAAAAGCGGGTCATGAGGCTTGTTAATGCGGCCATTGTTCTTGGCTTTTCCTGGCCGAGGTGCCTGGCGAGCCATTCGTCTCGAACGCTGTGTTTAAAAGCTGCTAAGGCTTCGGCGTCCGGACAGTCGACTATTTGGTTATTTTAGTAAGAAACTTGTTCGAGTTTTCGGGCTGACTCTCGGCTGTTGAGTTATATGACTTAAATCGTACGCAGATCCGGTGGTCGGACATAGGTCCCTTGAAAATTTTCCCGAAAGGCGTCCTCGAGCTCTTCCCAACTTCCAATAGTGTTTTCGGGGAGGCTTTTGAGCCAATGCCTGGCTGGCCCTTTGAGCTTGAGGGGTAGGTACTTGATGGCGTGGAGATCGTCTCCTCGAGCCACGTGGATGTGGAGGATGTAGTCCTCAATCCAGACCCCAGGGTCTGTCGTTCCGTCGTATGCCTCTATGTTTACGGGTTTGAATCCCTCTGGAAATTCATGGTCCAGCACCTCATCGGTGAAACATAGGAGGTGAGCGGCACCCCTGTATTTGGGTGTACCGTGGTGTTCAGAATTTTGTTGTATTGTATTGCGTGTTTGAGCGCGCTTTCTTGGCCCATAGATAGATCTGACTGGGCCGTCCTTTTGATGCGAGTCCTCGTGTGGATCGCGTGTTGGCTTGTGTGCAGCGTCGTTTGCCGCCCTATGTGGGCCATGAGGTCGTCTATCCGACCGGATGGTTGTTTTGTTTTTTGACTGGGGGGGCTCTAAGGCCTCCTCATCAAATTCAGGCAGTAGCTTTCGCTTCGGGTAGCTCTTTGTGTGGCGACTGCCGCCGTATTTGTCTGCGGTGTTGAGCACTTTACTCCATCTGATTCTAAGTGCATCTTCCGCAGTCTTGAGCTTCCGCTTCTGCTTTTTCAGGCTACCCGCGGTGGTGACGAGCCTAATATGGAGGTTCTTCTGCTCCAGGCGCTTATCCGGCGTGAGGTCGTCCGGACTATTATCTTCGCCGGGGATGGGTTGTTCGGATTGATTATCCGTGTTGCCCTGGTCGGACGGTTGTTCAATGCCATGTTAAATGCGTCCGCCGCTCACCCTCGCTCTATCGCTGGTCTGCAGAGGATCGCTGTTTACGCCGAGGCAGGGTTTGGAGCGGCGCTTACGCCACCGCTTTGTCTGCTTTTCGAGGGAACGATCCTTCGCTGCGTCCCTCCGTTCCTCGTCGTCTCTTCCTTTAGGTGTGTCCACCATGTATACATCGTGGGATGAGGTGGTTGTCCGTGCTTTCTGCGGCGCTTGGTTCCTGTTAAATCTCTGCATCGTCGTCCATACCGTCGATGTTTTCGGAGTCGAAGTCGAGCATGTCGGTCAAGTCATCGACAGTGGCTATGAAGTGGGTGGTGGGTGGGCGTCGAATTTCTTCGTCGTCCGCATCCCAACCTTGCCGGTCATAATCCGGCCAGGACTCTCCTGACAAAGAGAGAGACCTTAGTGAATTGATGTCGCCGAAGGGCGAAAAGCCGAAAGATATCGTGATGGTAAACTCCATGATCGGGCGCCCAATCGGATTCGATTGGGGGCGCTGGCGGCTCGGAGTCCGGAGGAGTCCGCAATTTGGAGTCACGGGCCTCGCGAAGGGTATCCGGCTCGATCGCCGTTGAGGCTGCGGCATCCATGGCGGGGCCCAACCACCCGTCCATGGATGGCGCGATTGGCTCCGAATTGAAGGTCAGAGCGGTTGCAGGTGCGACTTCCTGAACATTGTCCGGAAGCAGAGCTAAATCATGCCCATCGTGACAGTGTGACGCACTCGGCAAGGGCTCGAATCCGTCGAAGATCAAGTCTCCGCGGATATCGGCCGTGTAGTTTAAGCTTCAAACCTGACACTGGTGGCGGGCGTAGCTTTCAATCTGCTCCAGATGGCCAAGCGAATTGGCCCGCAGTGCAAAGCCGCCGAATACAAAAATCTGTTCGGGGAGAAAAGTCTCACCCTGGACTGCATCGCTAACGATGATTGAAGGAGCCATCAAGACTGATGGTGACGACACAGAGGAACTCTCAATGAAAGCACCAATGTCGGTGTCAAAACCGGCGGATCTCGGGTAGGGGGTCCCGAACTGTGCGTCTAGGCGGATGGTAACGGAGACAAGGGACACGATGTTTTTACCTGTGTTGGGCCCTCTCGATGGAGGTAAAACCCTACTCCTGCTTGATTAATATTGATGATATGGGTAGTACAACAGTTGATCTACCACGAGATCGGAGAGGCTAAACCCTAGAAGCTAGCCTATGGTATGATTGTCCTGATTCTGTCCTACGGACTAAACCCTCCGGTTTATATAGACACGGGAGGGGGCTGAAGCGGGAGCGACGCGGGGGCTGAAGTGCCGGAGAAGTTTCGAGGGGTGAAAGCACAAGTGCTCCCTGGGTTATTTTGGTAATTAATGTCAACATGTCTCTTGTTGGACTAATGCTTTTATCTAGTGTATTTCAGACAAGTTCAACAATGGCGTGGAAAGGACTGATACGTCTCCAACGTATCTATAATTTTTTATTATCCATCTTTGATGTTTTATATCCATTTATATGCTATTTTATATTATTTTTGGGACTTTTTACAGAAAAGGAATATCAAATGGAGTCCAAATGAGCTGAAAATTTACGGTGATTTTTTATGGACCAGAAGAAGCCCCCGAAGCAAAAGAGTTGGGCCAGAAGAGTCTCGAGGTGATGTCAAGGGTGGAGGGCGCGCCCCCTGCCTTGCAGCTGCCCCTTGGACCCCCCTGACATGAAACCGATGCCAAAAATTCCTATAAATATAGAAACCTCCGAAAAGAAACCTAGATCGGGAGTTCCACCACCGAAAGCCTCTGTAGCCATGAAAAACCAATCGGGAGCCCATTCTGGCACACTGCCGGAGGGGGAAACCATCACTGGTGGCCATCTTCATCATCCCGGCGCTCTCCATGACGAGGAGCGAGTAGTTCACCCTCGGGGCTAAGGGTATGTACCAGTAGCTATGTGTTTGATCTCTCTCTCTCTCTCTCTCTCTCTCTCTCGTGTTCTTGATTTGACATGATCTTGATGTACCACAAGCTTTGTTACTATAGTTGGATCATATGGTGTTTCTCCCCCTCTACCTTCTTGTGATGGATTGAGTCTTGCTCTTTGAGGTTTCGTTATGTTGGATTGAGTATTGGATTTGAGAACACTTGATGTATGTCTTGCGATGGGGTATCTGTGGTGACAATGGGATGTTTATTGATTCACTTGATGTATGTTTTGGCACTCAACTCACGGATTTCTGAGGTGACATTGGGGTAATCTATGCGTAGGGGTTGATGCACATTTTCGTCCTACGTTCTCCGATAGAAACTTTGGAGTGATTCTTTGTTGCATGTTGAGGGATTGTTATATGATCCAATTATGTTAGCATTGTTGAGAGAACTTGCACTAGTGAAAGTATGAACCCTAGGCCTTGTTTCCAAGCATTGTAATACCGTTTTTGCTCACTTCTGTTACTAGTTACCTTGTTGTTTTTATATTTTTAGATTATAAAAACCTATATCTACCATCCATATTACACGTGTATCACCATCTCTTCACCGAACTAGTGCACCTATACATTTTACCATTGTATTGGGTGTGTTGGGGACACAAGAGACTCTTTGTAATTTGGTTGCAGGGTTGTCTGAGAGAGACCGTCTTCATCCTATGCTTTCCACGGATTGATAAACCTTAGGTCAACCACTTGAGGGAAATTTCCTACTGCCCTACAAAACTCTGCACTTGGGGGCCCAACAACGTCTACAAGATGAAAGGTTGTGTAGTAGACATCAAGGACACACATTGGCACAAGCTCAAGACTCTTCATTTTATTTCAAGTGATCCAAGATCACATTGATTCCATAGGAAAGTGTAAGTGCATCTAGTTCCACCCCTAGTTGGTTTTGGAGTATTGACGACAAACTTGGTTGAGGGACTAATGTGTTTGTGAGAATTGCAGGATAACATAGGTTGTAGTCCCTTATTGATTCAGTTTACCTACTAGAGATGACCCCTAAAAATGTGTGAAGACATTGAAGACAATGGTGGTCTGTGAAGATATTCACAGTGAATATTATGACATGAGAAGACATATGGAGTGCGAAGACATAGTTGTTTCGTAGTTTCCTTTTCTTATATGTTGAGTCATAGGAACCACCATACTATTAAGTGGGGTCCAAGTGAACAAAGTCAGAGTGACTGATGTGATGCTCAACCAAATCCTATGTCTTCGAGCGAAGACAATGAGAGCAAATCTTATCCAGAGCTGGATGAGTCAGCTTTACTTGTAGCCCAAGTCAAGCTGTCGCGTGTGTTTGAAATCTGACATTTGGACACGTGTCAGTTCCTTAGTGACCCGGGGTCATTTCGGACAAATCAGGTCGGTTGCCTCCTGGCTATAAATAGCCCACCCCCTACACCATAAATTGGTGGCTGCTCAGAGTTAGTGCACGACTTTGGTCATTTGAGAGCAACCCACCTCCGAAGCATTTGAGAGAGAGATCCTTGTGAGGATAAAGCCCAAAACACCCAGAGCCAAAGAGTGTTTGGCATCACTGAAGTCTTTCTGTCCACATGATCTGAAGACTTGTTACACTTGAGGACTGTGAATCCTCCAGCCGGTTAGGCGTCACGTTCTGAGCATCCAAGAGCCATTGTGGATTGCCAGTGAACGAAGTTTGTGAAGGTTTGGAAGTCTACCTTGAAGACTTACCAGAGTGATTGGGCGAGGACTAAGTGTTCTTAGATCAAGGGGAATAAGGTGAAGACGCGGTCTTCTGAGTTAAATCTCAGCCTCCCTAACCATACGTACAGTTGTCACAGCAACTGGAACTGGTTTACCAAATCCTTGTCTTCAGCAAGCAACTGGTTCTATCCTTCCCTTCCCTTTACTTACACTTTGTCTTCGTGAAGTCATTGCCTGCTTGCATGATCTGAGTGTCTTCACTGCTTGAAGACTGTTTACTGTTTGGCTTCATACTATCTTCCATCCTGATCCATACTACCTAGCTGCTGATAGTCTTCGTGATTACACTTCATTGTTCACTTGACTATGGCTCATCTAGTGTAGTCTACCTTCCGCTCCATATCAATAGGTTCATTTCTACTGGTTGTCTTCAAAGCCCCCGTGTTTTGAAGACTTTCATAAAAATCTCCTATTCACCCCCCTCTAGTCAATAACTAGCACTTTCAATTGGTATTAGAGCAATGTGCTCCCTTGTTCTGTGTGATCCGGTTTAACCAGTTGGAGTTTTAGCTATGTCGACTGCAGGGATAATCAAGGTCTCTGCTGTGTCTCCTGTCTTCGATGGTACTGATTACCCCTACTGAAAGAATAAGATGCGTATGCATCTTGAAGCCATTGACGTCGACCTCTGGTATATCGTCCAGAACGGCGTTCCCAAGGTCGGTGAAGGTGTCATCGCTGCTGATGTCAAGAGGTTCATTCAACTGGACTCGACCAGCAAGAACATCATATGTGGTCATCTGACCAAAGGATAGTATGGCCGTGTGAGTGCTCTGGAAACTGCGAAGCTAGTCTGGGACTGACTCTATAAGGTCAACAAAGGCGTCTCAACCCAGAGAGACTCAAGGATTGATGTTCTTCGCAACCTCTTCAACCGCTTCAAGAGAAACGACAATGAGAATGTCCAGCTCATGTTTGATCGCCTCACTGGTATCACAAATGAGCTTCGCGCACTCGGCGCCACTGAGATCACCAAGCATGAAATCATCAAGAAGCTCCTGAGATCACTTGACAGCTCATTCGACACCCTCGCCCTGATGATTCAAGAATGTCCTGACTTCAAGACTCTCGATCCATCTGACATACTTGAGAGGCTCAACACACATGAGTTCCAGTTACCTGAGAAGAGAGATATCTATGGTCCCAACTATGGCGGAACTCGCGCTTTGAAGGCAAAGGTTGTTTCCTCATCTGAAGAAGAATCTGATTGCAGTTCTGGGGATCCTGGAGACATTGGAAAGGAGCTTGCTATGCTTGTGAAGAAGTTCCAGAAGTTCACCAAGAAGAAAGACTTTAGAAAGTCTTCAAGATCCGGCTCAAGAAATGCTGAAGCTTCTACTCATGACCACAAGAAGAGAACATGCCACAAATGCAAGAAACCTGGTCACTACATCTCTAAGTGTCCACAGTGGGATAATGAGACCAAGAATAAGAAGAAGAGTAAGGAATATGATTCTGATGACAACAAGAAGAAGAAATCCTCAAAGTCTTCGTCAAAGTCTTCATCACACAAGAAGAGCTCATCGGGCAAGGCTCGTGCATTTGTTGGCAAGGAGATGGATTCAAAGGAGGAGTCTGCTGAGGAGGCGGAGGTGGAGTCTGAGGAGGAGTCTGATTCAGGCGTGGCAAGCCTGGCTCTAGCTTCAGCCTATGTCACCAAGTCCATCTTCAACACTGAAGACAATGGCCTCATCACCAACACTGATGCTAATGATGAGGATGACTCTGATCCCACCTATTGCTTCATGGCACGAGGTGCCAAGGTAAACTCACGCGATGCTTACATTCAAACATCAAGTGAAGATGACTCTGAATGTGAATCTAAACCTAGCTACAAAAACACTTGCTAAAATTGCAAGTGAACAACAAATTGCTATGGAACATATTCAAAAGTTGCTAGATAAAAGCGATGACCTGTTGGATGTGGAAATGACCCGAACTCAGTCCTTAATTGAAGACATTAAAAATCTTCATGTTAAGTACGAGGAACTTGAAAAATCTTCATGAAACGCTCTCAACTACTCATGAAAATCTCTCCTATGATTATCTTCAAAGGAAGCAAGAACTTGAGAACTTGAGAGCGACTCATGAAGATCTTCAAAAGGAGAATGAGTCACTCTGTGCTCAACAAATCAGTTCCGCTCAGGAAGGGTTTGGACCACCATGTCTAAAATGTCTTGAGCGTGATAATGTTGTCTCTGTTGCTGAATGTTCTACTGGTGCTACTGTTGCAATATCTTTCACCGCTGATGTGGTAACTAACCCCTCCACCGAGGATACCACTACTATTGCTGATGAGAATGCCAGGTTGAAGACATTGCTTGAAACAGGAATGTACAAAAGTCTCAAAGGGCATCAGACACTATGTGATGTCCTCAAGAAACAGATTTTGAACCGAAACCCTAGTAAAGAGGGTGTTGGGTTCGAGAGGAAAATGAATGTTGATGTTTCTTACTGGAAGCCTGAGCAGTACCCCAAAACCACATGGGTTGCTGCAAAGGGACCTCCAGGTATATTGGTACTAACTGCAGGAATGGACCACCTTTGAAGAAGATCTGGGTGCCCAAAAGTTGTCTTGAGAAACTTCCCATGAATGTCATCATGACACCACCTGGGAAGAAGACAAACCCCAGACCAAAGGCTTCATATGGTCCAAAGGCTTCATATGGTCCAAAGGCTTCATACAGACAGAGGATTCACCAGAGTCACCCTAACGCCAATGTTTTGCAGGGAAACCATACTCAGACTTATGAATATGAGCCTGTTTCGTCAAACCGCTATGTTCATGAGACCAAGAACTTTTCTGCTTATTCTTATGAGTATTACTCACCTCCTGCAAGTCTGTCTGCTAGGGCTCCAAAGCCGAAGTTCTCAGATGCTGCACTTAGACTCATTTCTTCTAAGCCACCCCTGAAGATGTGGGTGGTTAAGAAAAATTAACTCTCTTTTGCAGGGAAAGGTCTCCAGCCGAAAATCAAAGGCTTCTGATGCTTATACTGCGGACCTAAAACATCTTGTGGGATGCAAGATGAAATTCCAGAATGGTCTTACTATGTATTTCGTCCCAGGATTTCTTGCCAAACATCCTATTTACCCTAACCAGGATCTGAACTTTCATAATCCGCTTGTTCGTCAAATGTTTATGCTTCACAATACCCTTGATGAAGCCTATCCCCCAAACTGCACTGTAGGGTATGACACCAAAGGCTTCAGAATGGATTATGGACAGTGGATGCACTTACCGCATGACTGGTGATCGAAGCCTTCTCATGTATTCAACCCTACGTCCATCTGACAAGAGTCACATCACATTTGCTGACACTGATAAAAGAAAGGTATTGGGTCTAGGTAGAGTTGCAATCTCAAAGGATCAGCGCATGGATAAAGTGATGCTTGTTGAATCCCTTGGTTTCAACTTAATGTCTGTCTCAATGCTTTCTGATCTGAACATGATTGTGATATTTGGAAAATATCATTGCCTTGTGCTTATGGAATCTGACAAATCTCTAGTCTTTGAAGGGTATCGAAAAGATGATCTGTATATGGTAGATTTCTCAGAAGGATCACAGTTGGCCGTATGTCTTCTAGCAAAAGCTTCACAGTGCTGGCTCTGGCATCGGAGGCTAGGGCATGCTGGCATGAGGAACTTGTACACTCTCGCGAAGAAGAAGCATGTCGTAGGCATCGAGGGCGTCAAGTTTAAGAAGGATCATCTATGTGGTGCCTGCGAAGCTAGAAAGATGACTAGGACCAAGCATCCCTCGAAGATAATCATGACGACGACTTGTCCCTTCGAGCTGCTTCACATGGACTTATTTGGCCCTACTCACTACTCTACCCTTACTACCACTGCTTGCCTCTACGGCTTCTTTATCGTTTATGATTACTCAAGATATACATGGGTGCACATAATCCTCTATAAGAATGAAGTGCAGGATGTCTTCAGACGATTCACCAATCGTGCCATGACCAACTATGGCATCAAGATCAAGCACATCAGAAGTGACAACGACACAGAATTCAAGAACAACGGCCTCGGCACTTATCTTGATACATTGGGCATCACACATGAGTTCTCAGCTCCATACACACCTCAACATAATGGCATCATGGAGCACAAGAACAGAACCCTCATTGAGATGGCACGGACGATGCTTGATGAGTACAAGACACCAAGGAAGTTCTGGCCTGAAGCCATTGACACTACATGCCACGTCATCAATCGTGTTTATCTTCACAAGCTTCTAAAGAAGACATCATATGAGCTCCTGACTGGTAAGAAGCCAAATGTCAGTTACTTCAGAGTATTTGGTGCTAGGTGCTGGATCAAGGATCCACATCACACTTCAAAATTTGCACCGAAAGCACATGAAGGTTTTATGCTTGGCTATGGAAAGGATTCGCAATCCTATAGAGTCTTCAACCTCTTTCACTATAAATGGTTGAAACTATGGATGTCTTGATTCGATGAGACTAACGACTCACAAAGAGAGCACCTGCCAAATGTGCTCGATGAAGCCTCACCAAGTGAATCTATCAAGCTTATGGGTACTGGAGAAATCATACCTTCTGAGGCTCAGGCTGAAGAAGAAATCATCATTTCTCCACCTAATCAACCCGAAGACACTACTCAGACTGAAGTCAATACTGAAGACGAAGACAATGATCAGCAAGAGCAAAATCTTCGTCTAGTTCATCCTCGTGTTGCAAATGAAATACAAATTGAGACGATAATTGATAGCATCAATGCACCTGGTCCACTCACTCGTTCAAGAGCAACACAGCTAGCAAATTTTTGTGGGCACTTTCCATTTGTCTCTATATCTGAACCCAAAAAAGTTGATGAAGCCTTCATGGAACCTGAATGGATTCAAGCTACGCAAGTAGAGCTTCAACAGTTTGAGCTGAACAATGTTTGGGAACTAGTAAAACGTCCCGATCCTTGCAAGCACAATATCATTGGCACCAAATGGATCTATCGCAACAAACAAGACGAGCATGGTCAAGTCGTCAGAAACAAGGCTCGTCTCATTGCTCAAGGTTACACTCAAGTTGAAGGGATTGACTTTGATGAAACATTTGCTCCGGTGGCTAGGCTTGAAGCCATTCGCATACTGCTCGCCTATGCTAACCATCACAACATCCTTCTATATCAAATGGATGTAAAGAGTGCCTTTCTCAACGGCAAAATTGAAGAAGAAGTGTATGTTGCACAACCACCTGGTTTTGAAGACCCAAAGCATCCTGACATGGTATACAAGCTCAACAAGGCAATCAGATGGCCTCAAACAAGCTCCTCGCGCTTGGTATGACACACTCAAAGACTTCCTGAAGAGTAAAGGCTTCAAACCTGGTTCCCTGGATCCCACACTCTTCACGAAGACATATGATGGCGAACTGTTTGTGTGCCAAATCTATATGGATGACACTGACAAGAGATACAGTGATGAGTTTGGGCATATGATGCAAGAGCAATATCAGATGTCCATGATGGGTGAGCTAAAATTCTTCCTCGGTCTTCAAATCCGTTAGCAGAGCAATGGCATCTTCATATCACAAGAGAAATACCTCAAAGATTGCCTGAAGAAGTTTAGAATGCAAGACTGCAAAGGGTACACGACGCCAATGCCAACCAAAAGTCATCTGGGCCCGATGACAGTGGTAAAGAGTTTGATCAAAAGGTATACCACTCCATGATTGGTTCTTTAATCTATTTATGTGCATCTAGGCCACATATAATGCTTAGCATTTGCATGTGTGCCCGATTTCAAGCTGCACCAAAGGAACCGCATCACTTAGTTGTGAAGCGAATTCTTCGATATTAGGCTTACACCCCAATGATACGTCCATTTTGCATCATGCTTTTATATCAATATTTATTGCATTATGGGCTGTTATTATGCATTATGTCACATTACTTATGGCTATTCTCTCTTATTTTAAAAGGTTTACATAAGGAGGGAGAATCTTTGGCATTTGGAATTGAAATTTGGAAAAGGAGCAAATATTAGAGACTTATTCTGCACAACTCCAAAAGTCCTGAAACTCCACGAAAGTCATTTTTGGGAATAATAAAAAATATCCAGCGGAAGAAGTTCACCAGAGGGGGGCCCACCTATCCACAAGGGTGGGGGCGCGCCCTACCCCCTGGGCGCGCCCCCTACCTCGTGGGCCCCCTGTTGGCTCTCCGATGCCCATCTTCTGCTATATGAGGTCTTTCGATGAGGAAAAAAATCATAAGCAACCTTTCGGGACGAAACTCCACCGCCACGAGTGAACCTTGGCGGAACCAATCTAGGGCTCCGGCAGAGCTATTCTTGGGGACACTTCCCTCAGGAAGGAAATCATCGCCATCGTCATCACCAACGCTCCTCTCATCGAGAGGGCAATCTACCTCAACCTCTTCACCAGCACCATCTCATCTCAAAACCCTAGTTCATCTCTTGTATCCAATTCTTGTCTCCATGTCCGGGATTGGTACTAGTAGTTTGCTAGTAGTGTTGATTACTCCTTGTAGTTGATGCTAGTTGGTTTATTTGGTGGAAGATCATATGTTCAGATCCTTTATGCATATTATTACCCCTCTGGTTATGAACATGAATATGCTTTGTGAGTAGTTACGTTTGTTCCTGAGGACATGGGAGAAGTCTTGCTATTAGTATTCATGTGAATTTGGTATTCGTTCGATATTTTGATGAGATGTATGTTGCCTAGCCTCTAGTGGTGTTATGTGAACGTCGACTACATAACACTTCACCATTATTTGGGCCTAGAGGAAGGCATTGGGAAGTAATAAGTAGATGATGGGTTGCTAGAGTGATGAAGCTTAAACCCTAGTTTATGCGTTGCTTAAAGGGGCTGATTTGGATCCATATGTTTCATGCTATGGTTAGGTTTACCTTAACACTTTTGTTGTAGTTGCGGATGCTTGCAATAGAGGTTAATCATAAGTGGGATGCTTGTTCAAGTAAGAACAGCACCCAAGCACCGGTCCACCCACATATCAAATTATGAAAGTGCCGAACGCGAATTATATGAACGTGATGAAAACTAGCTTGACGATATTCCCATGTGTCCTCGGGAGCGCTTTTCCTTATATAAGAGTTTGTCCATGCTTGTCCTTTGCTACAAAAAGGATTGGGCCACCTTGCTGCACTTTATTTACTTTTGTTACTTATTGCTCGTTACAAATTATCTTATTACAAAACTATCTGTTACCACTTATTTCAGTACTTGCAGAGAATACCTCGCTGAAAACCGCTTATCATTTCCTTCTGCTCCTCGTTGGGTTCGACACTCTTACTTATCAAAAGGACTACGATAGATTCCCTATACTTGTGGGTCATCAAGACTCTTTTCTGGCGCCGTTGCCGGGGAGTGAAGCGCCTTTGGTAGGTGGAATTTGGTAAGGAAAAATTTATATAGTGTGCTGAAATTTACTGTCACTTGTACTACGGAAAGTAATCCTCTGAGGGGCTTGTTCGGGATATCTTCACCCCGACCAGTAGAGCAAAGAGTTGCTCCTCAACCTACTGAACCTACCGAAAATGAAAATGAAAATGTCCACTTTGAGATTCCTTCGGGTATGGTAGAAAAACTGCTAGCTAATCCTTTTGCAGGAGATGGAACCAAGCATCCTGATGAGCACCTAATATATGTGGATGAAGTTTGTGGATTATTTAAGCTTGCAGGTATACCCGATGATATTGTCAAGAAGAAGGTCCTCCCTTTATCTTTGAAGGGAGATGCATTGACATGGTATAGGCTATGTGATGATACGAGATCATGGAACTATAGACGATTGAAATTGGAATTTCATCAAAAATATTATCCTATGCATCTTGTTCATCGTGATCGCAATTATATATATAATTTTTGGCCCCGCGAAGGAGAAAGCATCGCTCAAGCTTGGGGGAGGCTTAAATCAATGTTATATTCATGCCCCAATCATGAGCTCCCAAGAGAAATATTTCTTCAAAGTTTTTATGCTCGGCTTTCTTATAATAATCAAGCCATGCTCGATACTTCTTGTGATGGCTCTTTTATGATGAAGACTATTGAATTCAGATGGAATTTATTGGATAGAATTAAACGCAACTCTGAAGATTGGGATCTCGACGAAGGTAAGGAGTCAGGTATGACACCTAAGTTTGATTGTGTTAAGTCTTTTATGGATACCGATGTTTTCTGTAAATTTAGCACTAAATATGGACTTGACTCTGAGATAGTAGCTTCTTTCTGTGAATCGTATGCTACTTATGTTGATCTCCCCAAGGAAAAGTGGTTTAAATATCATCCTCCCATAGAAGTAAAAGTAGATGCACCTATTAAAGTTGAAGAAAAGACTGTCTCTTATAATGATCCTATTGTTCCTACTTCTTATGTTGAGAAACCACCTTTCCCTGTTAGAATAAAGGATCATGCTAAAGCTTCAATTGTGGTTCGTAAAAGCAATGTTAGAACTTATACACCTCCTGAGCAAGTTAAAGTTGAACCTAATATTGCTATTGTTAAAGATCTGTTGTCTGATAATATTGATGGGCATGTTATTCAGTTCTGCGGTGAAACTGCTAGAATTGCTAAACCTTGTGCTAAAGATAAACATAGACCTGTGGTAGGCGTGCATGTTATTTCTGTTAAAATAGGAGATCATTGTTATCATTGCTTATGTGATATGGGTGCTAGTGCTAGTGTTATACCTATTACCTTATATGAAGAAATTAAGCATGAAATTGCACTGCTTGAGTTAGAAGATATTGATGTTACAATTAAACTTGCCAATAGAGATACTATATCAGCAATGGGAATTGTTAGAGATGTTGAAGTCTTGTGTGGGAAAACTAAATATCCTGCTGATTTCCTTGTTCTTGGTTCCCCACAAGATAGCTTTTGTCCCATTATATTTGGTAGACCCTTCTTGAATCTTTATTAATGCTAAGATAGACTGCGAAAAGAATGTTGTTACTATTGGCTTGGATGATATGATTCATGAGTTTAATTTCTCTAAAAATTTAGTAAACAACACCGTGAAGAAGAATTGCCTAGTAAGGGTGAAATTATTGGTCTTGCTTCTATTGCCGTACCTCCTAGCGACCCTTTAGAACATTATTTGCTAGACCATGAAAATGATATGTTTATGAATGAAAGAAGGGAAATAGATGAAGTATTCTTTAAGCATGAACCTATTCTGAAACACAATTTGCCTGTTGAAATCCTAGGGGATCCTCCTCCACCCAAGGGTGATCCCGTGTTTGAGCTTAAACCGTTGCCTGATAATCGTAAATATGCTTATCTTGATGAAAAGAAGATATATCCTGTTATTATTAGTGCTAACCTTTCAGAGCATGAAGAAGAGAGATTATTGAAAACTCTGAAGAAGCACCGTGCTACTATTGGATATACTCTTGATGATCTTAAGGGCATTAGTCCCACTCTATGTCAACATAAAATAAATTTGGAAGAAGATGCCAAACCAGTTCATGATCCTCAACGACGTCTGAATCCTAAAATGAAAGAAGTGGTAAGAAAAGAAATACTAAAGCTTACGGAGGCAGGTATAATTTATCCGTTCTTTGATAGTCGATGGGTAAGTCCTGTCCATTGTGTCCCTAAGAAGGGAGGTATTACTGTTGTTCCTAATGATAAAGATGAATTGATTCCGTAAAGAATTATTACATGTTATAGGATGGTAATTGATTTCCGTAAATTAAATAAGGCTACTAAAAAGGATCATTACCCCTTACCTTTTATCGATCAAATGCTAGAAAGATTATGCAAACATACACACTACTGCTTTCTAGCTGGTTATTCTGGTTTCTCTCAAATACCGTGTCGACTAAAGATCAATCAAAGACTACTTTTACATGCCCTTTTGGTACTTTTGCTTATAGACATATGCCTTTTGGTTTATGTAATGCACCTGCTACTTTTCAAAGATGCATGATGGCTATATTCTCTGACTTTTGTGAAAAGATTTGTGAGGTTTTCATGGACGAATTTTCCGTCTATGGATCTTCTTTTGATGATTGCTTGAGCAATCTTGATCGAGTTTTGCAAAGATGTGAAGAAACTAATCTTGTCTTGAATTGGGAAAAGTGCCACTTTATGGTTAATGAAGGTATTGTCTTAGTGCATAAAGTTTCTGAAAGAGGTATTGAAGTTGATAAAGCCAAGGTTGATGCTATTGAAAAGATGCCATGTCCCAAGGACATCAAAGGTATAAGAAGTTTCCTTGGTCACGTCGGATTTTATAGGAGGTTCATTAAGGACTTCTCAAAAATTTCTCGGCCTCTGACTAATTTTGTAACATCCCAAATTTTCAATTTGGAATGTTATACATTAGGTCATCATACATATCATATTTTTCTCGCATTTTCCGATCCTAGAAAATTTCACGCAACTCAAGGACCCTCGGAGAGAGTTGGAAGTTTCATAATTTTCATATTTGGGATTTCTCAAATTTTGAAAATAGGATCATTAGATTTATTTAAAAATTATCTTCATAAAGTTTTTCCTATAAAAATATTAAGAGAGGGAATAATATGACTTTCCCAACATTTAGGAAAAATGAAGATATTTTAAATAAATCAAATTTGGTTTTTGAAAGATTTATTTTGCTTAGGCAAAATGAGCATTTAAAAAAAAAATTATGCATGTTTGCCGTTTTAAAGCTCATTTTGTTCGACTCATTTTTAGGAGTCAGGGAAAATTTGTTTTATTTAAATCGGAGTTCATTTGGTATTTTTTTAATTCGTTTTGTTTTAATTTAAAAAAATAACGCCTTCCCGGGCCAAGGCCCAGCCCACCAGCCCGGCCCGGCGCCCTCCGCCTCCCTCCTCTCCTCGCCTTACTTGGCGGTGCCCTTGGCCGAGTCCGACTCGCCCGGCTCTGCCCCTTCCCAGCCGAGCACCCCCTCCTATTTATACCATGAACCCCCTCTCTCCTCACCTCACCCCGCCCTTGGCCGAAGCCGCCGCCAAGGACGCCGCTGCTTCCGTCAGCCGCCGACGCCGGACCCCGCCTCGTCTCCCGAACCCCGCCGACCTCGCCCGACCCGCCGGAGCCGCCGCCCGGAGCCCCGCCGGCGATCACCGGAGGTAGCCACCGCCCCGCGCCATTCCGATCCGGTTTTCCCTAGAAAACCCGGTCCGGTTTTTTTTGAGATGTTCGGTTTTTTTTTCAAAAACCTAGATGGTTTTTTTATTTTTTTTTCGGTTTTCTTAATTAACGAACGTTCACCGACCCGTTCGTTTCAATGAACGTGTTCGTTGGATTAGTTCTGTTAACGAACGTCCGTTATTTAATCCGTTCGTCGTTTTCTTTTAAATCGGATTTAATCCGTTATTTTTCAGATTCGATTTCCGATCGATTTTCAAATCTGTTTTATTTCTTGCTCGTTTATCGGAATCGAGGTGATTCAAGCGCCTGGAGTTTCGTAACGAAACCGCCGTTCCGACTAACCTATTTACACAGAGTTTTGCTACTGTAAAATTTTGACTTAATTTCAGATTTGCTAAACCGAGTCGTTCTCTCTCGAGTTCCGACTTTCGATGCTTTATTCAATTCGATTCTTTTGCAACCGAGGTTCTTAAGTTGAACTATCTGGTTAGATCTTTTATTCGAGATTTCCTGTGCATTAGATGAGTACTTATTGTATGCTTGTTGTTTGTCTCGCATTAGATCACCGGAGTGCGCCGCTTGTTACTTGAATCTCTAGGACTCGCGGATCATCGACAAGGCAAGTAACACTTTGATCATACCTTTTCTACTACCCAGCTTTTATGCATTAGATCAAACCCTCAAACACTTGCATGTGTAGGATCTAATTAAATTGCGGGATGGGAAGTAGATTGAGGTAGTACCTATTACACTGTTTACTTATGAAACCTTGGGAGTTACTTCACGTTTGCTTAATTGCCATGCTATGCTAGTAGACGTGGATTGGGTGAGTGAATATCCATGACAGATGTGAGATTGTTAATTAATGGTTTATCTAAGGTGGCAACCTAAACACACATCTGGGTGGATTGAGGCACTGGTTTCTATCAGGACTTGCTCAGTATTTCTTGAACCGCCACCTGTGCTCTAAGGGATCATAAGATTATTCAAACTAGAAACTTCCGTGCAGCCACAAGCCAATTATGGGCTCTGGCGTAGTTGACTAAGTTGTGCGAACTCTTACGGTAGGCTAGCTGATGTAGGGGATGTAGGTTGGTACGGTCTACCCACATGTAAGGTGCTAAGCGCACGAAAGACTATGTCTCGGTCATCCGTTTCTCAAACACCATGCAGTGCGAGAACCAAGCGGAGGCGATCGAGTCTTGTGGGGAAAAGTGCGCAGAGTGTATAAACTAATCATGATTAGCCGTGTCCCCGGTTATGGACGTTTTGAGTATCTAGTACTTGAATATCATGTGAATCTCAACATGTTACTTCTAATAATAAAGTTATTGGGTTTTAATGAGTACTTTTTAATTGGGATTGAGGATGTCATCAACCATTCTCAATGTTTAACAACCACCATGATAGTTAAATAAAATTATTCCTTTGATGTAGGGAAAAATCAGCTTTATGCAAAAAAAATGTAACCGTAGAGCCTTACCACCAGCCAAATATGCATGTAGTATAGGCTTGTTGCTTCATTGTTCTCTATGTGTTACATTGCCAGCATATTCCATGTGCTGACCCGTTTTCGGGCTGCAACTTTTCATGTTGCAGACTTTTCAGACGCATTTAGTAAGGTGTTAGGTTGTGGTTCTATACTCGGTGATGCCGTTGGAGTTGATGGACTCACTCGCTTTCCAAGCCTTCCATTGTTATTATTAGATGGCCTTAAGCCATATTATTGTATTAAGTTCCCTTGTGGACAACGATGTAATAAGTGTGTGATTGCTACTCTGCTATAAATCCTTCAATCTTGTGTGGTGTCAAGATTCTCGATCCAGGATGACACCGAGCACAGAGCGCTAGATCCATTCGGTCCTGGTCGCTACAGAGAATGGTATCGAGCACACGCTGATCGTAGGGACACGACCACTAAGATAAAGCCATAGATCACTACTCTCTTCTCATTTTCTAACTCCTCATCTTTTCTACTCTCTTTAGGATGACGGACACGAAGATCAAGTACACCCAACCGGATGAAGGCACACCTTTTGGATTTCACTTGAAGGAAGTTACCAAGTACACGAACATTGGACTACCTAGCTTCACCGGACCTTCAACGCCACTCTGCTGAAGAGGAGCTTGGAAGATTCACGCTCACGTTCCAGAAGGACATTCGCCCCAATCACCAAGCCTATAGATAGTGTTTTCGGTGCACCAACTTGGAGTCCGGGAAAGAGCATGGCAGCTCACATCACCATGGGACGCATTGGAGAAGTTTATCAAGAAGACCTCAAGGACACAATCTACCAGATTTGCGGACGCCGAGATGACAAATGGGACGTCACAAGCACCAAGAAGGATAGATCCATTGCAGCATTCATCCAGGAGTTAAACCAGCACATTCGACGCCAGGAGAACCAGATGTGCAATGATATATTGGAGCTGCAGAATGCAAAGGGAAGGATCATCGAACTTGAAGAAGAACTGAAGACAACTCTCAAGGACTATATGGACGAGATCGTAGCTCTAGCAAGACACAATAACGATCTTAAGTACGAGATTGAAGAACTGAAAAAGAAGTTGGCGCTCAGGAATGAAGACCAGTATGCCAATTGCCCAAGCGACTACATCAACATCGACGACACCGATTCGGATCCAAGTGAACCCGACTTTGAAGACGAAGCTGGAGCAGACATTATGGAGTCTTCCACCGGTTCAAATTAGTAGAAGTCCCCACATATTAGTAGTATTCCCTCCATGTAAACATTATAGTACACGCACTTTTGCGATAGTTAGATCGTTGTAAGCCTTTGTTTGATTGAATGAAGTGATTTTGTGTGTATTTGCTCATGTGCATTTGGGTAGTGATTTCCCCTTAGACCTCATTCTATTCTAAATTCTCATATTTTCTAAACCCATCAGATGCCTCCGAGACGCGACCCCGGATTCGTTTTCCCGCCAGAGATCACCCAACTGATCCAGCAACAGAATACCCTGATTCAAACATTGGTGCAGAACCAGGGCAACAACAACAACCCACCACCACCACCACCTGCGGATCATTTGACTCGTTTCCTTAGACTAAACCCGCCGGTGTATTCTAGTAGCACCGAGCCAATTGTAGCAGATGACTGGCTCCGCAAGATAGGAAGGGAGCTGACCACTGCAGGATGCACGGATGGAGAAAGAGTGAAGTTTGCAAAGCACATCGGCTTGAAGGACCCGCAGCAAAGATGGTGGGAGAATTTCACAGCCACTTACCCTCAGAGACACCGTCACATGGGATCAATTTCAGCAAGCTTTTCGTGACCGCCCATGTTTCAGCAGGAGCCCTGGCCATGAAGAAGCGTGAGTTTCGAAACTTACGCCAAGGAGGAAGGACTGTTGGCCAGTACGTGGATGACTTTAGCAAATTAGCACGTTATGCCCCAGATAACGTTGCTACTGATGCAGCTAAACAGGAGAAGTTTCTAGAAGGACTGAATGATGAGTTCAACATGCCGTTGATGGTAGCCAGTTTCAATAACTACCGTGGTTAGTAGACCGAGCCCTCATGATTGAAGGAAAGCAAAGAAGAAATTGAGAACCGTAAGCGGAAGTATGGACAAGGGAAGTATAACTCGAGCTCACAGAAACCTCGGTATACCCCTAAATCAGGAATTCAGCCAAAGATACCCATGGAGGAGGTAATTCGCATAACCATAACAGCACCAAGAATGGGAACGGGAATGGAGGAAGTAATGGACAGAATCGCACCAACCCGGCCAACACCATCCAAAGTAGACCGAGTCATATTACTTGCTTTAAGTGCCGCAAGATCGGGCATTATGCCAATGACTGCCTGAAGGCGAATGGAAATGGCAATGGAAGCTCGAAAGAAGCCCAACCCTTTCAATAGGGGATGTGAACCACATTGAAGTGGAGGAGGTTGAAGATCAGCCCGATGCAAAGAATCGGTAAGTTTTTGGTTAAGTCATTTATCGTAGTTGTTCTTTTTCGACATCTGGTGCATCGCATTCATACATATCAAGGGGATTTGTGGATAAGTACAAGTTACCAACCCAAGCCCTTAGGTCACCCATGCTAGTAACCTCACCCGAGGCGAGTACATGGCTAGTAAATGGTGTGATCGATCGCCATTAAGGATTGGACACTATGTTTTCCCTTGAGACCTAATAGTTACGGAATCCCAAGGATTGGATGTGATATTAGGTATGGATTGGTTATCAAAGTATGGAGGAAACATTGATTGCTCCACTAGATCAATTTTGCTCACCACACACAAGGAAGAAGGATTAAGTATGTATCACGGCACGAGCCGAGGAGAGCACAAGTTAATTGCTTATCAGAGTGGTACAGGAAGAAGTACCGATGGTGAAGGATTTTCCGATGTATTTCCGGAAGAGTTGCTAGGAATGCCACGGATAGAGACATTGAGTTTTTGATCGAGCTGTTGCCGTGAACAGGCCCGATATCGAAGCGACCGTATAGGATGCCAAAGACAGGATTTGGCGGAAATCAAGAAGCTGATTAAGGAACTTTTGGATAAAGGTTTTATACGCCCAAGTTCTTCACCTTGGGGATCACCCGCTTTGCTAGTGGAGAAGAAGGATGGATCGTTAAGAATGGTTGTTGATTATCGTGGATTGAATGAAGTAACAATCAAGAACAAGTACCCACTACCTATGATAAATGATCTGTTTGATCGCTTGCAAGGAGCCAAGGTGTTTTCCAAGATCGACTTGCGATCGTGGTACCATCGATTGAAGATTCGGGAGCAGGACATACCCAAGACAGCATTTACCACGAGATATGGACTATCTGAGTATACCGTTATGTCATTTGGATGACTAACGCACCAGCCTATTTCATGAACACGATGAACAAAGTGTTTATGGAGTTTTTGGATAAGTTCGTCGTGGTGTTCATTGATGACATTTTGATTTTCTCGAAGAATGAAGAGGAACACAAGGAACATTTGCGATTGGTTTTGGAGAAACCGAGGGAACACCGGTTGTATGCCAAGTTCAAAGCAAATGTGAGTTTTGGTTAAAGGAAGTTGGATTTCTCGGACATGTTATATCCGGAGAAGGGATAGCAGTTGATCCCACAAAAGTTGAGACCGTAACCAAATGGGAAGCACCAACGACAGTTGGAGAGATTCGGAGTTTCCTTGGACTCGCAGGATACTACCAAGATTCATTGAGAATTTCTCAAGGATTGCTAAGCCTATGATGAATTGTTGAAGAAGGAAAACAAATTCATATGGACCGAGGACTGTGAGGCAAGTTTTCGTGGAGTTGAAGAAAAGATTAGTTACCTCACCAGCTTTTGATATTGCGGATCGGACTAAGGATTATGAGGTGTATTGCGACGCTTCACATCGAGGACTTGGAGCAGTGCTTATGCAGGAAGGAAGAGTTGTTTCGTATGCTTCACGACAACTTAAGCCCCATGAGTTGAATTATGCCACCCATGATTTGGAGTTAGCAGCCGTTGTACATGCCCTGAAGACGTGGAGACATTTTCTCATTGGAAATCATTGTGAAGTATATACGGATCACAAGAGTTTGAAGTACATCTTCACACGAAGGAATTGAATCTCGGACAAAGGAGATGGTTAGAGCTTATCAAGGATTATGACATGAGATTGCATTATCACCCCGGAAGGCTAATGTCGAAAGGCATTTATTGAGCCGTAAGAGCCACGTCAATACCCTAATGATGGGAGGAATACCCAATGAGTTAGCCGAGGACCTTCGAGAGCTATGTATGGAAATAGTTCCGAGAGGTTATGTAGCAGCATTGGAAATTCAGTCAACGCTGATGGACAAAATCAGAGAAGCCCAAAAGGCAGATAAGGAAGTTGCCTCTATAAAGGAGAAAATGAGCAAAGGAAAAGCTAAAGGATTTCGTGAGGATGAGCACGATACCCTATGGTTTGAGGACCGTGTTTATCTCGCCCAATGACCCGAGATCGTGAAGTTGATTTTACAAGAAGCCCATGATTCACCCTATTCGATTCACCCAGGAAATACCAAGATGTACTTGGATTTGAAGAATACTTTACGGTGGACCGGAATGAAGAAGGATATTATGGAGTATGTAGCAGTTTGCGATGTATGTCGAAAGTAAAGGCGTAACATCGAAGCCGCAGGATTGTTACAACCATTGCCGATACCCGAATGGAAGTGGGATAAACTAGGCATGGATTTTATCACAGGATTACCAAAGACTCGTTCAGGATATGACTCGATTTGGGTTATAGTCGACCGTTTGACCAAGGTAGCTCATTTTATTCCAGTCAAGACCACCTATAGCAGTGCTAAGTTGGCAAAGATATACATGACCAGAATTGTGTGCTTACACGGAGTTCCGAGGAGCATCGTATCGGATAGAGGAACCCAGTTTACCTCGAAATTTTGGAACCAGTTGCACGAAACATTGGGAACCCGATTGGAATTCAAGACAGCTTTCCACCCACGTAACCGATGGATGCAGACGAGAGAGTCAATCAGATTTTGGAGGACATCTTTGAGAGCTTGTGCCCTAGATTATGGATCTAGCTGGGATGAAAATTTGCCGTATGCAGAATTTTCCTACAACAACGATTACCAAACCAGCTTGAAGATGGCACCTTTTGAGGCTTTGTATGGAAGAAGGTGCAGGACACCGTTGTTATGGGACTAAACCGGAGATCGTCATTGTTTGGACCAGATTTGATTTAGGAGTCTGAGCAGAAAGTTAAGTTGATTCGAGACAGGCTCAAGGTAGCCCGATCCGGACAAAAGAGCTATGCCGATTCAAAGCGCCAAAGCGATTGAGTATGAAGTTGGAGACAGTATATCTCGAGTATCCCGCTCGAGGAGTTAAGCGTTTTGGAGTTAAAGGAAAGTTAGCACCCGTTTCGTTGGACCGTATAAGATTTTGCAACGCATGGGAGAAGTTGCTTATAAGTTGGAATTACGGAAGGACTGTCGGAGTTCATGATGTATTCCATGTTTCTCGATTGAAGAAATGTCACCCGAGAGATAGCAGAGGTACCGTTAAGAGACACAAGTGTCACTTTGGAAGCAATTCAGTTGAAGGATGATTTGACATATGAGGAAAAACCGGTTAAGATTCTCGATTATGCCAGCAGAGTTACCCGCAGCAAGGTTATCAAGTTTTGCAAAGTTTAGTGGAGCCACCACACTAAGGATGAAGCCACCTGGGAAAGAGAGGAAGTTTTGCTCAAGGACCACCCTCACTTATTTTCTAGCCAACCCGAATCTCGAGGGCGAGATTCATCTTAAGGGGGTAGGTTTGTAACATCCCAAATTTTCAATTTGGAATGTTATACATTAGGTCATCATACATATCATATTTTTCTCGCATTTTCCGATCCTAGAAAATTTCACGCAACTCAAGGACCCTCGGAGAGAGTTGGAAGTTTCATAATTTTCATATTTGGGATTTCTCAAATTTTGAAAATAGGATCATTGGATTTATTTAAAAATTATCTTCATAAAGTTTTTCCTATAAAAATATTAAGAGAGGGAATAATATGACTTTCCCAACATTTAGGAAAAATGAAGATATTTTAAATAAATCAAATTTGGTTTTTGAAAGATTTATTTTGCTTAGGCAAAAATGAGCATTTAAAAAAAATTATGCATGTTTGCCGTTTTTAAAGTTCATTTTGTTCGACTCATTTTTAGGAGTCGGGGAAAATTTGTTTTATTTAAATCGGAGTTCATTTGGTATTTTTTTAATTCGTTTTGTTTTAATTTAAAAAAAAAATCGCGCCGCCCCCCCTGGGCCAAGGCCCAGCCGGCCCAGCGCCCGCCGCCTCCCTCCTCTCCCTCGCGCGCCTTGGCGGTGCCACCGCCCGCCGTCGCCCCGCCGAGTCAAACTCCGCCCGGCTCCCGTTGCCTTCCCAAGCAGCACCCACACCTCCTATTTATACCATTGGGACCCCCCCTCTCTCCTCACCTCACCCCGCCGCCTTGCTTGAGCCGCCGCCGCCGCCAAGACGCCCGCCGCCGCCGTTCCGTCGCCCGCCGGACCCCGCCCCTCGTCTCCCGAACCCTTGACCTCGCCCGACCGCGGAGCCGCCGCCGGAGCCCGCCTTGGCGATCACGGAGGTAGCCACCGCCCCGCGCCGTTCCGATCCGGTTTTCCCTAGAAAACCCGGTCCGGTTTTTTTTTTGAGATGTTCGGGTTTTTTTTCAAAAACCTAGATGGTTTTTTTATTTTTTTTCGGTTTTCTTAATTAACGAACGTTCACCGACCCGTTTGTTTCAATGAACGTGTTCGTTGGATTAGTTCTGTTAACGAACGTCCGTTATTTAATCCGTTCGCCGTTTTCTTTTAAATCGGATTTAATCCGTTATTTTTTCAGATTCGATTTCCGATCTGATTTTCAAATCTGTTTTATTTCTTGCTCGTTTATCGGAATCAGGTGATTCAAGCGCCTGGAGTTTCAGAATATGAAACCGCCGTTCGACTAACCTATTTACACAGAGTTTTGCTACTGTAAAATTTTGACTTAATTTCAGATTTGCTAAACCGAGTCGTTCTCTCTCGAGTTCCGACTTTCGATGCTTTATTCGATTCGATTCTTTTGCAACCAGGGTTCTTAAGTTGAACTATCTGGTTAGATCTTTTATTCGAGATTTACCTGTGCATTAGATGAGTACTTATTGTATGCTTGTTGTTTGTCTGCGTTAGATCACCGGAGTGCGCCGCTTGTTACTTGAATCTCTAGGACTCATGGATCATCAAGAAGGCAAGTAACACTTTGATCATACCTTTTCTACTACCCAGTTTTATGCATTAGATCAAACCCTCAAACACTTGCATGTGTAGGATCTAATTAAATTGCGGGATGGGAAGTAGATTGAGGTAGTACCTATTACCTGTTTTACTTATGAAACCTTGGGAGTTACTTCTACGTTTGCTTAATTGCCATGCTATGCTAGTAGACGTGGATTGGGTGAGTGAATATCCATGACAGATGTGAGATTGTTAATTAATGGTTTATCTAAGGTGGCAACCTAAACACACATCTGGGTGGATTGAGGCACTGGTTTCTATCGAGACTTGCTGTATTTCTTGGACCGCCACCCAGCTCTAAGGGATCATAAGATTATTCAAACTAGAAACTTCCGTGTGCAGCCACAAGCCAATTATGGGCTCTGGCGTAGTTGACTAAGTTGTGCGAACTCTTACGGGTAGGCTAGCTGATGTAGGGGATGTAGGTTGGTACGGTCTACCCACATGTAAGGTGCTAGCGCTTACGAAAGACTATGTCTCGGTCATCCGTTTCTCAAACACCATGCAGGCGAGAACCAAGCCGAGGCGATCGAGTCTTGTGGGGAAAAGTGCATAAACCTCTGCAGAGTGTATAAACTAATCATGATTAGCCGTGTCCCCGGTTATGGACGTTTTGAGTATCTAGTACTTGAATATCATGTGAATCTCAACATGTTACTTCTAATAATAAAGTTATTGGGTTTTAATGAGTACTTTTTAATTGGGATTGAGGATCTTTGTCAACCATTCTCAATGTTTAACAACCACCATGATAGTTAAATAAAATTATTCCTTTGATGTAGGGAAAAATCAGCTTTATGCAAAAAAAAATGTAACCGTAGAGCCTTACCACCAGCCAAATATGCATGTAGTATAGACTTGTTGCTTCATTGTTCTCTATGTGTTACATTGCGGCATATTCCATGTCTTTGACCCGTTTTGGCTGCAACTTTTCATGTTGCAGACTTTTCTGAACGACAGTAAGGTGTTAGGTCGTGGTTCTATACTCGGTGATGCCGTTGGAGTTGATGGACTCACTCGTTTTCCAAGCCTTCATTGTTATTATTAGATGGCCTTAAGCCATATTATTGTATTAAGTTCCCTTGTGGACAACGATGTAATAAGTGTGTGATTGCTACTCGCTATAAATCCTTGAAATCGTGTGGTGTCAGCATTACTGATCCAGGGATGACACTGAGCACAGAGCGCTAGATCCATTCGGGTCTGGTCGCTACAAATTTATTACAAAAAGATATACCATTTGTCTTTGATGATGATTGTGTAGAAGAATTTGAAATACTTAAGAAAGCATTGATCTCTGCACCTAGTGTTCAGCCACCTGATTGGAATTTACCCTTTGAAATTATGTGTGATGCTAGTGATTATGCCGTAGGTGCTGTTCTAGGGCAAAGAGTTGATAAGAAATTAAATGTTATCCATTATGCTAGTAAGACTCTAGACAATGCTCAAAGAAATTATGCTACTACTGAAAAGGAATTTTTAGCAGTTCTATTTGCTTGTGATAATTTCAGACCTTATATTGTTGATTCTAAAGTAACTATTCACACTGATCATGCTGCTATTAAATATCTTATGGAAAATAAAGATGCTAAACCTAGACTTATTAGATGGGTTCTCTTGCTACAAGAATTTGATTTGCATATTGTTGATAGAAAAGGGCTGAGAACCCTGCTGCGCATAACTTGTCTAGGTTAGAAAATGTTCTTGATGACCCACTACCTATTGATGATAGCTTTCCTGATGAACAATTAAATGTTATAAGTACTTCTCGTACTTCTCGTAGTACTCCATGGTATGCTGATTATGCTAATTACATCGTTGCTAAATTCATACCACCTAGTTTCACATACCAGCAAAAGAAAAAGTTTTTCTATGATCTGAGACATTACTTTTGGGATGACCCACATCTTTATAAAGGAGTAGACGGTGTTATTAGATGTTGTGTACCTGAGCATGAACAGGAACAGATCCTACGCAAGTGTCACTCCGAAGCTTATGGAGGACACCACGCTGGAGATAGAACTCCACATAAGGTATTGCAATCCAGTTTTTATTGGCCTACTCTTTTCAAGGATGCCCGTAAGTTTGTCTTATCTTGTGATGAATGTCAAAGAATTGGTAATATTAGTAGACGTAAAGAAATGCCTATGAATTATTCACTTGTTATTGAACCATTTGATGTTTGGGGCTTTGATTATATGGGACCTTTTCCTACCTCTAATGGATATACACATATTTTAGTTGTTGTTGATTACGTTACTAAGTGGGTAGAAGCTATTCCAACTAGTAGTGTTGATCATAACACCTCTATTAAAATGCTTAAGGAAGTTATTTTTCCGAGGTTTGGAGTCCCTATATATTTAATGACTGATGGTGGTTCACATTTTATTCATGGTGCTTTCCAAAAAAATGCTTGCTAAGTATGACGTTAATCATAGAATTGCATCTCCTTATCACCCATGCCTAGTGGTCAAGTAGAATTGAGTAATAGAGAGCTCAAATTAATTTTGCAAAAGACGGTTAATAGGTCTAAAAAGAATTGGTCCAAGAAACTTGATGATGCATTATGGGCCTATAGAACTGCATATAAAAATCCTATGGGTATGTCTCCGTATAAAATGGTTTACGGAAAAGCATGTCACTTACCTCTCGAACTAGAACATAAGGCATATTGGGCTATTAAAAAGCTCAACTATGATTTCAAACTTGCCGGTGAGAAGAGGTTATTTGATATTAGCTCACTTGATGAATGGAGAACCCAAGCTTATGAAAATGCCAAGTTGTTTAAAGAAAAAGTTAAAAGATGGCATGACAAATGAATACAAAAGCGTGAGTTTACGTAGGTGATTATGTATTGCTTTACAACTCTCGTTTAAGATTTTTTGCAGGAAAACTTCTCTCTAAATGGGAAGGCCCCTACGTTATCGAGGAGGTCTATCGTTCCGGTGCCATAAAAATCAACAACTTCGAAGGCACAAATCCGAATGTGGTAAACGGTCAAAGAATTAAACATTATATATCAGGTAATCCCATAAATGTTGAAACCAATATTATTGAAACCGTAACCCCGGAGGAATACATAAGGGACACTTTCCAGAACGTTTCAGACTCCGAAAAGGAATAGGTATGTGGTACGGTAAGTAAACCGACTCCAAAACAGTTTTTAAGGCAATATTTCTCCGTTTTGGAATATTTAGAAAAATAAAAAAAATAAGTAGCAGTCCGGGAAGGACACGAGGGCTCCACGAGTGTGGAGGGCGCACCCCCTACCTCGTGAGCACCTCGTGTGCCTTCTGGACTCCGTTTTCTTGCACGATACGTATTTTGGTCGGTAAAAATTCATTATATAACCTCCCGAAGGTTTTGACTCCTGTATCACACAATTGTCTTCTGTTCTTGTTTCGAGCTGTTTTTCTGACAGATCTAGATTATCAATGACGTCCCCAAGTGCCTCCAAGGACAAGTTCTTCGAGAAGGTCATCAACCCTTACCTCGCGGAGGTGCTGCGACACCCTCAAACCATTGAGTTGCGTCATGGGTTGCTGCACATCCGCGATGAAGAGGGACCCAAGGGGACCGGAAGCATGGAGACAAGGCTCAAGCAATGGAGCAACAAGTTTTCAAGTGCCAGGGGATGGTGGAACGTGGACTCAACTCCAACCACATGATGATCGCGGAGTTCACTAGCAACCACAAGCTGGATGCTGACAACATCAGGGAGGCCATCTTCAAGCTTCATGAGAAGATTGAGCACCTTCAAGCTCAAATCTATGACCTGCAAAACAAAAACTGTGAGTATGCATATAGATTCAAAAGGATGAGTTTGGCTGCAGATTTGAGGATCCCGGAGACTCGATCATCCTTCTATGATGGTGAGCCTATGCCTTGGAAGATGGATGACAAGCCCGCATCATCGACAACACCTCCACCACCTTCACCAACAAAGAAGGAGACATAATCACATGGGTATGGGCACTCCCCTTGGCAACTGCCAGGCTTGGGGGAGTTGCCCCGGTATCGTATCACAACCACATCTCCTATCTTTACTGTTTTTATTACTTCAATCCTATTAGTAGTATCTTGATCTAGTAGAATAAAGTTTATGGCATGATCTAGTTTTGAGTTTTGCTTTTTGATCTCTCTATGTAATCGAGTCCGTGAGCTATATAATAAAGATTAGTGTTGAGTCAAGGGCTTGATTATTTTGCCATGATATTGAGTGAATAAAAAAGGGAGAGAAAAAGAATAAAAAGAAACAAAGAGTTCATATTGATCTTACTGAGAGTAATGACTTCACATAGAAAGAGTATGATGATTAAAAGTTGTTGGGATTTGGCAAACATAGCTTTGATCATCGTTGCAATTAATAGGAAGTAATAAGGAAAGAGAGGTTTCACATATAAATATACTATTATTGACATCTTTTATGATTGGGAGCACTCACTAAAATATGACATGCTAAAGAGTTGATGTTGGACAAGGAAGACAATGTAATGATTTATGTTTTCCTATATCTGAGATAAAGTGTGTTGTCATGGGTCCTCCAACATGTTGAGCTTGCCTTTCCCCCTCATGCTAGCCAAATTCTCAGCACCAAGTAGAGATACTACTTGTGCTTCCAAAACCCTTAAACCAGTTTTGCCATAAGAGTCCACCATATCTACCTATGGATTGAGTAAGATCCTTCAAATAAGTTGTCATCGGTGCAAAGCAATAAAAATTGCTCTAAATATGTATGATTGATTGGTGTGGGGGAAATAAGCTTTAGACGATCTTGTGATGTGGATGTAATAAAGTGACGGACTGCATAATAAAGGTTCATATCACAAAGGGCAATATAAAGTGACGTTCTTTCGCATTAAGATTTTGTGCATCCAACCATAAAAGCGCATGGCAACCTCTGCTTCCCTCTGCGAAGGGCCTATCTTTTATTCATCTTCTACCTTATGCAAGAGTCATGGTGATCTTCACCTTTCCTTTTTCATTTTATCCTTCGGCAAGCACAATATGTTGGAAAGATCCTGATATATGTACCTAATTGGATGTAGGGGAGCATGAGTTATTATTGTTGACATTACCCTTGAGGTAAAAGGTTGTGAGGCGAAACTATAAGCCCTTATCTTTCTCTGTGTCCGATTAAAACTCCGTAACCACAAGTATTGCGTGAGTGTTAGCAATTATGAAGGACTAGATGATAGTTGAGTATGTGGACTTGCTTTTAAGCTCTGACATAGACTCTTTCTGATGTTATGATAAATTGCAATTGCTTCAATGACTGAGATTATAGTTTGTTGGTTCTCGATAATGTTTAATATTCGTACTCTGCATTGTGAATGGATTATTACTTGAGCATAAGAAATCAAATGACAATATCTATATATGTTGCTGTTATGAGAATAATCATGATGCCTTCATGTCGGTATTTTATTTTTATCGACGCCTCTACCTCTAAACATGGGGACATATTTATTGTTATCGGCTTTCGCTTGAGGACAAGCGAGGTCTAAGCTTGGGGGAGTTGATATGTCCATTTTGCATCATGCTTTTATATCGACATTTATTGCATTGTGGGCTGTTATTACGCATTATGTCACATTACTTATGGCTATACTCTCTTATTTTACAAGGTTTACATAAGGAGGGAGAATGCCGCAATTTGGAATTCAATGGAAAAGGAGCAAATATTAGAGACCTATTCTGCACAACTCCAAAAGTCGTGAAACTCCACGAAAGTCATCTTTGGAAATAATAAAAAATATCCAGTGGAAGAAGTTCACCAGAGGGGGCCCACCTGTCCACGAGGGTGGGGGGCGCGCCCTACCCCCTGGGTGCGCCCCCTACCTCGTGGGCCCCCTGTTGGCTCTCGGATGCCCATCTTCTTCTATATGAGGTCTTTCGATGAGGAAAAAATCATAAGCATCCTTTCGGGACGAGACTCCGCCGCCACGAGGCGGAACCTTGGCGGAACCAATCTAGGGCTCCGGCAGAGCTGTTCTGCCGGGGACACTTCCCTCCGGAAGGGGGAAATCATCGCCATCGTCATCACCAACGCTCCTATCATCGGGAGAGGGCAATCTCCATCAACATCTTCACCAGCACCATCTCATCTCAAAACCCTAGTTCATCTTTTGTATCCAATTCTTGTCTCCAAGTCCGGGATTGGTACTAGTAGGTTGTTAGTAGTGTTGCTTACTCCTTGTAGTTGATGCTAGTTGGTTTATTTGGTGGAAGATCATATGTTCAGATCCTTTATGCATATTATTACCCCTCTGATTATGAACATGAATATGCTTTGTGAGTAGTTACGTTTGTTCCTGAGGACATGGGAGAATTCTTGCTATTAGTAGTCATGTGAATTTGGTATTTGTTTGATATTTTGATGAGATGTATGTTGTCTAGCCTCTAGTGGTGTTATGTGAACGTCGACTACATAACACTTCACCATTATTTGGGCCTAGAGAAAGGCATCGGGAAGTAATAAGTAGATGATGGGTTGCTAGAGTGACAGAAGCTTAAACCCTAGTTTATGCGTTGCTTCGTAAGGGGCTGATTTGGATCCATATGTTTCATGCTATGGTTAGGTTTACCTTAATACTTTTGTTGTAGTTGCGGATGAAGGAAATATGCCCTAGAGGCAATAATAAAGTTATTATTTATTTCCTCATATCATGATAAATGTTTATTATTCATGCTAGAATTGTATTAACCGGAAACATGATACATGTGTGAATACATAGACAAACATATAGTCACTAGTATGCCTCTACTTGACTAGCTCATTAATCAAAGATGGTTATGTTTCCTAACCATTGACATGTGTTGTTATTTGATTAATGGGATCACATCATTAGGAGAATGATGTGATTGACATGACCCATTCCGTTAGCCTAGCACTTGATCGTTTAGTATATTGCTATTGCTTTCTTCATGACCTATACATGTTCCTGTAACTATGAGATTATGCAACTCCCGTTTACTGGAGGAACACTTTGGGTGCTACCAAATGTCACAACGTAACTGGGTGATTATAAAGGAGTACTACATGTGTCTCCAAAGGTACATGTTGGGTTGGCGATTTCGAGATTAGGTTTTGTCACTCCGATTGTCGGAGAGGTATCTCTGGGCCCTCTCGGTAATGCACATCACTATAAGCCTTGCAAGCAATGTAGCTAATGAGTTAGTTACGGAATGATGCATTACGTAACGAGTAAAGAGACTTGCCAAGAACGAGATTGAAGTAGGTATTGGATACCGACGATCAAATCTCGGGCAAGTAACATACCGATGACAAAGGGAACAACGTATGTTGTTATGCGGTTTGACCGATAAAGATCTTCGTAGAATATGTAGGAGCCAATATGAGCATCCAGGTTCCGCTATTGGTTATTGACCGAGAATAGTTCTAGGTCATGTCTACATAGTTCTCGAACCCGTAGGGTCCGCACGCTTAACGTTACGATGACAGTTTTATTATGAGTTTATAAGTTTTGATGTACCAAAGATTGTTCGGAGTCCCAGATGTGATCACGGACATGACGAGGAGTCTCGAAATGGTCGAGACATAAAGATTGATATATTGGAAGCCTATATTTGGATATCGGAATGGTTCCGGGTGAAATCGGGATTTTACCGGAACACCGGGGGGTTACCGGAACCCTCCCGGGGGATAACGGGCCTTAGTGGGCCATGAGGGAGAAGAGGAGGGCAGGCCGTGTGCCCCCTCCCCCCCTAGTCCGAATAGGACAAGGAAGGGGGGGCGGCGCCCCCCTTTCTTCTTTCCCCTCCCCCCTGTCCTTCTACACCAAGGCAAGAGTAGGACTCCTCCAGGCGCACCCCTTGGGGGCCGGCCGCACCTCCCCCTCCCTCCTTTATATACGGGGGCAAGGGGCACCCTAGAACACACAAGTTGATCTACGTGATCGTTCCTTAGCCGTGTGCGGTGCCCCCCTCCACCATATTCCACCTCGGTCATATCGTCGCGGAGTTTAGGCGAAGCCCTGCGCCGGTAGAACATCGTCATCGTCACCACGCCGTCGTCTTGTGGAACTCATCCCGACACTTTGCCGGATCGGAGTCCGGGGATCGTCATCGAGCTGAGCGTGTCTTTGAACTTCGGAGGTGCCGTGACGTTCAATACTTGGATCGGTCGGATCGTGAATACGTGCGACTACATCAACCGCGTTGTTATAACGCTTCCGCTTACGGTCTCACGAGTGCGTGGACAATACTCTCCCCTCTCGTTGCTATGCATCACCATGATCCTTGCGTGTGCGTAGGAAATTTTTTGAAATTACTACGTTCCCCAACAATGGCATCCGAGCCTGGTTTTATGCGTTGATGTTATTTGCACGAGTAGAACAAAAGTGAGTTGTGGGCGATACAAGTCATACTGCTTACCGACATGTCATACTTTGGCTCAGCGATATTGTGAGATGAAGCGGCCCGGACCGACATTACGCCAGACGCTTACGCGAGACTGGTTTCACCGCTATGCGAGCACTCGTGCTTAAAGGTGACTGGCGGGTGTCCGTCTCTCTCACTTTAGCTGAACCGAGTGTGTCTACGCCCGGTCCTTGCGAAGGTTAAAACAGCACTAACTTGACGAACTATCGTTGTGGTTTTAATGCGTAGGTAAGAACGGTTCATGCTCAGCCCGTAGCAGCCACGTAAAATATGCAACAACAAAGTAGAGGGCGTCTAACTTGTTTTTGCAGGGCATGTTGTGATGTGATATGGTCAAGACGTGATTCTATATTTTATTGTATGAGATGATCATGTTTTGTAACCGAAGTTATCGGCAACTGGCTGTAGCCATATGGTTGTCGCTTTATTGTATGAAATGCAAACGCCCTGTAATTGCTTTACTTTATCACTAAGCGGGAGCGATAGTCGTAGAAGCAATAGATGGTGTAACGACAACGATGCTACGATGGAGATCAAGGTGTCGCTACCGGTGACGATGGTGATCACGACGGTGCTTCGGAGATGGAGATCACAAGCACAAGATGATGATGGCCATATCATATCACTTATATTGATTCAATGTGATGTTTATCCTTTATGCATCTTATCTTGCTTTGATTGCCGATAGCATTTTAAGATGATCTCTCACTAAAATTATCAAGAAGTGTTCTCCCTGAGTATGCACCGTTATGCGAAAGTTCTTCGTCTTTGAGACACCACGTGATGATCGGGTGTGATAGGCTCTACGTTCAAATACAACGGGTGCAAAACAGTTGCACACGCGGAATACTCAGGTTAAACTTGACGAGCCTAGCATATAACAGATATGGCCTCGGAACACGGAGACCGAAAGGTCGAGCGTGAATCATATAGTAGATATGATCAACATATTGGCGTTCACCGTTGAAACTACTCCATCTCACGTGACGATCGGACATGGTGTAGTTAATATGGATCACGTAATCACTTAGAAGATTAGAGGGATGTCTATCTAAGTGGGAGTTCTTAAGTAATATGATTAATTGAACTTAAATTTATCATGAACTTAGTACTGATAGTTTTTGCTTGTCTATGTTTCTTGTAGATAGATGGCTCGTCTTTGTTGTTCCGTTGAATTTTAATGTGTTCCTTGAGAAAGCAAAGTTGAAAGATGATGGTAGCAATTACACGGATCGGGTCCGTAATCGAGGATTATCCTCATTGTTGCACGGAAGAATTACGCCCCGGAAGCACCGCTGGGTGCCTTCTTACCGATGCAACTGACGACGTTAAGAACATCTGGCAGAGCAAAGCTGATGACTACTCGATAGTTCAGTGTGCCATGCTTTAGGGCTTAGAACCGGGCCTTCAACAACGTTTTGAACGTCATGGAGCATATGAGATGTTCCAGGAGTTGAAGTTAATATTTCAAGCAAATGCCCGGATTGAGAGATATGAAGTCTCCAATAAGTTCTATAGCTGCAAGATGGAGGAGAATAGTTACATCGGTGAACACATACTCAAAATGTCTGGGTATAATAATCACTTGATTCAACTGGGAGTTAATCTTCACGATGATAGTGTCATTGATGTAATTCTTCAATCACTGCCACCAAGCTACAAGAGCTTCGTGATGAACTATAATATGCAAGGGATGGACAAGACTATTCCCGAGCTCTTCGCAATGCTAAAAGCCGCGGAGGTAGAAATCAAAAAGGAGCATCAATTGTTGATGGTTAACAAGACCACCAGTTTCAAGAAAAAGGGCAAAGGGAAGAAGAAGGGGAACTTCAAGAAGAACAGCAAACAAGTTCTTTGCTCAAGAGAAGAAACCCAAGTCTGGACCTAAGCACGAGGCCGAGTGCTTCTCTGCAAGCAAACCGGACCTTTGGAAGCGGAACTGCCCCAAGTATTTGGCGGATAAGAAGGATGGCAAAGTGAACAAAGGTATATGTGATATACATGTTATTGATGTGTACCTTACTAATACTCGCAGATAGTACACAGGTATTTGATCTTGGTTACATTGCTAATATTTGCAACTCGAAGCAGGAACTACGGATTGCGAAGATTGGCTAAGGGCGAGGTGACGATGCGCGTGGGAAATGGTTCCAAAGTCGATGTGATCGCGGTCGGCACGCTACCTCTACATCTACCATCGGGATTAGTTTTAGACCTAAATAATTGTTATTTGGTGCCGCGTTAAGCATGAACATTATATCTGGATCTTGTTTGATGCGAGACGGTTATTCATTTAAGTCGAGAGAATAATGGTTGTTCTATTTATATGAATAATATCTTTTATGGTCATGCACCCTTGAAGAGTGGTCTATTTTATTGAATCTCAATAGTAGTAATACACATATTCATAGTGTTGAAACCAAAAGATGCAGAGTTGATAATGATAGTGCAACTTATTTGTGGCACTGCCGTTTAGGTCACATCGGTGTAAAGCGCATGAAGAAACTCCATACTGATGGGCTTTTGGAATCACTTGATTATGAATCACTTGGTACTTAAGTAACCGTGTCTCATGGGCAAGATGACTAAAACGCCGTTCTCCGGAACTATGGAGCGAGCAACTGATTTGTTGGAAATCATACATCTTGATGTTTGTGGTCCAATGAATGTTGAGGCTCATGGCGGTATCGTTATTTTCTCACCTTCACAGATGATTTGAGCAGATATGGGTATATCTACTTAATGAAACACAAATCTGAAACATTTGAAAAGTTCAAAGAATTTCAGAGTGAAGTGGAAAATCATCGTAACAAGAAAATAAAATTTCTACGATTTGATCGTGGAGGAGAATATTTGAGTTACGAGTTTGGTTTACATTTGAAACAATGTGGAATAGTTTCGCAACTCACGCCACCCGGAACACCACAACGAAATGGTGTGTCTGAACGTCGTGTCGTGCTTTACTAGATATGGTGCGATCTATGATGTCTCTTCTTGATTTACCGCTATCGTTTGGGGTTATGCTTTAGAGACGGCCGCATTCACGTTAAATAGGGCACCATCAAAATCCGTTGAGACGACGCCTCATGAACTGTGGTTTGGCAAGAAACCAAAGTTGTCGTTTCTTAAAGTTTGGGGTTGCGATGCTTATGTGAAGAAACTTCAACCGGAAAAGCTCGAACCCAAATCGGAGAAATGTGTCTTCATAGGATACCCAAAGGAGATCGTTGGTTACACCTTCTATCACAGATCTGAAGGCAAGATTTTCGTTGCTAAATTCGGATCCTTTCTAGAAAAGGAGTTTCTCTCGAAAGAAGTGAGTGGGAGGAAAGTAGAAATTGATGAGATAATTGTATCTGCTCCCTTATTGGAAAGTAGTTCATCACAAGAACCGGTTCCTGTGACAACTACACCAATCAGTGAGGAAGCTAATGATATTGATCATGAAACTTCAGATCAAGTTTCTCTTGAACCACGAGGGTCAACCAGAGTAAGATCCGCTCCAGAGTGGTACGGTAATCCTATTACGGAAGTCATGTTACTTGACCATGGCGAACCTACGAACTATGAAGAAGCGATGGTGAGCCCAGATTCATAAAATGGCTGGAAGCCATGAAATCTGAGATGGGATCCATGTATGAGAACAAAGTATGGACTTTGGTTGACTTGCCCGATGATCGGCAAGCCATTGAGAATAAATGGATCTTTAAGAAGAAGACCGACATCGATGGTAATGTAACTGTCTATAAAGCTCGACTTGTTGCGAAAGGTTTTCGACAAGTTCAAGGGGTTGACTACGATGAGACTTTCTCACATGAAGCGATGCTTAAGTCTGTCCGAATCATGTTAGCAATTGCTGCATTTTATGATTATGAAATTTGGCAAATGGATGTCAAAACTGCATTCTTGAATGGATTTCTAGAAGAAGAGTTGTATATGATGCAACCAGAAGGTTTTGTTGATCCAAAAGGTGCTAACAAAGTGTGCAAGCTCCAATGATCAATTTATGGTGCAGTGCAAGCCTCTCGGAGTTGGAATAAACGCTTTGATAGTGTGATCAAAGCATATGGTTTTATCTGAGACTTTTGGAGAAGCCTTTGTATTTACAAGAAAGTGAGTGGGAGCTCTGTAGCATTTACGATATTATATGTGGACGACATATTATTGATTGGAAATGATATAGAATTTCTGGATAGCATAAAAGGATACTTGAATAAAAGTTTTTCAATGAAAGACCTCGGTGAAGCTGCTTACATATTGGGCATCAAGATCTATAGAGATAGATCAAGACGCTTGATTGGACTTTCACAAAGCACATACCTTGATAAAGTTTTGAAAAATTTCAAAATGGATCGTGCAAAGAAAGGATTCTTACCAGTATTACAAGGTGTGAAATTGAGTCAAACTCAATGCCCGACCACAAGAAGATAGAGAGAAAATGAAAGATGTTCCCTATGCTTCAGCCATAGGCTCTATCATGTATGCGATCTTGTGCAGGAGACTGACGTATGCTTAGCAATAAGCTTGGCAGGAAGGTACCAAAGTAATCCAGAGTGGATCATCGGACAACGGTCAAGAACATCCTGAAATACCTGAAAAGGACTAAGGATATGTTTCTCATATATGGAGTGACAAAGAGCTAGTCGTAAATGGTTACGTCGATGCAAGCTTTGACACTGATCCGGACGATTCTAAATCGCAAACCGGATACGTATTTTTATTAAACGGTGGAGCTGTAAGTTGGTGCAGTTCTAAACAAAGCGTCGTGGCGGGATCTACATGTGAAGCGGAGTACATAGCTGCTTTGGAAGCAGCAAATGAAGGAGTCTGGATGAAAGAATTCATTTCCGATCTAGGTGTCATACCTAGTGCATCTGGACCAATGAAGATCTTCTGTGACAATACTGGTGCAATTGCCTTGGCAAAGGAATCCAGATTTCACAAGAGGACCAAGCACATCAAGAGATGCTTCAATTCCATCCGGGACCAAGTCCAGGTGGGAGACATAGAGATTTGCAAGATACACACGGATCTGAATGTTGCAGACCCGTTGACGAAGCCTCTTCTACGAGCAAAACATGATCAGCACCAAGACTCCATGGGTGTTAGAATCATTACTATGTAATCTAGATTATTGACTCTAGTGCAAGTGGGAGATCAAGGAAATACGCCCTAGAGGCAATAATAAAGTTATTATTTATTTCCTCATATCATGATAAATGTTTATTATTCATGCTAGAATTGTATTAACCGGAAACATGATACATGTGTGAATACATAGACAAACATATAGTCACTAGTATGCCTCTACTTGACTAGCTCATTAATCAAAGATGGTTATGTTTCCTAACCATTGACATGTGTTGTTATTTGATTAATGGGATCACATCATTAGGAGAATGATGTGATTGACATGACCCATTCCGTTAGCCTAGCACTTGATCGCTTAGTATATTGCTATTGCTTTCTTCATGACTTATACATGTTCCTGTAACTATGAGATTATGCAACTCCGTTTACGGAGGAACACTTTGGGTGCTACCAAACGTCACAACGAATCGGGTGATTATAAAGGAGTACTACATGTGTCTCTAAAGGTACATGTTGGGTTGGCGATTTCGAGATTAGGTTTTGTCACTCCGATTGCTCTGGAGAGGTATCTCTGGGCCCTCTCGGTAATGCACATCATTATAAGCCTTGCAAGCAATGTAGCTAATGAGTTAGTTACGGAATGATGCATTACGTAATCTAGTAAAGAGACTTGCCAAGATGTGAGATTGAACTAGGTATTGGATACCGACGATCAAATCTCGGGCAAGTAACATACCGATGACACAAGGAACAACGTATGTTGTTATGCGGTTTGACCGATAAAGATCTTCGTAGCATATGTAGGAGCCAATATGAGCATCCAGGTTCCGCTATTGGTTATTGACCGAGAATAGTTCTAGGTCATGTCTACATAGTTCTCGAACCCATAGGGTCCGCACGCTTAACGCTACGTTACGATAGTTTTATTATGAGTTTATAAGTTTTGATGTACCAAAGATTGTTGAGTCCCGGATGTGATCACGGACATGACGAGGAGTCTCGAAATGGTCGAGACATAAAGATTGATATATTGGAAGCCTATATTTGGATATCGGAATGGTTCCGGTGAAATCGGGATTTTCTGAACACCGGGGGGTTACCGGAACCCTCCCGGGGGATAATGGGCCTTAGTGGGCCATGAGGGAGAAGAGGAGGGCAGGCCGCGCGCCCCCTCCCCCCTAGTCCGAATAGGACAAGGAAGGCGGCGCCCCCTTTCCTCTTTCCCCTCCCCCCTTTCCTTCTCCACCAAGGCAAGAGGGTGGAGTCCTACTCCCGGTGGGAGTAGGACTCCTCAGCGCACTGCCAGGGCGGCCGCACCTCCCCTCCCTCCTTTATATCACGGGGCAAGGGGCACCCTAGAACACACAAGTTGATCTACGTGATCGTTCCTTAGCCGTGTCGGTGCCCCCTCCACCATATTCCACCTCGGTCATATCGTCGCGGAGTTTAGGCGAAGCCTGCGCCGTAGATCATCATCATCGTCACCATGCCGTCGTCTTGTGGAACTCATCCCCGACACTTTGCCGGATCGGAGTCCGGGGATCGCCATCGAGCTGAATGTGTGCTGAACTCGGAGGTGTCACGTTCGGTACTTGGATCGGTCGGATCGTGAATACGCACGACTACATCAACCGCGTTGTTATAACGCTTCCGCCACGGTCTCACGAGTGCGTGGACAATACTCTCCCCTCTCGTTGCTATGCATCACCATGATCCTTGCGTGTGCGTAGGAATTTTTTGAAATTACTACGTTCCCTAACGATGGCATCCGAGCCTGGTTTTATGCGTTGATGTTATTTGCACGAGTAGAACACAAGTGAGTTGTGGGCGATACAAGTCATACTGCTTACCAGCATGTCATACTTTGGCTCAGCGATATTGTGAGATGAAGCGGCCCAGACCGACATTACGCGTCCGCTTACGCGAGACTGGTTTCACCGTTGCGAGCACTCGTGCTTAAAGGTGACTGGCGGGTGTCCGTCTCTCTCACTTTAGCTGAACCGAGTGTGTCTACGCCCGGTCCTTGCGAAGGTTAAAACAGCACTAACTTGACGAACTATCGTTGTGGTTTTAATGCGTAGGTAAGAACGGTTCTTGCTCAGCCCGTAGCAGCCACGTAAAATATGCAACAACAAAGTAGAGGGCGTCTAACTTGTTTTTGCAGGGCATGTTGTGATGTGATATGGTCAAGACGTGATGCTATATTTTATTGTATGAGATGATCATGTTTTGTAACCGAAGTTATCGGCAATGGCGAGAGCCATATGGTTGTCGCTTTATTGTATGAAATGCAAACGCATCTGTAATTGCTTTACTTTATCACCAAGCGTTAGCGATAGTCGTAGAAGCAATAGATGGCGTAACGACAACGATGCTACGATGGAGATCGAGGTGTCGCGCCGGTGACGATGGTGATCACGACGGTGCTTCGGAGATGGAGATCACAAGCACAAGATGATGATGGCCATATCATATCACTTATATTGATTGCATGTGATGTTTATCCTTTATGCATCTTATCTTGCTTTGATTGACGATAGCATTTTAAGATGATCTCTCACTAAAACTATCAAGAAGTGTTCTCCTTGAGTATGCACCGTTGCGAAAGTTCTTCGTGCTGAGACACCACGTGATGATCGGGTGTGATAGGCTCTACGTTCAAATACAACGGGTGCAAAACAGTTGCACACGCGGAATACTCGAGTTAAACTTGACGAGCCTAGCATATAATGATATGGCCTCGGAACACGGAGACCGAAAGGTCGGCGTGAATCATATAGTAGATATGATCAACATATTGATGTTCACCGTTGAAACTACTCCATCTCACGTGACGATCGGACATGGTGTAGTTAATATGGATCACGTAATCACTTAGAAGATTAGAGGGATGTCTATCTAAGTGGGAGTTCTTAAATAATATGATTAATTGAACTTAAATTTATCATGATAGTACCTGATAGTTTTTTGCTTGTCTATGTTTACTGTAGATAGATGGCTCGTGCTGTTGTTCCGTTGAATTTTAATGCGTTCCTTGAGAAAGCAAAGTTGAAAGATGATGGTAGCAATTACACGGACTGGGTCCGTAACTTGAGGATTATCCTCATTGCTGCACGTAAGAATTACGTCTGGAAGCACCGCTGGGTGCCAGTGCCCGCCGCTGATGCAACCGACGACGTTAAGAACATCTGGCGAGCAAAGGCGATGACTACTCGATAGTTCAATGTGCCATGCTTTAGGGCTTAGAACCGGCCTTCAACAACGTTTTGAACGTCATGGAGCATATGAGATGTTCCAGGAGTTGAAGTTAATATTTCAAGCAAATGCGGATTGAGAGATATGAAGTCTCCAATAAGTTCTATAGCTGCAAGATGGAGGAGAATAGTTACGTCGGTGAACACATACTCAAAATGTCCGGGTATAATAATCACTTGATTCAACCGGGAGTTAATCTTCACGATGATAGTGTCATTGATGTAATTCTTCAATCATCGCCACCAAGCTACAAGAGCTTCGTGATGAACTATAATATGCAAGGGATGGACAAGACTATTCTCCGAGCTCTTCGCAATGCTAAAAGCCATGGAGGTAGAAATCAAAAGGAGCATCAATTGTTGATGGTTAACAAGACCACCAGTTTCAAGAAAAGGGCAAAGGGAAGAAGAAGGGGAACTTCAAGAAGAACAGCAAACAAGTTGCTGCTCAAGAGAAGAAACCCAAGTCTGGACCTAAGCACGAGATCGAGTGCTTCTCTGCAAGCAAACCGGACACTGAAGCGGAACTGCCCCAAGTATTTGGCGGATAAGAAGGATGGCAAAGTGAACAAAGGTATATGTGATATACATGTTATTGATGTGTACCTTACTAATACTCGCAGTAGTACACGGTATTTGATCTCGGTTACATTGCTAATATTTGCAACTTCGAAGCAGGAACTACGGATTGCGAAGATTGGCTAAGGGCGAGGTTACGATCTTGGCGTGGGAAATGGTTCCAAAGTCGATGTGATCGCGGTCGGCACGCTACCTCTACATCTACCATCGGGATTAGTTTTAGACCTAAATAATTGTTATTTGGTGCGGCGTTAAGCATGAACATTATATCTGGATCTTGTTTGATGCGAGACGGTTATTCATTTAAGTCGAGAATAATGGTTGTTCTATTTATATGAATAATATCTTTTATGGTCATGCACCCTTGAAGAGTGGTCTATTTTTATTGAATCTCAATAGTAGTAATACACATATTCATAGTGTTGAAACCAAAAGATGCAGAGTTGATAATGATAGTGCAACTTATTTGTGGCACTGCCGTTTAGGTCACATCGGTGTAAAGCGCATGAAGAAACTCCATATTGATGGGCTTTTGGAATCACTTGATTATGAATCACTTGGTACTTGCGAACCGTGTCTCATGGGCAAGATGACTAAAACGCCGTTCTCCGGAACTATGGAGCGAGCAACCGATTTGTTGGAAATCATACATACCGATGTTTGTGGTCCAATGAATGTTGAGGCTCATGGCGGTATCGTTATTTTCTCACCTTCACAGATGATTTGAGCAGATATGGGTATATCTACTTAATGAAACACAAATCTGAAACATTTGAAAAGTTCAAAGAATTTCAGAGTGAAGTGGAAAATCATCGTAACAAGAAAATAAAATTTCTACGATCTGATCGTGGAGGAGAATATTTGAGTTACGAGTTTGGTTTACATTTGAAACAATGTGGAATAGTTTCAAGAACTCACGCCACCCTAACACCACAACAAAATGGTGTGTCCGAACGTCGTAATCGTACTTTACTAGATATGGTGCGATCTATGATGTCTCTTACTGATTTACCGCTATCGTTTGGGGTTATGCTTTAGAGACGGCCGCATTCACGTTAAATAGGGCACCATCAAAATCCGTTGAGACGACGCCTCATGAACTGTGGTTTGGCAAGAAACCAAAGTTGTCGTTTCTTAAAGTTTGGGGCTGCGATGCTTATGTGAAGAAACTTCAACCAGATAAGCTCGAACCCAAATCGGAGAAATGTGTCTTCATAGGATACCCAAAGGAGATCATGGGTACACCTTCTATCACAGATCTGAAGGCAAGATTTTCGTTGCTAAATTCGGATCCTTTCTAGAAAAGGAGTTTCTCTCGAAAGAAGTGAGTGGGAGGAAAGTAGAAATTGATGAGATAACTGTATCTGCTCCCTTATTGGAAAGTAGTTCATCACAAGAACCGGTTCTTGTGGCAACTACACCAATCGGTGAGGAAGCTAATGATATTGATCATGAAACTTGGATCAAGTTTCTCTTGAACTCACGAGGTCAACCAGAGTAAGATCCGCTCCAGAGTGGTACGGTAATCCTATTACGGAAGTCATGTTACTTGACCATGGCGAACCTACGAACTATGAAGAAGCGATGGTGAGCCCAGATTCGCAAAATGGTGGAAGCCATGAAATCTGAGATGGGATCCATGTATGAGAACAAAGTATGGACTTTGGTTGACTTGCCCGATGATCGGCAAGCCATTGAGAATAAATGGATCTTTAAGAAGAAGACCGACAATCGATGGTAATGTAACTGTCTATAAAGCTCGACTTGTTGCGAAAGGTTTTCGACAAGTTCAAGGGGTTGACTACGATGAGACTTTCTCACCAGTAGCGATGCTTAAGTCTGTCGAATCATGTTAGCAATTGCTGCATTTTATGATTATGAAATTTGGCAAATGGATGTCAAAACTGCATTCTTGAATGGATTTCTAGAAGAAGAGTTGTATATGATGCAACGAAGGTTTTGTTGATCCAAAAGGTGCTAACAAAGTGTGCAAGCTCCAAATGATCAATTTATGGTGCAGTGCAAGCCTCTCGGAGTTGGAATAAACGCTTTGATAGTGTGATCAAAGCATATGGTTTTATCTGAGACTTTTGGAGAAGCCTTTGTATTTACAAGAAAGTGAGTGGGAGCTCTGTAGCATTTACGATATTATATGTGGACGACATATTATTGATTGGAAATGATATAGAATTTCTGGATAGCATAAAAGGATACTTGAATAAAAGTTTTTCAATGAAAGACCTCGGTGAAGCTGCTTACATATTGGGCATCAAGACGTATAGAGATAGATCAAGACGCTTGATTGGACTTTCACAAAGCACATACCTTGATAAAGTTTTGAAAAATTTCAAAATGGATCAGGCAAAGAAAGGATTCTTACCTGTATTACAAGGTGTGAAATTGAGTCAAACTCAATGCCCGACCACAGCAGAAGATAGAGAGAAAATGAAAGATGTTCCCTATGCTTCAGCCATAGGCTCTATCATGTATGCGATCTTGTGTACCAGACCGACGTATGCTTAGCAATAAGCTTGGCAGAAGGTACCAAAGTAATCCAGAGTGGATCATCGACAGCGGTCAAGAACATCTGAAATACACGAAAAGGACTAAGGATATGTTTCTCGTATATGGAGGTGACAAAGAGCTAGTCGTAAATGGTTACGTCGATGCAAGCTTTGACACTGATCCGGACGATTCTAAATCGCAAACCGGATACGTATTTTTATTAAACGGTGGAGCTGTAAGTTGGTGCAGTTCTAAACAAAGCGTCGTGGCGGGATCTACATGTGAAGCGGAATACATAGCTGCTTTGGAAGCAGCAAATGAAGGAGTCTGGATGAAAGAATTCATTTTCGATCTAGGTGTCATACCTAGTGCATCTGGACCAATGAAGATCTTCTGTGACAATACTGGTGCAATTGCCTTGGCAAAGGAATCCAGATTTCACAAGAGGACCAAGCACATCAAGAGACGCTTCAATTCCATCCGGGACCAAGTCCAGGTGGGAGACATAGAGATTTGCAAGATACACACGGATCTGAATGTTGCAGACCCGTTCACTAAGCCTCTTCTACGAGCAAAACATGATCAGCACCAAGACTCCATGGGTGTTAGAATCATTACTATGTAATCTAGATTATTGACTCTAGTGCAAGTGGGAGACTGAAGGAAATACGCCCTAAAGGCAATAATAAAGTTATTATTTATTTCCTCATATCATGATAAATGTTTATTATTCATGCTAGAATTGTATTAACCGGAAACATGATACATGTGTGAATACATAGACAAACATATAGTCACTAGTATGCCTCTACTTGACTAGCTCATTAATCAAAGATGGTTATGTTTCCTAACCATTGACATGTTTGTTATTTGATTAATGGGATCACATCATTAGGAGAATGATGTGATTGACATGACCCATTCCGTTAGCCTAGCACTTGATCGTTTAGTATATTGCTATTGCTTTCTTCATGACTTATACATGTTCTGTAACTATGAGATTATGCAACTCCCTTTATCGGAGGAACACTTTGGGTGCTACCAAACGTCACAACGTAACTGGGTGATTATAAAGGAGTACTACATGTGTCTCCAAAGGTACATGTTGGGTTGGCGTATTTCGAGATTAGGTTTTGTCACTCCGATTGTCGGAGAGGTATCTCTGGGCCCTCTCGGTAATGCACATCACTATAAGCCTTGCAAGCAATGTAGCTAATGAGTTAGTTACGGAATGATGCATTATGTAACGAGTAAAGAGACTTGCCATTAACGAGATTGAACTAGGTATTGGATACCGACGATCGAATCTCGGCAAGTAACATACCGATGACAAAGGGAACAACGTATGTTGTTATGCGGTTTGACCGATAAAGATCTTCGTAGAATATGTAGGAGCCAATATGAGCATCCAGGTTCCGCTATTGGTTATTGACCGAGAATAGTTCTAGGTCATGTCTACATAGTTCTCGAACCCGTAGGGTCCGCGCGCTTAATGTTACGATGACAGCTTTATTATGAGTTTATAAGTTTTGATGTACCGAAGATTGTTCGGAGTCCCGGATGTGATCACGGACATGACGAGGAGTCTCGAAATGGTCGAGACATAAAGATTGATATATTGGAAGCCTATATTTGGATATTGGAATGGTTCCGGGTGAAATCGGGATTTTACCGGAACACCGGGGGGTTACCGGAACCCTCCCGGGGGTTAATGGGCCTTAGTGGGCCATGAGGGAGAAGAGGAGGGCAGGCCGCGCGCCCCCTCCCCCCTAGTCCGAATAGGACAAGGAAGGGGGGGGGCGCCCCCCTTTCCTCTTTCCCCTCCCCCCTTTCCTTCTCCACCAAGGCAAGAGAGTAGGACTCCTCCAGGCGCACCCCTTGGGGTCGGCCGCACCTCCCCCCTCCCTCCTTTATATATGGGGGCAAGGGGGCACCCTAGAACACACAAGTTGATCTACGTGATCGTTCCTTAGCCGTGTGCGGTGCCCCGCTCCACCATATTCCACCTCGGTCATATCGTCGCGGAGTTTAGGCGAAGCCTGCTACGCAGTAGAACATCATCATCGTCACCACGCCCGTCGTCTTGTGGAACTCATCCTCGACACTTTGCCGGATCGGAGTCCGGGGATCGCCATCGAGCTGAACGTGTGCGAACTCGGAGGTGCCACGTTCGGTACTTGGATCGGTCGGATCGTGAAGACGACGACTACATCAACCGCGTTGTTATAACGCTTACGCCACGGTCTCACGAGTGCGTGGACAATACTCTCCCCTCTCGTTGCTATGCATCACCATGATCCTTGCGTGTGCGTAGGAATTTTTTTGAAATTACTACGTTCCCCAACAGCGGATGCTTGCAATAGAGGTTAATCATAAGTGGGATGCTTGTTCAAGTAAGAACAGCACCCAAGCACCGGTCCACCCACATATCAAATTATCAAAGTACCGAACGCGAATCATATGAACGTGATGAAAACTAGCTTGACGATATTCCCATGTTTCCTCGGGAGCGCTTTTCCTTATATAAGAGTTTGTCCAGGCTTGTCCTTTGCTACAAAAAGGATTGGGCCACCTTGTTGCACTTTATTTACTTTTGTTACTTATTGCTCATTACAAATTATCTTATTACAAAACTATCTGTTACCACTTATTTCAGTACTTGCAGAGAATACCTTGCTGAAAACCACTTATCATTTCCTTCTGCTCCTCGTTGGGTTCGGCACTCTTACTTATCGAAAAGCACTACGATAGATCCCCTATACTTGTGGGTCATCACCCAACACTAGGGTTATGGTATCCAAAGGGCTTAGAGTTTGATCTAGTTGGATTCTCATATGCTGATTATGCTGGTGACAAATTTGATCGCAAGTCCACATCTGGCACATGTCACTTTCTTGGGCGATCTCTTGTCTGTTGGTCTTCAAAGAAGCAGAACTGTGTATCCCTCTCCATTGCTGAATCTGAATACATTGCTACTGGATCTTGCTGCGCTCAACTTCTATGGATGAAGCAGACTCTCAAGGACTATGGCATCCACCTGAAGCAAGTGCCACTCTACTGCGACAATGAAAGCGCCATCAAGATTGCCAACAACCCAGTTCAGCACTCGAAGACAAAGCACATTCAGATATGTCATCACTTTCTCAGAGATCATGTCATGAAGGAAGATATTAATATCATTCACGTCAACACTGAAGAGCAATTAGCAGACGCTACCTCTTGAGCATGCTTTGGTTTTCCCTTGAAGAGGAAAGGGTGATGTAGCAAAGTAGCGTAAGTATTTCCCTCAGTTTTTGAGAACCAAGGTATCAATCCAGTAGGAGATAACACACAAGTCACTTAGTACCTGCACAAACAATCAAGAACCTTGTAACCAACGCGATAAAGGGGTTGTCAATCCCTTCACGGTCACTTGCAAAAGTGAGATCTAATAAAGATAGTAAGATAAATATATTTGGTATTTTTGTTGTATAGATTGGTAAATAGAGATTGCAAAATAGTAAACGAGATGTGATGTAAATAAAAGAGATGCAATATAATAAGAAAGAGACCCGGGGGCCATAGGTTTCACTAGTGGCTTCTCTCAAGATAGCATGTATTACGGTGGGTGAACAAATTATCGCCGAAAGCAATTGATAGAAAAGTGCATAGTTATGAGAATATCTAGGCAATGATCATGAATATAGGCATCATGTCCCTGTCAAGTAGACCTAAACGATTACGCATCTCGCCGTTACTCCACACATCGACCGCTATCCAAAGATGCATCTAGAGTATTAAGTTCATAAGAACAGAGTAACGCAGTAAGCAAGATGACATGATGTAGAGGGATAAACTCAAGCAATATGATATAAACCGCATCTTTTTATCCTCGATGGCAACAATACAATACGTGCCTTGTTGCCCCTACTGTCACTGGGAAAGGACACCGCAAGATAGAACCCAAAGCTAAGCACTTCGCCGATTGCAAGAAAGATCAATCTAGTAGGCCAAACTAAACCGATAATTCGAAGAGATTTGCAAAGATATCAAATCATGCATATAAGAATTCAGAGAAGAACCAAATGTTATTCATAGATAATCTTGATAATAAATTCACAATTCATCGGATCTCGGCAAACACACCGCAAAAGAGTATTACATTGAATAGATCTCCAAGAACATCGAGGAGAACTTTGTATTGAGAATCAAAGAGAGAGAAGAAGCCATCTAGCTAATAACTATGGACCCGAAGTTCTGTGGTAAACTACTCACACATCATCGGAGAGGCTATGTTGTTGATGTAGAAGCCCTCCATGATCGATTCCCCCTCCAGCAGAGCGCCGGAAAAGGCCCCAAGATGGGATCTCACTGCATGTAAGGTTGCGGCGGTGGAAAAGTGGTTTCGTGGCTCTCGATGTTTTTAGGGTATAAGAGTATATATAGGCGAAAGAAGTACGTCGGTGGAGCTCTGTGGGGCCCACGAGGGTGGGGGACGCGCCTACCCCCCTGGGTGCGCCCTCCTGCCTCGTGGCCGCCTCGCGGAGTTCCAGACTTCAACTCCAAGTATTCTGGATTGCTTTCGTTCCAAGAAAGATCACCGCGAAGGTTTCATTCCATTTGGTATTACTTTTCTGCAAAACACTGAAATAGGCAAAAAACAGAAACTGGCACTGGGCCTTCGGTTAATAGGTTATTCCCAAAAATAATATAAAAGAGAATATTAAAGCCCATTAAACATCCAAAACAGATAATATAATAGCATGGAACAATAAAAAATTATAGATATGTTGGAGACGTATTGTAAGATCCCAAATTTTCAATTTGGAATGTTATACATAGGACATCATATCCATATCATATTTTATTTGCATTTTGGTTTTTATCCTAGAAATTCTAAGCAACTCAAGGACCCACGAAGAGAGTTGGGGATTTCGTTTATTTTCAAATTTGAAATTTTCTCAAATATTGAGAAGTGGATCACTTTGGTTTTAATTATTTTTCTCTCCGAAAAATATTTCCAATATAAAAATAAATGAGACGAGATAATATGACTTCTTCAAAATAAAAGAAATATTGGAGGAAAATATTAAAATCAAATAATAATTTTATTTGGATTTTAATGCTATTTTGTTTGAATTAGAAAACAATATGCATTTTTCAAAATTGCATTTTTAGGCCAAGAAAATGTTCACTTTGTTCTGAATATTTTGTTTAGACGTGAAAATTGTTTTTGACATTTTTAGAATTATTTTTATGTATTTTATTAGGATTTTTCTCGGCGGAATTTTATTTTAAAAAGGTCGTCGCCTCGATCGGGCTAATGGCTCACCGAGCTGAGCCGACCAACCGCCACCACCGCCTCCCGAGCGGGATGTACCCGCCGCCGCCACGGCCGTGTCCGAGGCGGACACGCCTCCGAGGCCCTCGCCCAAGTGAACGCCGCCACCCCCCACACACACGCCGCCATGCACTTCGCCACCGAACCGCGCCGCCACCGCCGATCGCCAGACGCTTCAAATCGCCACGCCGCCGTTTTTTCCGGTTTCAGGTACAAAACCGCCGGTTTTCTTAAAACCCTAGGTCGGTTTTTTTATTTAGTTTAGATCGGTTCGGTTTTCTTCGGTTTAGTTATTTAGCGAGCGTTCGTTCGTTCGTTTTTAACGAACGCGTTCGTCCGTTCATCTTTGTTAGCGGACGTTCGTCCGATAGATTTTTCTTTTTATTTTCTTTTTCGGCCAGGGACCTATCCGTGATTACTTTTATCGCATATTAGCCCCTGATCTTCAAACCCTTGCAACTTTTCAACCGTTCGTCCAAATCCAGTGAAACCAACGCCAAAGTCTTCGTCTCGAGACCTCTTTCTGTTTAATCAACTTGAGCAAGGTTTTGACAATTTAAAATTTGGTTTCAAGCAGATTTGAATTCAAAGTTCTTTTGACCGTAGTTTCAGTTCCGTAGCTTCGATTCGATTGATCCTTTTTGCAAATCGAAGCTCTTCAGTTGAAATTTCAGTTTGGATCTTCTTATTTGAATTTACCCGTGCATCATTGCTTGAGTGCTTATGTATGGGTTGGCCATAACTGAGGTTGTGAAAATGCAATATTGACGCCGTTTGTGGGTGGCCCGTGGTTCATCTCCACACACACATGCGCACGCGAACATCTGAAAAGTGAGAAACAAAGACTGGAGATGCAATTGGGTGGCTATTTTGATCAGGGGCACACTGTCTAGATAATATGATTAAAAGAGCAAATGATCAACTGGCAAGTAAAACACATGATAACTTGCAACTATCAAAGTTTCAACGAATTTGGGTCAAAAGATCAAATGTCTCTCTCTAAAATGTTTTAGGGTCGAAATGTAGGAATATGGACTGCTAGTAGTGAAATAAGGGGAAAACGAACACATTAGATATTTACCTAGAACATGTGGGTCCTTGAGTAGACCCCACATTAGCTCAGAGACGTTGTTCTCTAAATTATATAAAAAAGTAAATGATTGAGTAATATATCAATTTTTTTTAATTCTGTATAAAGGAAAGTTGAGAATATTATTTTTAATATTGGACAAGAAAATATAAGGAACTCTTGTGTTTCAGCAATGGGTGCATAATTGTTTTTTTAGATTTGGGTACATGATTTTCTACTATGTCACGGTTTCTAATTCATCTTGTCTACTACACAGTTCCAGTGCACCACATGCTTATGCTGCATCATGTGTTTCTACTACATTGTTCCATTGCACCGCATGTTTCTCTGCATCACGTGTTTCTACTACATATCATCGAAATGCATATATTTCACTCGGGAGCTCTTACTATTTTGTTTTCCTTCAGAATTCCAGTCCTCGGGTTCTATGAGGGATTTTTTTCTCCTCGGCCCTTCCCCACAAGCGCCTCTAAGCCGACTAGGGTTTCCACAACTCCTGCCGCTGCTGCCGATCTATATTGTCTTTCTATGGCCTTAGAGTCATGGATGCACGGTGAATCCCGACCCTTACCAGTGGAAGGGGCAATGCTTCGTTTTTAGGTGTTCTTTTAGAGTTTGTTTATAGGTTGTGTTCTGTTCAGGAGGCGAAGGTGGCGACGACTCCCGAAAGATGGAATGAGGTTCTCCCTGCTTAGCCACCATCCTGGTAGTGTGTCCAACATCATTCGAGGATGTGTGGAGGTGTGACTTCGGCGGATCTCATGAGATTCGGTAGTGTTTGTCTTCGGTTGATCTCGCAGGATCCATTCGGTGTTTGCATTTGGTGGATCATCTTGTATCTGGTCTTCGTTCATCCGCGTTGATGTGTCTAGAGGTTGGCTCCTTCCGATCTACGCTTCTCTTCGTCGATGACAATTGTTGTTCTGGTGCACTTGCTCTTTGGGGCTTTAGCACGACGACTCTTCAACTGTCTACTACAACAAGGTTTGTCCTGCTCCAGTGAGAAAGGGACGATGACGGTGACGCACCTTTGGCTTGTTCTGGTGCTTTTAGTGGTCGCTAGGTGCTCTACGAAAATGGATTGAAGTTTTGTTACTTCCGGTGTTACTTGTACTGCCATGATGTTTAATGAATAATAGGAAGTTTTAGTTCAGAAAAAAGCTGCAGTACAAAAAATGAAAATGGGAAGAGAAAAATCATTTTTTCTTGAAAAGAAAGGAGGAGAGAAACCATTTGCCGGTTGGTACCCTCACCAATGGTGACCGGATCCGGGCCGTGTCGGATGCTTCTCAAGCGGAAAAGGAAAACACACTGGATGGCCGATATAAGCAGCGACCCCACCTCCTCCCCGACACACGACCCCCCTCTCTCTACACGACGACCACTTCGCCCACCACTCCCACGCCCGCACCGGCAGCGCCAGTTCACCCACGAACCCGACGTGCGTCGCCTCTCGCGCCGACGGTCGCGCGCGGCGCAAGACGCGGGAACCCCCGCCTCGAGCAAAGCCGAAGCTGCCGCGAACTCCTCTCCCGCGCCAGCTCCCCGCATTGAGCCCCGCGGCTCCCGGCGAAACGCCACGCCGGGGCGGTCGCCGCCTGCCGTCGCGCCGGAGTCGGTGAGCGCTTGTTTTGTATTCCGTTCGACCGCCGCGCTCGCCCGAGCCTGGAACCCTGCTCCGCGATGCCCCCACCGGATCTCCGGAGGGATTCGCGAGCCGCGTGGCCCTTGATTTGAACACCCTTCCTCGCCGGATTTGCTTCTTTTTTCAGTTCATTTCTCTGCCTTGATCATTGATTTCTCCGAGTGGTTCCGCTTGGATTCCCATCGCTCTGTTTGCGACCGGGATCTCTGATTGAGCGGCATTGAGTTCGCTTTCTTCAGCACTGTCTTGTCTTGCTGATGGGAATTGGGCATTTCGGGGTCGTGGAGTGGACTGGTGGTAGTTTGCGATCCGCATTCACGAGTTTTGCAGCCCCGTTGTTCCCGTGACCACTTGATTTGCCGGTGCACTCTTGCCTGCCTTTTCCTTGTCGTCCACGGCGAGCTCTCGCTGTGATACGAGCAGGTTGGTTGCAGACTTGAATAGTATTAGGAATTTCGGAGCGGCGGTTTGGTTTGGTTGGCGATCATTTACCATCTGCATTTATGGAGGAATATTGCCCAGCGAACTAGTACTAATTTCTTCATTTAAGATGTTCGATGAACCAATTGGCCATCAACAGCAATTACTGGAGTTGTTCTTGGTGATAATTGTTAGTAATTTTAGGCAACGATTAAGACTTGCTGGTCTGCTATGCCATCTCGTGTGAAGTAGTTAAGCAGCGTATTTATTAGATCTTTTTTTTGAGAATTTGGCTCTATTTACTTTAAAACGAAGGAAGGATGAATTTTAGATTACTTGCAGTACTCCCGCTGTCCTCCTCAGTATAACCAAGTAGCAAATTTTTAGATGAAGTTAAATAAGAGATGGACGAGACGCCTAAAGTCTCTTATCAGTGGAGTCCTTTTGGCACCTTCCTTGATTTCGACATCACATCCTATATGGAAATGAGAATGCTTATTTTGGTTCAGAAAGTTGCCTCTCACCTTTTTGAATTAGATGGCACATCTTGGAGGTGTGTATTCTTACTACTGAAAACAAGTATAAGCCACCATTTTGTGTAGCGTTTCTTCTTCCGACGTGTTTGTTTGAGATTCCTTTATGCCTGAATTTGAATGATGTATTAATTTTCTTCTGGCATCGACATTTTTCTCATTTTTTCAGTCCTACTTGTACAGGCTTGCTTTCCATACGTGGTTATGTAATTATTTGTGTCTATCATTTCTCCAGGAATCAGATTAACAAATTAGAGGTATCCTGAAATGGGTGCTAAAGAGAATGGTGAAGTGAGAGATAAGAAGGGAGTTAGATCAGATTATGAACCATCCAGAGTTTCTGTTTCATCACAAGGTGAGGCTCATGGTAATGAAGACAATAGAGCGAAAAGAGGTTCAGTAGTTCCAAAGAAGCTCTTGAAAAAAGAGACCAAAGAAAATAGCCCTCGCATGGCCAAAAGCAGCACAAGTCGTCAAGTTCAAAACAAGGTGCAGCAGAAAGCACCAAACAACACTCAGAACAGATCACCAAAACCTAGGAAAGCAGCAGTTAATGCTGCTAGAGCAATTGAAGTTAGAAGACCAGATATTGTAAAAATCCCTTCTCGCCCTCCATCAGAACTGTCCGAGGAGGCAGATGATATAGTTAGTGAAGCGGGAACCATTGATGATAGAGGCAATGAAGAGGCCAAAGAGATCGATGTGTTAGACGAAGCTCCACATTGCGATCAGAGTACTGGTACTGATGATGAAATTGCTGATATTGAAGAAAAGATGGTTGATGATGACAAAGCAGTTTTAAATCGGAGAAATGAGGAACTGCAGTCAAAACTTGAAAAGATGGAGCAGGAACTTCGTGAAGTTGCTGCACTTGAAGTTTCTCTTTACTCTGTATTGCCTGAGCATGGAAGTTCAGCACATAAGTTGCATACCCCAGCTCGGCGTCTTTCTAGGCTGTACACTCATGCATCCAAGTTTTGGTCCCCGGATAGGAGAGCTTCAGCAGCAAAAAATACTGTTTCTGGTCTTGTTCTCATTGTGAAATCCTGTAGTAATGATGCCTCAAGGTAAGATATGACTACACTTAATCTCAATTTTGAATTCAGCGCATGAGATGTAGCACAAGAATAAAGCTTCCTCCATTAACAATCTACTGTTGATGTAGGTTAACATACTGGCTGTCCAATACAGTTGTTCTCAGAGAGATAATTTCAAAATCTTTTGGCATCTCACGTCAGTCAACTCCAACCATGACGACTAAAAACTTAAATGGCAGTGCACAATGGTTTGATGGAAAATCCACGCCCAGATCCATGCCAGTGCCATGGAAAAACAACTCCAATGGCAAGCAAACTGAACTTGCTTTCATACAGATAGCAGATAATTGGCAGGAAACTAGTACACTTTTGGCCGCATTAGAGAGGATTGAATCTTGGATATTTTCTCGGATTGTCGAGACAGTGTGGTGGCAGGTAATATTTTCCTTGGGCCATATAATCCCTTGCTCCAAACTGGTCTTGCATTCCTAGTTCAGTGTTTCACAAAGAAGTGCTCTGCAGAGATTCTCTTACGGACCTACTGTTCTCTAAATTTGTCTTATTTCTCCACATTGTGGACTTCGTCCTGAAGAATATTTCTTTTCCAGGCATTAACTCCTCATATGCAAACCCGGCAGAAGGTTCACAACCCCAAAAGCTCGGAAAGTGTTAGGCCCTTCCTTGGGTGATCAGCAGCAAGGCACCTTCTCTGTTAACTTGTGGAAGGCTGCATTTCACGATGCATACAGCAGACTCTGCCCTCTTCGTGCTGGTGGGCATGAGTGTGGCTGTTTGCCGGTATTGGCAAAACTGGTATTCATTGACATCTCTAGTTTAAAAAAACATATTTATTATTTCTAATTTGTGTATTTGACGTGTTCTACTATTATCAGGTGATGGAGCAATGTGTGGCCCGTTTAGATGTTGCAATGTTTAATGCCATTCTTCGTGAATCAGCTAGTGAGATACCAACTGATCCAATATCTGACCCAATCGTTGACCCAAAAGTCCTCCCGATCCCAGCTGGTGAGCTAAGCTTTGGGTCAGGAGCGCAGCTGAAAAATTCTGTATGTACCTGATTCCAACTTTTGAGTGAACCCCGAAATAATTTTCCTATATTTTCTTTATCAAATTGTTTGTTAGGATGATGATTGTGGTTGAGATCAAAATTATTGTGCATTCTCACATATTATGATTGTGCTAGTCGATTTATATTAAATGAATGTCTATGCAGATTGGAAATTGGTCGAGATGGTTGACGGATAATTTGGGCATTGATGCTGATGACCCTGAGGATGAAGGTTTTGACATAGGAAATGGGAATGATGAAAGAATTGGTGCAGCTGAAGCAAAGTCTTTTAAGCTGCTTAATGAACTGAGTGATCTCCTGATGACCCCGAAGGACATGCTTATTGAAAAATCCATCAGGAAAGAGGTCAGTGTCTGCGCATAGCTCCAGACGAATTTATCGTACTGTTTTCTGTTGGATTGAGCTGTCGTTAAGCTTTTGCACTGTCTATCAGATCTGCCCTTCGGTCGGGCTACCACTTGTAACAAGAATCCTTTGCAACTTCACCCCTGACGAGTTCTGCCCCGATCCTGTCCCTAGCATAGTCTTAGAGGAACTGAATTCCGAGGTGTTATTTCTCTCACCACAATGTTTTGTGATTATATAGTTATTACAAGCATTATCATGCTGACATATCAAACATTTGCGCAACAGACATGGCAGTTAACACTACACTTCATGTTATGATGCAGAGCTTGCTGGAGCGTCACACTGCAAAACATGCGATCAGCGCATTCCCGTGCAACGCTGCTCCTATCGCGTACCGCGCCCCTTCCCAACTGGATGTGGAGGAGAAAGTGTCGGTAGCCGGAGGCAGCGCGAAGCTGGACAGGAGAGCCTCGATGGTCCAGAGGAGAGGGTACACCAGCGACGACGATCTAGATGACCTGGACTCCCCCCTCGCGTCCCTGTTCGACAAGAGCGCCCCACCTTCGCCGTCAAACGGCGCCACGCCTTTCACTGCTCAGCAGAGAGGAGCTTCCATGGAGAACGCGAGGTTTGAGCTCCTGAGGGAGGTATGGTTGGAGCGGCGCGGCAGTGATCCGGTGAACTTGTGAAGATCACCTCTATAGTTACTCCTTATATTACATAAAAAGAAGAAAGGGTTGGGAAACCCTGGAGAGGTGAAAACCGCGAAAGAAGTTGCTTTTGCAGCAGAACTAGGGCCCCTTGTATGATATCTTTGTACATCTATATATATGTTGTTTCTTTTTTCTGTAGTAGTGTATAGGACATAAATGGACAGCACTATGGCCCCCTGGAGGCTAAAAAGATTTGGTCTATGTCCTTTGCCGATTCGTCAGCAGTTCTATACTGTTTCTTCCTACCGACGAATCTGACGAGCGCTTTCGTGTGAGCTGTCTCCACTAGTCTAAACATATCGATGGATGTGAAGATGCGAATGCGACGGCCCAACGGCAGCCGGTCGCCGTCGTCAGACGATTCGGATGGCCGCCGACGAAGGGGACTCGCCACCCACACCTCCGGATGCTGCATAGGCCGCCGCACAACCGCATTGGCAGCATTGCTCCTGCAGCAGTGATGGTTCCGCCGTCTGGGGCGCAGCTGCGACCTGATATGAGGGAGACTGTATCTGGCACGAGTGCACAGTGAGAGGTCTGGTCTGGTTGATGGTTGATACTTTCTCTGGGATCGCAAATGGAGATGCTGCCGGTGCCACCGACGGCCGGCCCGTTCGTCGGACCAAAGATGGCCACGTCAGGGTTCCACTCCGCCGACGGTCTCGCGAGAACAATATAGAGAGCGGTGGCAGCGGTAGGTATCGGTGCCACTGCCACATCGCATTTTAGAAATATCGGCTTTGGAATCTATCGGTACTCAAGCCACACATAAAGCATGTTTGAAGGATTTTTAGACCGATACTCCAACGTCCCATAATATAAGAATTAGTGTTAAAAACGCTTTTATGTTATAAGACGGAGGAAGTATTTTGTAAAGAAAATTATCATCGGTCATCTCATGCACTATTTTCAAGAAAAAAGCTTTCATGACCATTCACAGGGGTAACAAAAATCTAGGAGGTTCATCGACCCAATTACAATCAGGTCTAGAGGTATAGCAATCCCAGCGACTTCATGAGCCGCGCCATTAGCTTTTTTAAAATAATGTTGAAATTTTACTCTTCCTGCATTGGCGTCCGGCGCGGTTGCTCCCACCAAGTCATTCCTCTCATCAACATGGAACGAGGCATCAACATTAATTTTCACTAATCCTGCATCTGGTTTACTCAATCACATTGTATGATCTTTTACCTACGTGTTTCCTTTAAGATTTGCATGGTTAGAGCTACAGCTGCATACCTCAAAAGTGACCCCTCATATGATAGGGCCCGGTCACCCCTCATTTTTCGTTCCCTACAACCACAACCTCAAGTATCACACCCTAAATCCACACTACACCCTGCAACACAAAACTACATACTACTATATGGAAAAAAAAAACCTACTACTACTTGTCATCGGAGATGTCGACGACCTCTGTGCCGATAGTGCCGGACGGACCGGCCTCCCATTCGTTGGTTGTGGCCCGCAACTTCGGCTCCTCGTTGGAGTCCAGCTCCACCACGAAGACTTCCTCCAACTCCGCGTCCACCCGATGGAGGTAGCGGCAGTTTGTCGGGACTTCGAGCTCCGACTAGATGGAGTTGAGGATGGCCTGTTGCTCCGCCGCCTCCTCCATTTAGGCCACCTTGAACTCGGCCAGCAGTCTTGCCCATGCCGAATTCGGCAGCAGGAGGCACTCGCCTTCTTCCTCCCCCGTTTCCACATCTGGCGCCTCTTGCTCCGCCTCCTCCTTCTCCCGCTCTGAAAAGTTTGGAGACAAGCTAGCTGCAATCCAAGCGTCACGTCGTGTCTAGATCTCTGCTAGGAGCTCCGAAGGGCGCTACAGAATGAGCATAGCGAAGGTGATGATCTGGTGGTGGACCATGGCTATGGGCGAGCTCGGAGGAGCACAAGGGTGGAGATAGGAGTGGCTCGGGTTGGAGCTCGCCGTCCGGTTTAAATAGCCGGATTTGGCCCCTCGAGCGGTGCGCCGGAGCGGCTTTCTCACCGGACCGATGGGTTTCGACGTGTATTCATGTGGTTCTCATCCGTTAGTCTGACATGACAGAACGTCCGGGCTTGACTTGGCCTTCTCATATCCGTCCCAAATATGGGGGTGTGGGTCTGCCCGGGCATACATTGGCCGGTTTAAGGAGCCTGGCTGGATAACTATTTGATGAGCGGGTGGTTGTAGATGCTCTGAGAGGCCATAGCAAGAACACAACGGTGAATAGGTGGTACATTTTCTCCATTTGTGATCACCACCACAAGTACCAACGGGGTAATGACCTCATGAACTCGAATCTTCAGGACACCATGTCATCTAATACAACTTTGTTTTTTTCTAACTCTCCAAGCCTCTTTATTTAATCAGTGGTAAATAATAAGGTATCTTTTACAATGAAAGGGGCTAAGGCACTAGGGGCCTCATCAAACCAAGTACTAGGGGGGGGAGAACCTAGCTAATCTTGCTAGCTCATGAGCAACCGAGTTTGCTTCGCGATGACAATGCTCGAACCGGGCTTGAACTAGATCACGCGACATATGATAACAATCATCTATAACTACTGTAGCCGGTCCAGCAAAAAGGCCACCGTCTTGCATTGCTTGGATCACATCACTATTATCAGAATTTATCACCAATCTTGAGCACCCATAGCTTTGCGCCAAGTTCAGGCCGAACCAAAGCGCAAGGGATTCAGCCATGAAAACATCCTTGCATTCACCAGCGACATTATTTCCGGATGCCAAAAATTTCCAGAGCTATCCCGCGATATTGCACCAACTGTACCTTGTAAAGTGTCAGAGTCAAATGCCACATCAACATTGAGTTTCACGGCAGAAATCACATATCTGACCTGAGGCAGAAATCAAATCACAAACTGACCTGCTCAACGAAAAATTTCACTTTCCTGACCCTTTGGTGTGGCGCCCGATACCGGGCGCCAGACCCTACGATCTGGCGCCCTTCCTTCGGGCGTCAGACGTCCTACCAGCGTGGCAGCCTGGTCGATTCTTGACACGCACTGCAGGTAGCGCTTAAGATCTAGGCGCCACACTTTGACGCAGTAGCGCTTAGCGCCGGGCCAGACGGTGACTTAAGCTGCCGCCAACCCAGCCCGACTGTGCAGTTATCTTCATCTCTCCTCTCGACAGAGCAGGCAAGGCGGCGGCGCCCCCCTCTAATCCCCCCCCCCACATCCTCTCAGATCTGAAGATTTGATCCGTGGATTCGATCCCCAATCCATCCTACTAGGTAAACTCTTCCCTTCTCTTTCTTTTGCTCCGTAAATTTGTTGCCATTGTAGAGATTTGTCCAAGATTTGATGGAACCCTTGATTTGTTTGGTTTGCTCGATTTAGGATGTGTATTCATATTGGTAGTACCGTAGTGTTATTTATTAGTTCACAATATATGATTCTTGTTGGTGAAAGCCTATATTGTTTAGTTTTTTTAGATATGTATGAGATGCCTATTTTTATAGATAACTATGAGATGTTGATTTTTGTAGACATATATGAGAAGTTTGTTTAGATATATATTAGATGTTGAGTTTATTTGAAACATTAGATGTTTAGTTTATTTGAACACATGTTATATGACATATTCATTGTGTGAGAAGGAGATGTTGAGATTCTTGTAGTTGAACACATGTTATATGTTTAGTGTATACCGATATTTGAGATGAAGATGAACTCTTATATGTTTATTGTTTGAAATTGTAAGGATGGTTTGGCTTACGGGCGATGTCTCTGACGTGCAACACCGGGCCTACATGATGCGCGAGAAGGATAAGGTAATAATGAGTAATCTAAATATTTTGCAAATTTGCCTTTAGTTGAAATTTACATGCCCTAATATTTGTCATTACTTGTTTTTTGCAGAAGCTTGAACCTCTGAAGATTCGGTATCACGGGGTCTCTGGTCCTGCCATGCCTTACGATGAGCGGTACACACCGTACATCAAGCGGGCAGGACTACTCCCGTGGATTCTGTTGGTCAGCCGGTCCACGCCGAATCTGAACGCTCCACTGGTGTCCGCTCTTGTTGATCGGTGGAGGCCAGAGACCCACAGTTTCCATCTTCGGACCGGGGAGATGACCGTGACGCTCGAGGATGTCTCGTTGATCACCGGGCTTGCTATCGACGGGAGGCCTCTCTGTATGAGCACCAATTACGATGGGTGGCGCGAGCGATGATTGCTCTTATCGGTATGGCTCCTACCGAGGCCGAGGATGATGTAGAGGAGGGAGAAGAGAAGAAGAAGAGGGAAAGGAAAGCAGCCGGAGCTGCTTTCACGTGGATTCAAAATAACTGCGACGTGCCCTCCGGATGCCACGGATGATGTGATCCAGACACATGCTCGTGTGTATATGTGGTACATTGTGTCGAGGACTTTGTTTCCTGACTCCACTGGCAAGAACGCTCCATGGATGTGGCTGAAGGCGTTGACCGTCTTCGATAGCAAATGGAGCTGGGGTTCAGCGACTCTTGCCTACTTGTACCGGCTGTAGTTGGTCTGTTTTGTGATCAACTCATTTCATTAGCAATGCAAGCTTGCTGTCAAGTTAACATTGTTTTTCTTTCATATGTAGGCGACGATGCGTGTTGCGTGATCACACCTAGTGCAGTGCATTGGTGGTAATCTGCTTCTACTTTACGTATGGAGCTGGGAGCGTTCGCTGTTGGACGCTCAAGAGCGTCGGGTTTGATCCTTGGTATGCGAGATGAACATGATTTAATTACGGCGCGCTGGGCTTACAAGTGGGATATCGTTTCCGAGATGACGAACGATGTCAATCTCATGTACCAAAAGTACATTGCCGAGTTGGACACGATTACGCCCGAGCAGGTAAGGAGGTCATTACTTTAGTCCTTTCTCATGCTTGCTTGAAAAATAGTCATCAAATTTGCATTGTTGCCCTGTTTCATAGGTGGAATGGCAGCCATATGGCGCGGTGAGAGCTTAGGGTACACCGCGGAGTTCCGCCTCAACCCGATGTGCTTGCAGGATAAGGATCTACGGCTTATGCGCGGTGCCCATTGATATGCAATCGGGCGGTTGAGTTTCATTTGCCGCATCGCGTGTATCGTCGATTTGGTCTTTTCCAAATTTCACCCGCCGGAATGGGTGGACACGGATAAAGCACTTCATAGGTAAGAGAGCATGTCTGCGTATTGTCTAATCATCGGGACTCCTTTTGATTGTGCTAATGTTTGGTTTTATACCACACACGTACACCCTTCAGCACCTTATTGAAGCATTCTGCCATATTGCTTGTCATTTGACCGTACCTCCGGCCATCTTCATCGAAAGCACGTGCCCACATATTCCTTTCGGCAATGTTCCTATTGAGAAACTCCTGACCGCCGGGGTCAAGTTTCTTGTGTCTGAGCAATGCATTGAACAATGCGGCAAACCGCTTGTTGGTGAAAGCGAGACAACAATCCTGAAGATCATGCCCTATAGAAGTTTGCACAAAAGTGCCTCATGCACCATCGATGATGCAACTTTGTATGTCCAGGAATGTCAACCACCACCGCATTTAGAATTCCGGGATGGCGATCCGATATGACACAAATTTCCCTTTCAGCAGGTAATACCCTTGTTCTCGATTGACGCAAGAACCACTCCCGATTATCATTGTTCTCCACCTCAACCAAAGCGAAAGCCAAAGGCAACACCGGTTATTGGCATCACTTGCTATTGCAACCAATAAAGTGCCCTTGTATTGTCCGGTCAAGAACGTGCCATCAATGGCGATGACGGGCCGACAATGCTCAAAAGCCCTCACGCATTGCTCAAAGGCCCAAAATGCACGGCCAAATACTCGCACGGTCCTCCCGTTATGAATCAATGTTTGGTGCCCATGAGGCTCAACCACGTGAACCATGCCCGGGTTTGTGGCGGCCATAGCTAACAACAACCTAGGGAGTCGGTTGTATGCTTCCTCCCAATTGCCATACAACATCTTGAATGCGGCTCGCTTCGCCTTCCATGCCTTGTCGTACTTCACCTTGTAATGAAAGATGGCTTTCACAAGGTCAATGACACTCTTGATGCTCATTGTTGGAAGTGTGGATACTTGGTTGGAAAGCACATGGCGATGAACTTCGGATGTGAGTTATGCGTGTTGTTGGTACACAAGCTTGCCATCCGCCCTCTTGTGCCGCACATGTGAGTTGGTAGACAACTCACTATGCGCCAAGTGGGACCTCCTTTCCATGGCCTTGCACGCACAATCCATGGACATGTTGGCACTTCACATTTGACCGTAACGCATACATTCACGTCCGAGTTGGCCACTTTATGTGGACGATGATGTGTAACCGAATAGTTGTCGAGCCACATCTTCAATTCCAAGAAGGATTCAAACTCACAACCGGGATATATCCCATTCTTGCCGTCTTCCAAATCACGGTGAGAACTTGGCCTAGCTCCAAGAGATATGCATTTGCCACCATCCACAACGGCTTCATCCATGAGACTAAGATCCTTGAACAACGGTGTCTTGTGATCCCGCCGAATACCTTCTTGAATGCTTCGGCCTCCTTCGGCGTGAACCCATCCTCATCAACTTCTTCATCGGGACCATCATCATCCGAGTCCGATGCATATGCACGGGAAAAAGGGATGGATTGGTCCATTGTCTCTTGCACATAATATTGGTCGAGATCACCCACATTGTTGTCATGGAGGCCAACTTCGTTGTCATCCTCCTCGTACTCATCATTCTCCTCTTCAAAACCTTCATTTTGGTTGTTTGGAGTCGGGCTCATTGTTGGCCAATCTTGTTGCGTGAATTGAGGTTCACTCATTTGATCTTGGTTCATGGGTGGGGAGTGCTAGCAACCAACGGGAGGGGTTCGGTTCAAATCTACATTCAAAGTAGACTCAACCTTCTTCGAGGCAAATAACTCAAGAGCCTTGTCTAGAGATTCGGTAACCGTCTCCTTGTATGCAACCCAACGTTGCTCGGAGTTCACACGCATTGTCTTCCAACGGATGTGCATTCCAAAACCAACATTATGCCTTCCCTCGAACTCAACAACGTCACTTGGGTCAATCCAATTCAAATCTTTCCTCACTTGTTCCAAGAGCTCCGAATAGCAAGCACAACTCTCAATCACCATGACAAGCTCATCCGGTCCGTCTCAACATTGCCTTTCAAAAGGCCTCTTTATCCACATGATGAACATAAACACATGTTCTCCCCATCCCTACAATAATAAAAACACACATATATCAAGTAAATACTTAAGAAAAATATTTGCACACATATGCCCTAACATATATATGAATTAATAACCCTAACCCCCACATAACAATTACCACAACCCTAACCATAACATAACCCTAACACCAACATCAAACACACATAACCCTAACCCTAGCATACTATGGAAGCCTAAACAACCCAAATTAGCAAAGAAATATAACATCATTCAACACAAATTTGCAAATCCAAGCAAAAACAAGGGTTTCCCTAAACTAGCAAGATTTGAGCAAATGTGACAATTCCTATGGATGAAAACGAGGGATCGGAGGAGATTACCTTAAGGGAGGGTTGGCTTGAAATCCACGGTCAAACACTCGGATTTGCAAGATTTGAGAAAGATTTGATAGGGAGAGGGAAGAGAGGAGGGCCGCAAGGGTTTTGGTGGGGTAGGGGTGTGTGGAGTGGTGGGAGGGAGAGAGAGAGGTGGGGCCAGCCCAAGTGGAACCTGATTGTCTGGCCCAAGAGATAGGCTGCACATTGCTGGTGTGGCGCCTAAGTCTTAAGCGCGATCTTTGTAATGGGGCCATAATCGACCAGGGCTGCCATGTTGGCCGCGAGACGTCTGACAATGAAGGAAGGGTCTGCCAGATGGGTGCGGCGCCCAGCTGTCGGGCGCCACACCAAAGGGTCAGGAAAGTGAAATTTTTCGTTGAGCAGGTCAGTTTGTGATTTGATTTCTACCTCAGGTCAGATATGTGATTTCTGCCGAGTTTCACTATCCGAGCAGGCGGCTGCACCCACGGATTCTTCTGGATTTTTGCCTTCGGCAAAGAGGCAGCCAAGAAGTTTGTTGCAAGGCCCCGAACCGATGCAACAATTTCAGAAGGCTGGGTTGTCTGCTCTTTACGGACAAGCTTCCTGCGTTCCCATCACATACCACGATGCAATTGACACAATAAGATCTGATCTTTCTTGTCCCAATACAACTGTTTCATTTGCAGGTAGGTCCAACAGATGTTCAAGCACAGCTTCTCCTGAATGGTCTATCTCACATGCCTGTGAAATAACCTCCTCAAGTCCCAATTCTGTCCAGACTTGTTTCGCCTTTGGGCACTGGAATAACATGTGTTTAACACTTTCATGCCCCTCGCATGCCGGGCATTTTGTATCAATCTTCATGTGTCTATCAGCCAGTGTAGTTCTACATGGTAGAGTTCCATGTAATGTTCGCCAGAGGAATATTTTTAATTTGGCAAGGCGTAGTTTCCACATAACATCCTAGATAGGGTTCAGCGATGCAGAACTAGGTCCATGTGTGGTTCCTCTCGCCTCATACTTAAACTTCCACGTGACATAATAAGCTGATTTCACCGAGAACGTCCCTGTTTTTGTTAGATGCCATGAGATGAAGTATCAACAGGATGCGTGGTACATCGATGAGCCAGAACGTCTGCTCAATCAACTGCACGTTCCACTGCTGTTGTTGGGTCTATAAGATTAACCACCATGGATAACAAGTTAGCTCCGCGAGGTGTAGTCGGTCTTCGTTGTTGGATTGTGGTATCCATGCATCTGACCAAATCTTTATTTTGTGTCCATCTCCTATCCTCCAAATATATCCCAACTTCAAAGTCTCCACACCCTCCATGATACTTTGCCAGGTATATGAGGCTTTCTTCTTTAGTGTGGCATTAAGCAAATCCCTTCCGGATAGTATTTTGCCCTGCGAATTCTTGCTCAAAGAGAGTCAGGGTAATCAATCAGTCGCCAAGCTTGTTTGGCCAACAAAATAAGGTTAAAGCAGTGTATATCTCGAAAACCCCATTCTTCCCTCTTCCGGGTTCCCTACTCCAACTTATTTGGGACAAAAGGTTGTTATTGTCTGATATGTGGAATATCAGTTTATATAAATTTTCTTAAGAGATTAAATACACTGACTACAAATTCTACGTTTTAGATACGGTGCAACAAAACACATCAGTACAAATTCCTGAAAAAACATGCAACACCAATCGATCATGCACTATCTATTGACACAAAAGGCATGTACCTTCAGGCCTTCCAATTCTTAAACCATACGTGGAAAACTTTAATCACACTACCAACTATGAACCACATTTCCAACTGCAAGCTCAACTGCACATCCTGTATTGACGCCAATAACGAGCACAGTATGAAGGGCAAAACCAATCATCAAGATTTAGATGAAGGAAAATAGATAGCTCCCGATATTCCATACTACAAAACTTCTGCGGGATACAAAAAGCATGCTGGTGCAATTCCAAATAACAGCTCATTCTAACGATGTAGATAAAGAAAAGAGTCTACTCAGTGTCATCGACGACCTTGGTTCCCAGCCCCTTCAAACCCTCAGCAGGCACCTCGGCGACGGTGACGAGTGAGTAGAGCTCCTCCTTGGCGTCCTCCTCGTCGTTCCTCCTGCGGGCAATCCTCACACGAACCCTACGGGGCACGCTTCTGATCCCACTGCTCCAGATGAGCTTGTTGAGCTTCACGTCGATCCTGACGTCTGTCGTGCCCATAGCCTTCTGTGCAAACTTCCTGAGCTCTTTGATGGCATTAGGTGCCTTCTTCTTGAAGGTACTGTCAAACATTATAGAAGACTCAGAAGGGACCACATTTAACTGTAACAAACATCAATATTGATAAACTGATTGGGGTAAATGTGAATAGAACAGTTTCATATGGCAGCTAAAACATGGTATCATGATATGTTAGCTGAGAATACTCAAGTAGGTTAGTTCAATGACAGGTAGAAATAATTAAATAGAGCATTTTAGTTCGGGATTGAGTCGGATCAAAGTGTAACAAGGTATGCCATCTGAGGCAGGCGGCACATTAAGATCAAAGTAGTTTCCATGATAAGTGACTGGTTCAAATCATTGATATCCAAACTAGCCCTAATTTAACCAACCCTGACAACAAGAAAGCAGCTTTATTCATGACCTGAATGAACTACGTTTAAGCACCGGTCCTACAATTCGAGAGCAGAATAAAAACTGATTGTACACAAACCATTGGAAAATCTTGTCGAACAAGCAACTGTGTCGGGCTGATCTGGTTCAACCTTCTTAGGTGGGGCAAGCAAATCATTTAACTGCCCATGGGCATAGCTAAATTGTCATAGAGTTAACGACCAACATGAATATGATTACAACTAGTTGCATGAGTAGGTTGCAAATGGAATGTGATGGTACAGCTCTCTTAGTATGTAAGCTCTCGGCTTATGCATCAACGAGACCGGAGAATAAAAGCTAGTAACTCATAATAACAACTGGATCACAGTACAGCTAGCAGTAATCCAAACTGAAAAATGGAGCGTGATAGTACAGCTCTATGTGTATATACCTCTCAGCTCACGTCCAAACGAGATTAGAGAAGTATGACAGGGCACATTCTATAATAAGTTGATAACAGACACAGCAGCATCAGGAAATTATTCGAACCAAGACGTGCGAGAACAGCGAGCACGATCTTGGCACCGCAAATCGAAATCTCACTACAAATTGATGTTCTTGGCATGAATACAGCAGGACGGCGTGAACAATCGAGTCAGATCTTGTAGCGGGAACGGACCGGTAAGCAGAAGTAGCAGGGCTGGGAGGATGCATACCAGCCATGGAGGCGCTTGTGGAGGTTGACGGTGTACTCCCTCGTGACGACCTCCTCCTTCCTCGGCGCTCCGCCCTTCTTGTCCGCCATCCCCTCTACTCCTCCCTCGCTGACCTCCTGCTGCTGCTTCCTCCCTCCGGGTCGATTCTGTTCCGGCGGCGCGAGAGGAAAACCCTACCAGCGACCGGGAATGGCCTTTATATGCTCGCGTTTGGAAGGGCGCACGTGCCGCTGATATGTCATGGGCCTCTGTTTAGCCCATGACCCAGCAAAGTGGGGGCGGGCCGCGCGGAGAAAACCTTTGGCTAAAGGTCCGTATGCGCGCTCACCGCTCCTCGTCTTTTTAAGCAACACATAGGCTATGGTCACTACAAATCTTATTCTTTGCCAAAAAGATGCAGAGCTTGCCTACAGTGCCGGCCGAATTAGCTACGGTTTTAGGAAGGTTCTGATCGTTCATTCTTCTTTTCTGTGTTTCCTTGTTGTTGTTGCTTTATTTTGTTTTTACTGTTTTCCTGCTTTATGTTTTCATTTGGTTTCTATTTTCCATCTTCGTTTTTCCTTTCAAATTCATGAACTTTTCTAATCTGCCCAGTTTAAGTGTACAAATATTTTCGTATATATCATGAATAATTTTTTAACAAATTACATGTTACATTTTTAAGAACATTTATAAATGTGTGAATATTTTACAAGTGTTATGGTCATTTTTTAATGCTACAAATATATTTTTCATATGTACTGAACAAGTTTTAAAAAATGGCACAAATAAATTTACATTTCATGAATAATTTTTAAAATGACTGAATACTTTTTAATTATAACTAGATTATAAAAATAATTAATTCTTTAAAAAAATGTGTAATTGTTTTACAATCCAAGAATAATTTTCGAAACGTCATGAACAATTTTCTAAATGTATAAACATTTATTTAAATTTCATTATTTTTTAATAAAGTTTGTTTTTAAAATGTTATGAATATTTTATTAAATATTCTGCAAAACAATTAGTCTGCATAAACAAATTTGCAAATACATATAGGAATTTTTACATAATATATTTTTCTCTACAAATATTTTTATAACACTTGTAAAAAATAGCAAAAAGGGGGGAATATAAAGAGAATATATTTATACATGCACCAGAGAAATCACTTATTAAAACTAGTGTTTCAACAGAAAGCACATTGTGCTTTCCTTTTAACTAGTGCTTCACCGTGATAGCTACATTGCACGTTAAAGTCCCATGCCAAAAAAAAAAGGGGGGGGGGGGGGGACTAGAAAAGAAATAAAAAAAGAGCAGTAATAAAGGAAACATAAAAACTGGGTGAAAAAAAAATCCTTGATCTGTTGTACACCAATTTTTTTTTTGCCAAAACAAGAAAATGCTAGATTAAAAAAAAGAACGGTTAGAGTACGATGGCTATTCTCGGAGCCTCGCTCCGCTCGGTAGGTTGGCCAGCCGCCACATGGGAAGCAGCCCGTGTCCGTCGGATACTAGGATCGCCAAAAAGCAGGGGTTCCCCTTCAAAAAGGGTGCCCCCGTGGGGCGCTTCTATACCTTGCTTCTAGCCACGAAGGACGACTCATCTGAAGAGAGGCACTAAATGGGCCGACACAATCACGGGGAGGCCACAACCTTGCTTTTTTTATTTGTTTCACTTTTTGTTTCCGTTTTCCCTCCTTTTTACTTTCATTTATTCTTCAAAAATGTCAACCAATCATTGAAAAATGTTGAAAGTTTATAGGAAAATGTGTCTCATGTTACAAAAAATGAATACAAAAAGTATATAAATAGTGTGAAAAAGTTGACCATGTATTCAAAAAATGTAGATCTGGTATTTGAAAATGTTACTCAAGCATTTGAAAATTATTAAATTTGAGTAGAAAAATTGTTGATCATGTATAAAAAAATGTTTACTTGTATTTGAAAATGTTAATCAAGACTTTGAAAAAATGACAAAAGTGTATTGAAAAAATGTTGACCATCTATTGAAACAATGTAGATATGGTATTTGAAAAATGTTACTCAAGCATTTGAAGAAAAAAACTGTATAAGACAAATGTTGAAAAATTATTCAAAAAATAAGATCTAGTGTTTTAAAAATGTTACTCACGCATTTGAAAAAATGTTAAATGTGTATCGAAAAAATCTTGAACATGTATTAAAAAATGTAGATCTGCTATTTGAAAAATATTACTCAAGCATTTAAAAAAATGTCAATGTATAGAAAAAGGTGGATCATGTATTAAAAAAGTGATGATCTTGTATTTGAAATATGTTAATCAAAGTTTTAAAAAATGGTAACTGTATATTCAAAATATTGACCATGTATTCAATAATGGTTAATTTTGTATTTGACATATATTAGGAAAATATATTAGATATATACGATAAATGTTATATAAAAACAATTAAAACCCAAGAGAAAATAAAAGAAAGCCAATGAAAAAGACAAGAAAATTAAATCGAAGAAAAAAGAATGAAAAGAAAAGAAACTAGTAAACAACAAAAAAGAAATAAAAAGCCAAAGCTAAAGAAAGAAAATGAAGCCCCCCAGTAAATACAGAGCAAACGAACAAATAAAAATCGATGAAAAAACAAAGAGGAAACCAATGGAAACCCGACCTTGTTTCTTTAACGAGTCCCTGACCTACTAATGAAAGACAACCCGGATGCTGGCCGAGTGGCTAGCAGTGCAACGCTGCAGTAGGGATGTCAGCAAGTCCCGTTTTGAATCCCATTTAGACCCACTAATAATCTAACAGTTTTTTTTTTATTTTCGGGGAAAATGAACTATAGGGCTAGCTAAAACTAACTAAAGGGACTTGTGAAGGCCGCTTATTTGCCATTTACATCCCCACGCTGCAGCTAGGAGATTGCGGGATCGATTACCACGGGCAACCCTTTTATCGCTATTTCATTTTAGCGCGAAATGGGCCTGCCCACAAGTCTAGTGGCTTCAGCGAGACGGGAAGATTCGATATAAGCGAGATAAAGCCTTTGTGGTCCGTGCTCTAGGCTCGCCAAGCGCATGTCTCCCGTTGCTGGCTGGGCCAGGCCCATCTACGGAGAGGTACAGAAGAACACTCGTTTGTCTCCCTAAAGTCGAGGGGCGCCCCTATATCTGAAAACCCCTATTTGCCACACTCTGCGGCAAACAGTCGGGGTTCCGCATAGGGGAATATCTGTTAAGCGCACCAAGTACACCGGTTTTGGGAACCTTCTATTATTGTTCCTAGCCGGCTTTTATCCGGTTTTGGAAACTTCTAGAAGGTTCCTGCACCAGTTTTTTCTTTTTATATTTCTTGTTGTTTTTACTTTTTATTTTTCTTTCCTTTCTCGTTTTTTCTCTTTCATTTTTCTGTCTTTTTTTTCTTTCTTCTTGCTCTTTTTCTTTTTGATTTTTTTCTTTTTCCAATGAATGTTTTCAGAATTTTATCCAAAAAGTGAAAATTTTAGATTTTGTTCCTTTTTCCGGAAAATGTTCCTGTTTTTCAAATTTTTGTTCAGAAATTTCATAGAAATTTCAAATTTAAAAAATTGTTTGCTTTTAAAAACTGTTTGTCTTTTAAAATTTTGTTCACAGACTAAAAAATGTTTGGTTTACGAAATATGTTCCTGTTTTAAAAAAGAATTCAAATTTCTAAACATACTCATATTTCAAAAAATTCTTGCAAATTTAAAAAGTGTTTGTGTATTTAAATTCTGTTCAAAAATGAAAAAATGCTCACGAAATTTTAAAAATGTTCCCATTTTGGAAAAATGTTCAAAACAATTTCAGAAAAATGTGCACGTTCTCATTTTTTAGTATCGAAAATGTTCAGATCAATATTTTTGTTGACAAATTTCGAAAAGTGTTCGGGCGGTTCAAAATATGTTCCCGTTTTCGAAAATTGTTCGCAATTTTCAAAAATGTGCACCTTTTCATTTTTTTCTGGAGTTTCAAATTTTTGTTCACAAATTTCAAAAAAACTTCGGGCAGTTCAAAACATGTTCCCGTTTTCAAAAATTATTCACAGATTTAAAAAATGTGCACATTTTCATTTTTTTCAGGAGTTTTGAAATTGTGCAGTTCAAAAAATGTTCGGGCAGTTCAAAACATGTTCTCGTTTCCAAAAATTGTTTGCAATTTTAAAAAATGTGCATGTTTTCATATTTTTCAGGAGTTTCGAAACTGTTCGGTTTCAATTTTTTGTTCACAAATTTGGAAAAGTGTTTGGGCGGTTCAAAATATGTTCCCGTTTTCAAAAATTGTTAGCAATTTTCAGAAATGTGCACATTTTCATTTTTTCAGGAGTTTCAATTTTTTTTCAAAAATTTCATAAAATGTTCTTGCAGTTCAAAACATGTTTCCATTATCAAAAATTATTCACAGATTTAAAAAATGTGCACGTTTTCATTTTTTTTTCAGGAGTTTTGAAATTGTGCAGTTCTAATTTTTTGTTCACAAATTTCAAAAAATGTTCGGGCATTTCAAAACATGTTCCCGTTTCCAAAAGTTGTTTGCAATTTTAAAAAATGTGCTTGTTTTGATTTTTTTCAGGAGTTTCGAAAATGTTCGGTTTCAAATTTTCACATTCTGTCTTGGAATTTTGAAAAATGTTCGTGTTTCAAAAAGGTGTTTCTGAATTTTGCAAATATTTCATTTTTATTTTTCTTTTTTGCAAATCAGAAATTTGTTTCTGTGTCAGAGATCCCTTCATTTTTTCAATAAAAAATGCTTTTGAAATTCACGATATAATTTGGATCTCCGCCGCAGGAATTGTTTTAAGCTTGGCACTGGTATAGAAACGTTAAGTAGTGCTAGGTCAACTGGTAGTACCACGTTAGGTACAGTGTGTGAGGTCCTAGGTTCGAATTCCCTCGAGCGTGGTATTTCTTTTCTAGCTACAGCGCACTGTCTTTCGCTATATTCATGGGCCGGCCCAGTTGGACACCCACCTGTGCGAAACCGCGCGAATAGGAGCTCCCCCTATATTCTCGCCTTTAGCGAGTCTGGTTTCTGACTCGCTGAAGGGGCGAGCGCGATGGGCCGGCCCACAAGCGCAGAAGCCCGCAACCACTTTTTCTATTTATTTTAGTTTTTTCTATTCCCGTTTTATGCTTCATTTTTTACACTTTTGAATATTTAGTAACATCTTACAAAAACATATTTGAGAAATGTTGAACAAGTGTTTGCAAAATGTTGAACAAGCATTCTCAAAATGTTGAACGTGTATAGAAAAATTGTTGACGACCTATTAGAAAAATGATTAATTTTTTTGATCATGTATAAATGTTAATCAAGCATTTGAAAAAAATTGAACAAATATTTGAAAGATTTTAATCAAGCACTCGAAAAATGTAGAACGTGCATAGAAAAATTGTTCATCATGTATTAAAAATTATTGATTTTTTTTACATGTGTATCAAAAACTGTTAATTAGGAATTTGAAATAAAAATGTTGAACAAGTATTTGAAAATTTTAATCAGGCATTTGGGAAATGTTAATTTTTATAGGAAAATGTTGATCATGTAATAAAATATGATGAAAACAATTGATCATGTATATAAAAATGTTGAACAAGTGTTTGCAAAATGTTGAACAAGCATTCTCAAAATGTTGAACGTGTATAGAAAAATTGTTGACGACCTATTAGAAAAATGATTAATTTTTTTGATCATGTATAAATGTTAATCAAGCATTTGAAAAAAATTGAACAAATATTTGAAAGATTTTAATCAAGCACTCGAAAAATGTAGAACGTGCATAGAAAAATTGTTCATCATGTATTAAAAATTATTGATTTTTTTTACATGTGTATCAAAAACTGTTAATTAGGAATTTGAAATAAAAATGTTGAACAAGTATTTGAAAATTTTAATCAGGCATTTGGGAAATGTTAATTTTTATAGGAAAATGTTGATCATGTAATAAAATATGATGAAAACAATTGATCATGTATATAAAAATGTTGATCAGGCATTTAAAAGAAATGTTGAACAAGTGTTTGAATAATATTAATCAAGCGTTTGGAAAATATTAAGTGCGTATAGAAAAAAATTTGAGCATGTATTCAGAAAATGTTAATCTTTTTAGTTGAAAACTATTAGTCAAGCATTAAAAAAATATTTCTCTTGTATTTGAAAAATCTTATCCAGACGTTGAAAAAGTGTTGAAAAAATGTATAGAGAAAAATTTGACCATTTATTTAAAGTGGTAAATTTGTTTAGGAAAAATGTTAGAAATGTATTAGAATTTTTTTTTGACATATACAAAAAATGAAGAGTGAAAATCAATAGAAATATAAAAAACCAAAAGGAGAAGAAAAAACAAAACAAAACAAGTAACAAAGATAAGAAAAAAGAAAACAAAAAGACGAAAAATGAGAAAGAAATAAACAAAACCTAAGAGAAAGGAATAAAATTAAAAAACCGGTGAAAACCTGGAAATAAAATGAAAGAATGACAACGAAAAGAAAAGAAAAGAAAAAAATCAAATGAAAATAGAGGAAAACTTGTGAAAAAACGAAAAAAAACCCTAAAAAACAGAGAAGCAAAACAGTGAAAACCGGCGCATTTCTACTTAAGTAGTCCCACCCTTCTAGTAAATCACCAAGCCGAGAGCAGTGGCTTGCAGTGTTCCTAGCAACACGGAGACCACAGTTTGATTCCCCAGTGCGCTTTCTTTTCATTTCTCTTTTTCGTTAACTGTATGCTTGAATGGACCGGCCCCGTTATGGTTTACCCTTCGGCGGGAGTTTTATCCAACTCACTGAAAGCGAGATATAGACGTCACGAAAGTCGAGACATAGACGCTCCCAAAAGAGCTCCTAGTCCACTCACAAGGTCGGGGGATAGCGAGCAATAGCGTCCACGTGCATGCTTTGGGCTGGCCTCTTGGGCAGGACGCTATTGATTTTTTTCTTTATTATTTTCTTTTACTATTTATTTTCAGTTTTTTGTTTATTAAAAAATGTTCAAGATTCAGAAAATAGTTTTGAATTTTAAATTAATCTTAATTTTTTTAAAGCTTGAATTTGCAAAATATTCCTGAATTCATAAAATAAACTGAAAAAAACCATGATCCCATAAAATTATCATGAATATTAAAAAATGTGCATATGTTTAATATATGTACGTGATTTTTAAAAAAGGTTCATCAATTAAAAATTCTTTTCAGGAAATTTTGTGAATTAGTAAAATACGTTCCTGAATTTAGAAAATGTTCACAATTGGGGAATATTTTCACGGATTTTTTAAAAATTATCATGATTTCACAATATATTCACGAATTAAAAAAATTCATGGTTTTGTAAAATGTTCAAAATTTTAAAAAATCACGAATTCAATAAAAATTGATGATTTCAAATATTGTGCATGAATTCAAAAGATGGCTGCAAAATAAAATTAAATAGAAGTGAAAAGTAAAATGGAAAACAAGAGAAAAAACCCAGAAAAGAAACAAAATGAAAGGATAAAAAAATATTGCGCAGGTCACTGGGTAGGGGGTAGCTTGCAATCGCATACCCCTGATGTCAAGAGTATCTGTAGCCGGGCGTACCGAACTCGTCTCAAACGCCCAGGTGGACGGCCCGGTCAGTGATCGGTCATACACGGAATCGCCCGGAAACCTAGCGGTTCGACGAACGTCTCCTCCGATGGGGGTGTGAACGTCACGTGGCGCCGCTCCGGCTCGCCGCCCGAGTTCGAATCCGGCTATTTAAGCCAGCCGACGTCCTCCAACCCTAGCCACATCCACCTCCTCCCGCTCCGCGCGGCCAGCCCGAGCCCATCCATCTCTCTCTCTCGCTCTGCCGCTCTTCCCACGCCCTCTGGCTTCGCCATGGCTCGGCAAAAGAATACCACGTATGCTATGCTCACCCCGGAGCGCCGGTTCCAGATAGAGGAGGATATCCAGGCGCCTGCCTCCAGACTCGTCAGAGCCGGAGGAGGAGGAGGAGCCGAAGGAAGAGGAGCAGCGTCCGGCTCTAATGGAGATGGCGATCAGGAGGAGGACGAGGCGGAGTAGCTAGAGGATGAGTTGACGCCGGCTCCAGGTTCAACATGGAGGACGCGGAGACGGAGTTCGCGGTCGCCCAAGCGGCCGAAATTGCGGAGTAGTAGGCCATCATGGAGTCCATCCAAGATGGGGCCTATGTGTAGGCAAACCGATAGTTCATCCAGCAGGAACATACGGCAACCGACGCACTGTTCACCGAACTCGACGCGGAGATGGAGGCGGAGGACAACACGGAGCAGCCGGAGGAGACGGAGCCGCGGTTGCCGCCCATGTACTCGGAGCTGAGCACGAAGATAGTGGACATCTTCGACGAGGAGTAGTGTAGTATTGGTTAATCTACGGAAGATTTTCTTGTTTACATGCTTCTATATGGATTTAAGGTTTTAAATATAAGGTATGAAAATGCAGTGGAGGAAATTTAAGATGTGACCGGTTACTGTCCACGCACGCGTCGTGAGCGTTTGAATTTCCGGATTTGCGAGTCCGGTAAGAGATGCTCTAAGGTTTACCCGCTCCCACGATCAGTTAGCCTAGCGTGATGTAAGGACTGAGCTTCCCTACCGTAATTGCAGATGCCTTTGGGCCACTGACAAGTAGGTCCAATAGCCGGCTGGCCCACATGTCACTGACCCAAAGACATATGCAGTTAAGGCACCAAAGGGGGGTCCGTGATGTGAGGTTCAATTTTGCAATGCTCAGCCGTTGGTGTTTCCTACCAGGCCCAAACAAAAACATTTTATTTTGTGATGGGAAACAAAAGCATTCCCAAGTCCGCAGTTGAGAAAGAAAAAACTGTAGTCCCAAAAAAGAGAGCAAAAGTTCCAAGAAGCGGACGACGATCTTTCCTCCACTGACCAGCGTAGTCTGAAGATGTAATCAATGTCTCAGGGATACGGATTCAATGTACAAAGACCTAGGAGTAGTTAGCTTTGCACCGACCAGCGTAGGTCACAATCCGAGATCGACGTCCATCACTATGATATGCATGCGTGGTGCGGAAAAGAAGGCTCGCATCGTGGTGGTCTTTTGATCTTAAAAAGACCGCGTGGCACAAATCTGAACCAACGTTGGTGCAGTGCTGCAAGATTCCAAGTTGATAACCAAATAAAGTGAAGGGATGGATGAATGTTCAATGTATGTAGAACCACCACGTTCTCCTATACTGAAACGTCCGCGTTCGATACCGACTCTATCGTCGTGGTCACCGTGAACTTTTTTTTTTTTGAAAGATCCAGCAATTGCTGGCGTTTCATTGATCATAGCCGAAAGCAACGGGAAAACAACAATGGTGGTGAGGATCCTAGGATCAAAGTTTTAGGGTTTTGGGAGTGCCATGCACGGCCGAAAACCCTAATTTCAAATTAGCTATTATTCTCTTAAGGGGGGGTCCCCAAAGGGGCTCTCTAGGCATGTGGCGCCCGTGATTCTCCATAGCTCGAAGCTGTCTCGGATGCGCTTGATGATCGCCGGCACACACGGCGGTTCTTTGCTGAAGGTCTTCTTTGCTTTCTCTCTGCCAGATCTCCCAAAGAAGCCAAAGATATTGATCGCACACCCTTGCGCCATTGGTGCGGTGTTTGCTCGAGATGCCTCAGACGACAGTTGTGGAGCTGTCATGGCGCCAGACTCTCGGCGGGAGTGAGAGCCGAGCAGCCGTGCCACAACCCCACTCGCCCACACCCGTCCGGATTCTGGCAGCTCGAGAAGAGATGGCGTGGCGACTCGTGTTTTGACGCAGAGCTCGCAGAAGTAAGCATTTGGCCATCCCCGTCGCTGAAGCCTGTCGTTGCACCAAAGCCGGTTCTGGAGAAGCAACCAGGCAAAAATCTTGATTTTGCCCGGTGCCCAGGCCTTCCAAATCAGCCTGTCGAAATCGGTTGCCCTTCTCCTCTGAAACTGCGTCAGGTAGGCCGACCGTGCCGTGTACTTGCCTGAGCCCGCTCTACTCCACCTCAAATCATCCGACACACCAGGCTGCAGCTGCGCGTCCGTCCTCGCGAGCGATGAAGGGCAATGACGTCTGGCGAGGAGGTGGCGGTTGTTGTCGTGAGCAAGGTCACGGATCCATGTGTCGTCGTCGAGGGCCTCCCTGACCGATCTGTTCTTGCGCCTCGAGAAGCTAAGCGGTGTTGGGAATCGATGCGAAGACAGCCCCGCCAAGCCATAGAGAAAGCGGAAGGATGCCCGCCCCGCCGCCGATCACCACCCTGGTCGAGGCCGCAAAGAGCGCCTTTGTCCGCGCTTGGCCGCAAGGCAGCTCGGTGCCCATCCAAGGTCGCCCGGGTGGTGCCAAGCAGCCCAGAGCCATCGCAGACGCATACCGCCGAAGCGATGTAGGTCTGGGATGCCCAGTGCCCCTTGCTCCGTCGGGCGCATATTGGCCGCGATTAACTTTGCGGTGGCGCTGTAACCTCGTCGTCCTGGCGCCAAAGAAAGCGACGCCTGCACTTGTCGATTTCTCTGAGAATCTTCTGTGGGACACGGAGGACGGTTAGGGCGAAGGTTGGCATAGCACTCAACACGCATCTGACGAGGACAAGGCGGCCGACCATCGGAAGAAGCCTGCCCTTCCAGCCCGCAAGCCTAGCCTTGATCCTGTCGAGGATGAACTGGACGTGGACCAAACGCAGGCGTCCCGTGGAGACAGGCAACCCTAGGTATTTGATAGGGAATGGGGCAATGGAGCCTGCAAAGCCCTGGAGCACCTCGTCGACGTTGATGTTCTCGCTACGGATCAGCGAGACCGTGGATTTGGCCAGGTTAATACAGAGCCCCGTTGCCGCGCCTAAATCGCTGAGGATGTGTAGCAGAGAGTCTACCTCTTCGCGTCTAGGGTTTATGAAGATAACTGCGTCGTCCGCGTAGAGGCTGATACGAAGCGCCAGGTCACGACCAGGGAGACGATGAAGCAGCTGCTGATCCACCGCCGCCGCGGTGAGATGATGCAGTGGGTCAATGGCCAAAATGAAGAGGAACGGGGAGAGCGGGTCTCCCTGGCGCAGCCCACGGTGGTGGAGAATGCTTGGGCCTACAACGCCGTTGAGAGAGACCGCCGATGAAGCCGAGACGAGCAACCTAGCCACCCAGTCCCGCCAGCGCGCACTAAACCCTAGTTGTTGAAGCAGTTCCAGCAGGTACTCCCAGGAGACGGTGTCGAAAGCTTTTGCTATGTCTAATTTTACTAGCAGGCCTGGCACTTTGCGGCGATGAAGGGCACGGACGGAGTTCTGCACGAAAACATGAAGCTGTCGTGTATGCACTTGGACTTCATGAATGCCGTTTGCGCCGGTGAGATGATGGAGCCGATGACTGACGCTAGTCTAATGGATAGGACCTTGGAGATGAGCTTGGTTACTGAATGGATCAAGCTGATGGGCCTGCAGTGGTTGATCTCCGTTGCACCATCCTTTTTTGGCAGAAGGACAATTGTGGCGTTGTTGATCGCCGACATGTCGCCGCCTGCGAGGTTGTAGAACTGGTGGAAGACGGCCATGACGTCAGTCTTGATGGTGGGCCAGCACGAACGGAAGAAGGTTCCGTTGAAGCCATCTGGCCCCGGGGCCTTCTCCCGTGGAGATTTGCAGATCGCCGCCCAAACCTCATCCTCGGTGAAGGGGTTATCGAGGCCAGCTGCCGGCAAGGATGGGAGGTTTATGGCCTCCCAGTTGATGGTGCGACTGCGAGGATTTTTTGTGCCCAGCGATGATCGGAAGTGCTCGTGGATGATCCGCTCCTTGTCGCCATGGGAGGTGACGATGGAGTCCCTGGTGTCTGGTGCGGATGAAGTTTTTTTGGCGCCGTGAGTTGATCTTTGCCTGGAAAAACGCCATCTTGGCGTCTCCCGCGCGTAGCCAGGTCACGCACGAGGCCTGTCTTTTGCACGCCCTCTCGATGGCGGCGAGCCCCAGCACTCGCATCTTGAGGTTCTTCCGTAGTTGGGTTTCTTCTAATGACAACTGCCTACTCTCCTGAGCGATGTCGAGGCGTAGCACGATCTCGTTTGCGATATGCATCTGAAGCTTCGTCTCACTGAAGAAGCCTTTCGCCCAAATCTTCAGGTCTCGTGCCACTCGTGAGAGCTTGATGTTGATTCTCTTGAAAGCGCAACTGGAGGCTACAGGGCGATCCCACGCCCTCTGCACCGTAATGTGGAAGCGTGGAAATCTTGGCCAAAAGGACTCGAAACGGAAGCGGGCCGCGCGGCGAGGGGCCGCCGCCTCTGACAGCAGTAGCGGGCAGTGATCAGAGCACGATGTGGATGCGGCGTGAAGCAGGTAGGCGGGGAACATGGAGGTCCATGCCATGGTGCAGAAGAATTTATCAATGCTGACTAGGGTTGGGGATGCACGCTCGTTGCTCCACGTAAATCTTCTGTTCTTACACTTGATCTCCTTCAGGCCTGCCGCGTCTATCGCCGCCCGAAATTTCCCCATGATCCTACGGTTTATGTTGGTGTTGTTTTTATCGGGCGCCTCGTAGATCAGACGCCGTTGATGAGCCATGGGGCGTCGGGGGGCGGAGCCGCCCGCACCAACTCTGCCAGAAATTCGTCCTTCCTTCCGTCGTCGACTGGGCCGTATACTGTCGTCAGCCAGAACGATGCAGCACTGGCGATGATGGTGATCCTGGCTGTAATGGAGGAGCAGTCGACGGCCTGCGAAATCACATCTACTCGATTCCTGTCCCAGAAGATAGCGACGCCGCCCCTCGTGCCCACGGCAGGGAGGACGACGCAGTCGGCTAGCCGCGATCCTCCGGTTTCCCTAACTAGTGCCCTGCTCCATTCGTCGATCTTTGTTTCCTGAAGGCAGAGAATGGCGAGCCGATGCGTTTCTGCCGTCTCCAAGACTACTTCTCGCCGGGCCGGCGAGTTCAAACCCCGCACGTTCCAGCTCATTATTGGGCAGTTTGTGTTACTCATTGGGAAACGAGAGGTATCTCCGGCAACTACTACTACTTTGAATTAAACATGGGTACACAACCATCGGTCCGGGGGGTCGCCGGCGGCCACCAACAGGCCCCAAATTCCGCCGGCGAACAACTACACCTCGCTCGCTAAGGAGACCTAAACTATTACAATGCATGGATGAACCTAACTCAACCCAGCTTTGAGCCTGGGGTCCGCCGGAGACAGCTATCCCTATGGAACACTAACATGGAGAGTTGGTGGCCTGCGAGGCCTCTCCGTCTGGGCCGTGCATGCCCGCCGCGATCCTGAGAGCCGCGACGTCGAGGTTGGTGAGCTTCGCAATGGCCTTGATGTCGGAGTCGGATAGGGGCTCGTCGAATCGACGGATCAGCGCCTCTGCCGCCTTGGCCGTCATGGTCTCCTTGGGCCCAAGGATGCCGAGGCTGTGGACGATGCGGAGCGTGGCCCGCTGGCTGACCGGAACGGTGGACGGGTTTTTGGCCTGACGGGCGCTCTGACGGGATGGCGCCGCAGCAGGCCTGGAGCGTGGAGGCGTCTTGGCGCGGGCGGTGGGCTTGCCGAGCATGGAAGGCGCGGCGTTGACGAAGAGCTGACCCGCGTCTCCCTCCCCGCCGGCGTCCGCAATCTGCAGGTGGCACACCTGGGAGGTCACCGCGCCGAGCTGCACGGAGTGGGTGGTGGCCGGCTTGGGGGAGTGACGGGCAAGCGAGAGGGCCGGCCCCATGTCGATGCCAACGTCTGCGTCGCCGCCAGCGCCCTCCAGGTCATTGAAGCAGAGCGGCTTGCCCATGGTTGCTGCAGCCACCCTGTCCACGGCCGCTGCCCGCGTGTCCACCCTAGGCGGCGGCGGCAGCTCCTTGTTGGCTCCGGCGAAGAAGGTGCCCACCGGATCGTCATCCTGCGCGCTGGCCGACGCCAGTGGCAGGGGCTTGGGGGCGTGAGCAGAGGGTTGGAGGAGGCTGCCGGCGCGCGTGAGGAGGAAGCACCACGGGAGCGGCTTGACCCCTCCCGAGCGGCGCTTCGTGGTCGTGGTCGGGCGTCTTTCCTTGTAGGGGCAGCGTCGCGCGCGAGGAAGGCGTCGGCTCCGACGGGCGCTTCGAGAGAAGCGGGCGAAGCGGCGGCTCCTTGCCGCGGCCACGCCCAAGGAGCGTGTCCTTCCATGACCTCCTGTGGCCGCCATCGCCGTCGCTGTCGTGGCCGCGCCGGTGGCCCACCGAAGGCATGCCCTTGCAACCTGAGGACGCGACTTGCGCGGGCGGACACAGACGCGGCCCCATGTCCGGTGCCGGCCTGCCATCTTCCACGCTGGCCACCCAGCCCCGCTGCGGGGAAGCGTGGTCTGGCGATGCGTCATCGTCGGAGGACGGGAGGCCACTCTGCCGGAGTGGGAGGAGCGCTTGAGAGGGCGCCCGGTTCTCGACCCGTCAATGTGCACCAAAGACATCCCAACAAGAACAGTTCGGCAGAGGCGCGACGGCCCGGCTAGGAGGCGAGAAGCCGAGCATCTCCTCCACCCTGCCGGCACCACGGGCATGCTTCCAGAGGGTTCGCTTGGTGGGGATGTAGTGCAGCTGCCACACCACACCTGCATCATGGTCAGCTTCGTGTCCACAAGACTGAACGCGGGTCGCCGAGGCGGTCGATGATGACCGCGTCGCCCAGCGCCTCCTTCGCGCCCTCCAGGGTCCAGAGCGACATTGGCAGCTTCTCCATGACAACGCGCACGTGCAGCTGAAGGAAATATGCCCTAGAGGCAATAATAAAGTTATTATTTATTTCCTTATATCATGATAAATGTTTATTATTCATGCTAGAATTATATTAACCGGAAACATAATACATGTGTGAATACATAGACAAAACATAGTGTCACTAGTATGCCTCTACTTGACTAGCTCGTTTTTCAAAGATGGTTATGTTTCCTAACCATGGACAAAAGAGTTGTCATTTGATTAACGGGGTCACATCATTAGGAGAATGATGTGATTAACTTGACCCATTCCGTTAGCTTAGCATTTGATCGCTTTAGTATGTTGCTATTGCTTTCTTCATGACTTATACATGTTCCTCGTAACTATGAGATTATGCAACTCCCGTTTACGGAGGAACACTTTGGTGCTACCAAACGTCACAACGTGAATCGGGTGATTATAAAGGAGTACTACAGGTGTCTCCAAAGGTACATGTTGGGTTGGCGTATTTTGAGATTAGGTTTTGTCACTCCGATTATCGGAGAGGTATCTCTGGGCCCTCTCGGTAATGCACATCACTATAAGCCTTGCAAGCAATGTAACTAGTGAGTTAGTTACGGAATGATGCATTACGTAATGAGTAAAGAGACTTGCCGGTAACGAGATTGAACTAGGTATTGGATACCGACGATCGAATCTCGGGCAAGTAACATACCGATGACAAAGGGAACAACGTATGTTGTTATGCGGTTTGACCAATAAAGATCTTCGTAGAATATGTAGGAGCCAATATGGGCATCCAGGTTCCGCTATTGGTTATTGACCGAGAATAGTTCTAGGTCATGTCTACATAATTCTCGAACCCGTAGGGTCCGCACGCTTAAGGTTTCGATGACAGTTATATTATGAGTTAATGAGTTTTGATGTACCTAAGGAGTTCGGAGTCCCGGATGAGATCGGGGACATGACGAGGAGTCTCGAAATGGTCGAGACGTAAAGATTGATATATTGAACGACTATATTCGGAGTTCGGAAAGGTTCCGAGTGATTCGGGTATTTTTCGGAGTACCGGAGAGTTACGGGAATTCGCCGGGGAGTATATGGGCCTTATTGGGCCATACGGGAATAGAGGAGATAGGCTAAAAGGAAGGAGGCCTGCCGCCCCCCCCCTCTGGTCCGAATTGGACAAGGGGCGCAGCCCCCCTTTCCTTCTTCCTCTCCCCCTCTTTCCCCTTCTCCTACTCCAACAAGGGAGGTGGAATCCTACTAGGACTAGGGAGTCCTAGTAGGACTCCACACTTGGCGCGCCTCCTAGGGCCGGCCTCCTCCCCTCGCTCCTTTATATCTCAAAGGCGGGGGGCACCCCATAACACACAAGTTGATCTACGTGATCGTTCCTTAGCCGTGTGCGGTGCCCCTTCCACCATATTCCACCTCGGTCATATCGTCATGGAGCTTAGGCGAAGCCCTCGCTACCGGTGAAGCATCATCATCGCCACCACGCCGTCAGGCCGACGGAACTCATCCCCGACACTTTGCTGGATCGGAGTCCGGGGATCGTCATCGAGCTGAACGTGTGCTGAACTCGGAGGTGCCGTGCGTTCGGTACTTGGATCGGTCGGATCGTGAAGACGTACATCAACCGCGTTGTTATAACGCTTCCGCTTACGGTCTACGAGGGTACGTGGACATGCACTCTCCGCTCTCGTTGCTATGCCATCACCATGATCTTGCGTGTGCGTAGGAAATTTTTTGAAATTACTGCATTCCCCAACAGTGGCATTCGAGCCTGGTTTTATGCGTTGATGTTATATGCACGAGTAGAACACAAGTGAGTTGTGGGCGATACAAGTCATACTGCTTACCAGCATGTCATACTTTGGTTCGGCGGTATTGTGAGATGAAGCGCCCGGACCGACATTACGCAGACGCTTACGCGAGACTGGTTTCACCGCTCGAGCACTCGTTGCTTAAAGGTGACCGGCGGTGTCTGTCTCTCTCACTTTAGTTGAACCGAGTGGCTACGCCCGGTCCTTGCGAAGGTTAAAACAGCACCAACTTGACAAACTATCGTTGTGGTTTTGATGCGTAGGTAAAGAACGGTTCTTGCTCAGCCCGTAGCAGCCACGTAAAATTTGCAACAACAAAGTAGAGGACGTCTAACTTGTTTTTGCAGGGCATGTTGTGATGTGATATGGTCAAGACGTGATGCTATATTTTATTGTATGAGATGATCATGTTTTGTAACCGAGTTATCGGCAACCGACAGGAGCCATATGGTTGTCGCTTTATTGTATGAAATGCAAACGCCATGTAATTGCTTTACTTTATCACTAAGCGGTAGCGATAGTAATAGAAGCAATAGTTGGCTAAACGACAACGATGCTACGATGGAGATCAAGGTGTCGCGCCGGTGGCGATGGTGATCACGACGGTGCTTGGAGATGGAGATCACAAGCACAAGATGATGATGGCCATATCATATCACTTATATTGATTGCATGTGATGTTTATCCTTTATGCATCTTATTTTGCTTTGATTGACGGTAGCATTATAAGATGATCTCTCACTAAATATCAAGAAGTGTTCTCCCCGAGTATGCACCGCTGCGAAAGTTCTTCGTCTTTGAGACACCACGTGATGATCGGGTGTGATAGGCTCTACGTTCAAATACAACGGGTGCAAAACAGTTGCACACGCGGAATACTCAGGTCAAACTTGACGAGCCTAGCATATCTGAGATATGGCCTCGAGCACGGAGACCGAAAGGCGAACGTGAATCATATAGTAGATATGATCAACATAGTGATGTTCACCATTGAAACTACTCCATCTCACGTGATGATCGGACATGGTTTGGTTGATTTGGATCACGTAATCACTTAGATAACTAGAGAGATGTCTATCTAAGTGGGAGTTCTTTAGTAATATGATTAAATGAACTTAAATTTATCATGAACTTAGTACACGATAGTATTTTGCTTGTCTATGTTTCTTGTAGATAGATGGCTCGTCTTTGTTGTTCCGTTGAATTTTAATGCGTTCCTTGAGAAAGCAAAGTTGAAAGATGATGGTAGCAATTACACGGACTGGGTCCGTAATCTGAGGATTATCCTCATTGCTGCATTGTAAGAATTACGCCCCGGAAGCACCGCTGGGTGCCGTGCCTGCCGCCGATGCAACCGACGACGTTAAGAACGTCTGGCGAGCAAAGTCGATGACTACTCGATAGTTCAAGATGTGCCATGCTTTACGGCTTAGAACCGGGCCTTCAACGACGTTTTGAACGTCATGGAGCATATGAGATGTTCCAGGAGTTGAAGTTAATATTTCAAGCAAATGCCGGATTGAGAGATATGAAGTCTCCAATAAGTTCTATAGCTGCAAGATGGAGGAAAATAGTTACAAGGTGAACACATACTCAAAATGTCTGGGTATAATAATCACTTGATTCAAGCTGGGAGTTAATCTTCCCGATGATAGTGTCATTGATGTAATTCTTCAATCATCGCCACCAAGCTACAAGAGCTTTGTGATGAACTATAATATGCAAGGGATGGACAAGTCTATTCCGAAGCTCTTCGCAATGCTAAAAGCCATGGAGGTAGAAATCAAAAGGAGCATCAAGTGTTGATGGTTAACAAGACCACCAGTTTCAAGAAAAAGGGCAAAGGGAAGAAGAAGGAACTTCAAGAAGAACAGCAAACAAGTTGCTGCTCAAGAGAAGAAACCCAAGTCCGGACCTAAGCCTCAAATCGAAAGTGCTTCTCTGCAAGCAGATCGACACCGGAAGCGGAACTGCCCCAAGTATTTGGCGGATAAGAAGGATGGCAAGGTGAACAAAGGTATATGTGATATACATGTTATTGATGTGTACCTTACTAATACTCGCATTAGCACCTGGGTATTTGATATTGGTTACATTGCTAATATTTGCAACTCAAAGCAGAACTACGGATTGCGAAGATTGGCTAAGGACGAGGTGACGATGCGCGTGGGAAATGGTTCCAAAGTCGATGTGATCGCGGTCGGCACGCGCTACCTCTACATCTACCATCGGGATTAGTTTTAGACCTAAATAATTGTTATTTGGTGCCGCGTTAAGCATGAACATTATATCTGGATCTTGTTTGATGCGAGACGGTTATTCATTTAAGTCAGAGAATAATGGTTGTTCTATTTATATGAATAATATCTTTTATGGTCATGCACCCTTGAAGAGTGGCCTATTTTTATTGAATCTCGATAGTAGTAATACACATATTCATAGTGTTGAAACCAAAAGATACAGAGTTGATAATGATAATGCAACTTATTTGTGGCACTGCCGTTTGGGTCATATCGGTGTAAACGCATGAAGAAACTCCATACTGATGGACTTTTGGAATCACTTGATTATGAATCACTTGGTACTTGCGAACCGTGCCTCATGGGCAAGATGACTAAAACGTCGTTCTCCGGAACTATGGAGCGAGCAAAGGATTTGTTGGAAATCATACATACTGATGTTTGTGGTCCAATGAATGTTGAGGCACGCGGCGGGTATCGTTATTTTCTCACCTTCACAGATGATTTGAGCAGATATGGGTATATCTACTTGATGAAACATAAGTCTGGAACATTTGAAAAGTTCAAAGAATTTCAGAGTGAAGTGGAAAATCATCGTAACAAGAAAATAAAATTTCTACGATCTGATCGTGGAGGAGAATATTTGAGTTACGAGTTTGGTCTACATTTAAAACAATGCGGAATAGTTTCGCAGCTCACGCCACCCGGAACACCACAACAAAATGGTGTGTCCGAACGTCGTAATCGTACTTTACTAGATATGGTGCGATCTATGATGTCTCTTACTGATTTACCGCAATCCTTTTGGGGTTATGCTTTAGAGACGGCCGCATTCACGTTAAATAGGGCACCATCAAAATCCGTTGAAACGACACCTTATGAACTATGGTTTAGCAAGAAACCAAAGTTGTCGTTTTTTAAAAGTTTGGAGTTGTGATGCTTATGCGAAAAAGTTTTCACCTGATAAGCTCGAACCCAATTCGGAGAAGTGCGTCTCCATAGAATACCCAAAGGTAACTATTGGGTACACCTTCTATCACAGATCCGAAGGCAAGTTTTTCGTTGCTAAGATGGATCCTTTCTAGAGAAGAAGTTTCTCTCGAAAGAAGTGAGTGGGAGGAAAGTAGAACTTGATGAGGTAATTGTACCTTCTCCCTTATTGGAAAGTAGTTCATCACGTAAATCAGTTCCTCGTGATTCTTACACCAATCGCTGAGGAAGCTAATGATGATGATCATGAAGCTTCAGATCAAGTTACTACCGAACCTCAGAGGTCTTCTAGAATAAGATCCGCACCAAAGTGGTACAGTAATCCTATTCTAGAAGTCATGTTACTAGACCATGATGAACCTACGAACTATGAGGAAGCGATGATAAGCCCAGATTCCGCGAAATGGCTTGAGGCCATGAAATCTGAGATAGGATCCATGTATGAGAACAAAGTATGGACTTTGATTGACTTGCTCGATGATCAGCAAGCCATGTTAAATAAATGGATCTTCAAGAGGAAGACGGACGTTGATAGTAGTGTTACTATCTATAAAGCTCGACTTGTTGCAAAAGGTTTTTGACAAGTTCAAGGTGTTGAATACGATGAGATTTTCTCACTCGTAATGATGCTTAAGTTTGTCTGAATCATGTTAGCAATTGCCACATTTTATGAAATCTGGCAAATGGATGTCAAAACTGCATTCCTTAATGGATTTATTAAAGAAGAGTTGCATATGATGCAACCAGAAGGTTTTGTCAATCCTAAAAATGCTATCAAAATGTGCGAGTTCCAGCGATCCATCTATGGACTGGTGCAAGCATCTCAGAGTTGGAATATATGCTTGATGATTTGATCAAAGCATATGGTTTTATACAGACTTTTGGAGAAGCCTGTATTTACAAGAAAGTGAGTGGGAGTATATGTGAATGACATATTGTTGATCAGAAATGACATATTGTTGATCAGAAATGATGTAGAATTTTTCTGGAAAGCATAAAGGAGTATTTGAAAGGAGTTCTTTAAAAGAAAGACCTCAGTAAAGCTACTTACATATTGAGCATCAAGATCTATTGAGATAGATCAAGACGCTTGATTAGTTTTTCAATAAGTACATACCTTGTCAAGATTTTGAAGTAGTTCAAAATGGATCAGTCAAAGATAAGTTCTTGCCTGTGTTGCAAAGGTGTGAAATTGAGTAAGACTCAAATCCCGACCACGCAGAAAATAGAAAAGAGAATGAAAGTCATTCCCTATGCCTCACCATAGGTTCTATAAAGTATGCTATGCTATGTACTGCACTCTATTGTATACCTTTGCTCTGAATTTGGCAAGGAGTACAATAGTGATCTAGGAGTAGATCACTGGACATTGGTCAAGAACATCCTTAGTGAGGACTAAGAAAATATTTCTCGATTATGGAGGTGATAAAAGAGCTCGTCGTAAAGAGTTACATCGATGCAAACTTTTTACACTGATCCAGATGACTCTAAGTCTCAATCTGGATACATATTGAAAGTGGGAACAATTAGCTAGAGTAGCTCCGCAAGAGCATTGTAGACATAAAATATTTGCAAAATACATACGGCTCACGAATGTGACAGACCCGTTGACTAAGCTTCTCTCACGAGCAAAACATGATCATACCTTAGTACTCTTTGGGTGTTAATCACATAGCGATGTGAACTAGATTATTGACTCTAGTAAACCCTTTGGATGTTTGTCACATGACGATGTGAACTATGGGTGTTAATCACATACAGATGTGAATATTAGTGTTGAATCACATGATGATGTGAACTAGATTATTGACTCTAGTGCAAGTGGGAGATCAAGGAAATATGCCCTAGAGGCAATAATAAAGTTATTATTTATTTCCTTATATCATGATAAATGTTTATTATTCATGCTAGAATTGTATTAACCGGAAACATAATACATGTGTGAATACATAGACAAAACATAGTGTCACTAGTATGCCTCTACTTGACTAGCTCGTTTATCAAAGATGGTTATGTTTCCTAACCATGGACAAAAGAGTTGTCATTTGATTAACGGGTCACATCATTAGGAGAATGATGTGATTAACTTGACCCATTCTCGTTAGCTTAGCATTTGATCGCTTAGTATGTTGCTATTGCTTTCTTCATGACTTATACATGTTCCCCGTAACTATGAGATTATGCAACTCCGTTTACGGGAGGAACACTTTGGGTGCTACCAAACATCACAACGTAATCGAGTGATTATAAAGGAGTACTACAGGTGTCTCCAAAGGTACATGTTGGGTTGGCGATTTTGAGATTAGGTTTTGTCACTCCGATTATCGGAGAGGTATCTCTGGCCCTCTCGGTAATGCACATCACTATAAGCCTTGCAAGCAATGTAACTAATGAGTTAGTTACGGAATGATGCATTACGTAACGAGTAAAGAGACTTGCCGATAACGAGATTGAACTAGGTATTGGATACCGACGATCGAATCTCGGGCAAGTAACATACCGATGACAAAGGGAACAACGATGTTGTTATGCGGTTTGACCGATAAAGATCTTCAGAGAATATGTAGGAGCCAATATGGGCATCCAGGTTCCGCTTATTGGTTATTGACCGAGAATAGTTCTAGGTCATGTCTACATAGTTCTCGAACCCGTAGGGTTCGCACGCTAAGGTTTCGGCGATGCTTATATTATGAGTTTATGAGTTTTGATGTACCGAAAGAGTTCGGAGTCCCGGATGAGATCGGGGACATGACGAGGAGTCTCGAAATGATCGAGACGTAAAGATTGATATATTGGATGACTATATTCGGAGTTCGGAAAGGTTCCGAGTGATTCGGGTATTTTTCGGAGTACCGGAGAGTTACGGGAATTCGCCGGGGAGTATATGGGCCTTATTGGGCCATACGGGAATAGAGGAGATAGGCTAAAAGGAAGGAGGCCTGCGCCCCCCCTCTGGTCCGACTGGACAAGGGGCAGCCCCTTTCCTTCTTCCTCTCCCCTCTTTCCCTTCTCCTACTCCAACAAGGGAGGTGGAATCCTACTAGGACTAGGGAGTCCTATTAGGACTCCACACTTGGCGCGCCTCCTAGGGCCGGCCTCCTCCCCTTGCTCCTTTATATACGGGGCAGAGGGCACCCCATGACACACAAGTTGATCTACGTGATCGTTCCTTAGCCGTGTGCGGTGCCCCTTCCACCATATTCCACCTCGGTCATATCGTCATGAGCTTAGGCGAAGCCCTCGCTGTGAAGCATCATCATCGCCACCACGCCGTCGTTGACGGAACTCATCCTCGACACTTTTGCCGGATCGGAGTCCGGGATCGCCATCGAGCTGAACGTGTCTTGAACTCGGAGGTGCCGTATGCTCGTACTTGGATCGGTCGGATCGTGAAGACGCACGACTACATCAACCGCGTTGTTATAACGCTCGCCACGGTTCACGAGGGTACGTGGACATACACTCTCCCCTCTCGTTGCTATGCCATCACCATGATCTTGCGTGTGCGTAGGAAATTTTTTGAAATTACTGCGTTCCCCAACAGCAGCATCCAGGTGTCGTGGATGGCGTGCGTGTCCTCCCTCCATGGCTCCAGCAGGAAGGAGACGCCATCCACCACGATCGAGCCCCTCCGAACGGCAAGGTCCTTGTGGGCCGGCATGGTGAAGTGGATGAAGAAGTCTTCTGGGTCATGGTTGGTGACGCGGAGGAGGTGCGCCGGAATCTGGAACTCCCGCTCGATGGCGCGGCCGATGGAGAGAGGGCTGGCCGCGTGGAGCTTGCTCACCGCGGTGACCACCACCGCGTGTTGCTGGAGCAGGAAGATCTGCTGCTCCATCTCCGGGGTGGAGGCGATCACTTTGTGGCTGGATCTGGGCCGGCGCCCGTGGTCGACGCAGGGGGCGCCCGGCGTGGCCATCTCCGGCGGAGGAGGGCTGGCCTGGGAGGGGAAAACCAGCCGGTCGTGCACCGGACGAGCCTGGAGCCCGTCCCCCCCCCCCCCCTTGAACCTCCGGTTTTGGGGGCACTCCTTGCCGATGTGGCCCGGGCGCTTGCAGATGATGCAGTGAAGGGGGTCGTGGCAATCTATGCGGCGGTGGTGCGGGCTGAGGCAGCGAAAGCAGAGGCCTCTGAACCTGCTTAAGAAGGCCTCGCGGCCCGACGCATGCGAACGGCGCTCGGATCCGGACCCGCGGCGGTGCCCCGAGCGGACCGGTGGGGATTTGCTTGCCTTCTTGCTTCTGCGGGACTGGTATAGCGTCCATCCGTCATCAATGGCGCCGCCCGGCGGGGGGGTAGGGGAAGGCACAATCACGATGGATCGGAGGCGGTGCTGCCCAGCCGGGGGTGGCTGGCCTAGATCCATCGGTCCGGACAGCAGGGCGCCCTCGAGGTCAGCGCTCCGCTGCAGGATTTGCGGAGGCGTCCTCCACTCTAGCGCGGCAGGGGAACGCGGAGAGGTAGGAGCGGAGGAAGATCCAGGGGATCCACGGCCTCCCCCTGCGCCAGGGCATTGAAGGCGAACTGGTGGGGAGGCAGGAGATCGGGGCGGATCCGTCGGCGGCATGGGATGCCCCGTCATTCCAGGCGGGGCGGCGCAGAGGGAGGGGTTGGGGGCGGTGGCCGCCGCGGCCGGAATGGCCAGCGGCGCGGAGCGGGGTGTGGAGCTAGCTCAGCGGGGCGTCACTCACGTCCGCCGTCTTGTTTGTCAAAGTTGATACTAGTCTGCTACAAGCCTTCACCGTGAACTTCAAGCCGGAATGTTTCAGCTACCTGCGTCTAGTGTGCGACATGTTTCAAACAGAGGAATGGGCAGCTGAGAAAGAGCAACCGAGGCAGCGGACCACCAGAGGTGTAGAATTAAATGCAATCAGGCTGGCCCGAAGATAAGGCATGAATTTGTTTAAGTTTAGTCAAAAGATAGCTCTTAATTTGCGTCCAAATTGACCCCACATGTCTCCTGATCTCTGCACATCCTCCATGAAACTCTATCAAACTGCAGCACTAAGTTAAGACAAGTGTGCTTTTCATCAGTAATTAAGCAACTGATGACGATAACAGAGTTGTTCGTGATTAATTAGGAGCCCACAGCCCCACATAGTCGCCAAAAAAAAAGGAGCCCACACGGCCAGGCCCTGCACACGACACACACCAGACATTGTTCAGATTAAACACGCCGTCCGTTACACTCGTACCACTAGGTTTAAGCAGCTCATGATGTGTGCAATGCTGTGTGCCACGTAGGCACGCTAGCTAATGCGTCAGTACCGATCAACGACGCAGCTAAGGTGACGCGCCAAAAACTAATCCATCAGTATAAGTATTACCATCGAGGACGACCGATAACTCATCCGTGATGACTGTTACAAATGACCTAGATTTAACGGACAATCGCCACTGACGGCGTAGAAAATGAGGCCGTCAATAGTAATATTATATAAAAGCCTACTAGCATCTATTCTGGTTAAAAAGCTTATTCGAGCACAAAACGGACTTTTGGAGCACGGGGGCATTCGAGCACATTTTTTTAAACCTCTCAAAAAGTGGGGGCTTAAAAGTTCACAGAGAATGAGCTTTTTACATGAATATGCATACATGCGGCTCAAGCACCCTTTAAATTCCGTTCAATAATATGTTGTATTATACGCTACACAAAAAGACAAAATTTGGCAAAAAATCAACAGCAAAAAATAAGCCCATTTTTTGCATCTGTCACATGCAAACACGTATATTGAAGAAAATTTGCACATTTATACTACAGTACTATAGATGCATGTACACATATTTTCAGGCCATAAAAATCCATTCTTTAACTTCAAAAGATGGGCGGGGTGTGCTCGTGCTCCAAAGCCATTATTCGAGTCGGAGCCTGCTTATAGTTCCCACCTTATAAATTCCAGAGAAAAATATACGCTCCCACCATCCCCAAAAAATGCCTTCAATGGGATCAAATCCCCTACAAAAGTGTAAAACCGGTTAAACCACCCTCCCCCCCCCCCCCCCCCAGCAAAAAAATCCCTTCAATGGGATCAAATTCACTACCAAAGTGCAAAATCGGTTAAATCCCCCCCCCCCCCCAAATAAAACCGGTTAACCCTCCCCCCAACCCCCAAAAAAGCTATACCAAAACCGTATCAATATGCCCATGTGTGGCATTGAACAAGATTTTATTTGGTTTTGAGTTATTTAAGCCGACTCAAAGACATGATTTGGCAAAGTGCATATCGACTCACACCGATATTGAGATCATCATGAATATCCCAAAGTATGTACCAGAAGATCGGAAGGTATCTGGTAATGGCATTACGACCTGATGGTTTTATATACGGTCCAGTCCACATGACATATGATTGTGAGCATCAAGGAGAGAAGGGAGGCATGGATCGACGACATTCCATCGGGTTCAAATCCTAAGCAAGAGGAAAAATACCTCGACTAACCTTTGAAAGATTCATGTTCCCTCCCTAATTGTTACAAATAACGAGCACTGACGGTGTAGAAAATAAGGCTGTCAAAGGTAATATTGCATAAAAGCCTACTAGCATCTATTTCAGTTAAAAAGCTTATTCAAGTCACAAAACGGACTTTTGGAGCACGGAGGCATTCGAGCACATTTTTTTAAACCTCTCAAAAAGTGGGGCTTAAAAGTTCACAAAGAATGATCTTTTTACATGAATATGCATACATGCGGCCCAAGCACCCTTTAAATTTCGTTGAATAATATGTTGTATTATATGCTACACAAAAAGACAAAATTTGGCCAAAAATCAACAACAACAAAATAAACCCACTGTTTGCATATATTTGTCCTTTTTTGCATCTGTCGCATGCAAACACGATATTGAAGAAATTTGCACATTTATACTACACTACTGTACATGCATGTACACATATTTCCCGGCCATAAAAATCCATTTTTTAACTTCAAAAGACGGGCGCAGTGCGTGCGTGCTCCAAAGCTAAAAGATTATGGATGTCGCCTAGAGGGGAGGGGGTGAATAGGCACTTTAAAATAATTACGGTTTAGTCTTGAACAAATGCGGAATAAACCTAGCGGTTAATTTGTCAAGCACAAAACCTACAACACTAGGCTCACCTATGTGCACCAACAACTTATGCTAAGCAAGATAAACAACTAAGTGATAGCAAGATATATAACATGAAACACTATGGCAATCACAAAGTAAAGTGCATAAGTAAAGGGCTCGGAGTAAGAGATAACCGAGGCACGCGGAGTCGACGATGTATCCCGAAGTTCACACCCTTGCGAATGCTAATCTCCATTTGGAGCGGTGTGGAGGTACAATGCTCCCCAAGAAGCCACTAGGGCCAGCGTTATCTCCTCACGCCCTCGCACAATGCAAGATGTCGTGATTCCACTAAGGGACCCTTGAGGGCGATCACCGAACCCGTACAAATGGAAACCCTTGGGGGCGGTCACCAAACCCGTACACTTTGGCAACCCTTGGGGGCGATCACCGGTACCCGTCAAATTACTCGGGGTGATCTCCACAACCTAATTGAAGACCTCGACGCTTGCCCTAAGCTTTACACCACAAAGATTGAGCTCCGACAACACCAACCGTCTAGGGCACCAAGGCACCCAAGAGGAACAAGCTCTAGGGTGCCCAAAGACCCAAGAGTCACAAGCTTCTCAACTTCACTTCCACGTATCATCGTGGATAACTCAAATCGATGCACCAAATGTAATGGCAAGGGCACACTGAGTGCCCAAGTCTCTCACTCCCAAATCCCACCAAAGCAACAAAAGCTATGGAGGAAAATGAGAGAAAGAACAACAAGGAGAACACCAAGATCTAGATCCAAGGGGTTCCCCTCACAAAGAGGAGAAAGTGATTGGTGGAAATGTGGATCTAGATATCCTCTCTCTTTTCCCCCAAAAACTAGTAAGAATCCATGGAGGGAATGAGAGATAGCAAGCTCGAAGAAGTTCAACAATGGGGGAAGAACACGATTCTAAGAGATAAGGTTCAATGGGGAAGAAGACCGATATCTACTACACAACCTTCTTCTTGTAGACGTTGTTGGACCTCCAAGTGCAGAGGTTTGTAGGACAGTAGCAAATTTCTCTCAAGTGGATGACCTAAGGTTTATCAATCCGTGGGAGGCGTAGGTTGAAGATGGTCTCTCTCAAGCAACTCTGCAACCAAATAACAAAGAGTCTCTTGTGTCCCCAACACACCCAATACAATGGTAAATTGTATAGGTGCACTAGTTCGGCGAAGAGATGGTGATACGAGTGCAATATGGATGGTAGATATAGGTTTTTGTAATATGAAAATATAGAAAAAGCAAGGTAGCAAGTGATAAAAGTGAGTACAAACGGTATTGCAATGCTAGAAAACAAGGCCCAAGGTTTATACTTTCACTAGTGCAAGTTCTCTCAACAATAATAACATAATTGGATCATATAACAATCCCTCAACATGCAACAAAGAGTCACTCCAAAGTCACTAATAGTGGAGATTCTTTCCGTTCAATCTATCCTAGAGTTCGTACTAGAATAACACCTTAAGACACAAATCAACCAAAACCCTAATGTCACCTAGATACTCCAATGTCACCTCAAGTATCCGTGGGTATGATTATACGATATGCATCACACAATCTCAGATTCATCTATTCAACCAACACAAAGAACTTCAAAGAGTGCCCCAAAGTTTCTACTGAAGAGTCAAGACGAAAACGTGTGTCAATCCCTATGCATAAGTTCACAAGGTCACTGAACCCGCAAGTTGATCACCAAAACATACATCAAGTAGATCACGTGAATATCCCATTGTCACCACAGGTAAGCACATGCAAGACATACATCAAGTGTTCTCAAATCCTTAAAGACTCAATCCGATAAGATCACTTCAAAGGGAAAACTCAATCCATTACAAGAGAGTAGAGGGGAGAAACATCATAAGATCCAACTATAATAGCAAAGCTCACGATACATCAAGATCGTACCACCTCAAGAACACGAGGAGAGAGAGAGATCAAACACATAGCTATCGGTACATACCCTCAGCCCCGAGGGTGAACTACTCCTTCCTTGTCATGGAGAGCGCCGGATGATGAAGATGGCCACCGGTGAGGGATCCCTCCCATAGGTGCCGAACAGTGGTCCCGATTGGTTTTGGTGGCTACAGAGGCTTGCATGACGGAACTCCCAATCTATTCTGCTCCCCGATGTTTTTAGGGTATATATATATATATATATATATATATATATATATATATATATATATATATATAGGCGAAATAAGTCTGCCAGAGGAGCCACGAGGGGCCCACGAGGGTGGGGGCACGCCCAGGGGGGTAGGGCGCCTCGCCTCGTGGCTTCCTCAAGCTTCCTCGACGTCTACTCCAAGTTTCCTGGATTGCTTCCGTTCCAAAAATAACTCTCCGAAGGTTTCATTCCGCTTTGGACTCCGTTTGATATTCCTTTTCTTCGAAACACTGAAATAGGCAAGAAAACAACAATTTGGGCTGGGCCTCCGGTTAATAGGTTAGTCCCAAAAATAATATAAAAGTGTATAATAAAGCCCATTAAACATCCAAAACAGATAATAAAATAGCATGAATACTTCATAAATTATAGATACGTTGGAGACGTATCAAAGACCCCCTTTATAGGACCTCCCGAATCCAACCGTTATGTGCTCAGCCCGCACACGAGCGGTACTAGCGCTCAGGGGAGCGGTACTACCGCCCGGGCTGTCATGGATTTGTCACAGCAGATGCCCTAGTGAAAGGACTTAGGTGTGGAGCCATCGCAACTAGGTTAGCTTAAAGGGGTTGAACGGGACAAAGGACACAAGGAGTTTACCCAGGTTCGGCCCCTCTCAACGAGGTAAAAGCCTACTTCCTGCTTCTAGTTGTATTGCTTGAGTTTCGAGTACAAGGGAGCGAATACGCTTGACCTAGCTCTCGATTGGTTGTTTCTTGAGTTAACCCGCCGCCGGGTCTCACCTTTATATACAGGTTGATTGCCCGGCGGCTTACAGAGTCCCGTCCGGCTCACACAAATGTGACCGGCTCGGCTTCTAACTAAAATCCGCCTTACAGAACAAGTTAACATATGGCGGCTCACACCCTTGGGCCTTGAATCACTTTCAGGCCCTCGGCCTTCAATAAGCCTGCTTGTTGAACCACCACCTCTATGTCTTCTTATCTCTCCCTAGGCTTCTTTCAGGTTAAACCGCCAATAGTATAACTCGGCCCCTCCTGGGCGGGTCATACCTCGAAGCTATGTCCCTAACATTAGCCCCCAGGTTGATTTGAACTTGTTCGTATCAATCTCCACTGTCTGACTTAGCCAAATATATCATTATCAATTCCTCATCAATCTGCTTATAACCCGCTATGACGTCACATAGCATAACCATTTTAACCCTCCATGACATCATGTACATTAATTCCGCACAAGGCCCATGATATCTCAACAGATATTTATCTTAATTGGACCTCCCAAAAATCGAGGCGCCCGCATTGCCAGCATAATCATTTTGCCTCCTTGATTTTCGTGCATGCCATTTTATCAACCCCTCATAAATAGGGACAGGGGGCCCTTCTTCTTTACTTTTTACCCCTGCCTCTTCCTCTTCAACTCTTTCCTTGCGACGCCACCGCGACCTGAGCTCCACCGCTGCCGTCGACCGTCTTCAACAACTCCAACCCAGGCCGCTGCATCCACCTGACTGTGTCCAGAGATCACGACGCTCTTCCGTTGTTCATCAGCATCCGCAGGTACCCCTCCTTCCTTTATCCTCAATCTGCATTAGTTTGCCCTAGTTCATCAGGGTTCGTCGGTGTTCGTCATGGTTTTCTCTTGCCAATCCCTAGTTCAATCTGAGAAGTAATACAAAGTTGATGCGGTAGCAGTTTTTATCACCCGTTTCCAATTGTAGATGCACCCTGTCTCCCTGAGATTCAAACCCAGTCCATATGTTCTTCGACTGTCATACTTAGTTTTAACAATTATTTCCTTTTCTGAACTCGCTGTAGATCCAATATTATAGAACATATCTGTGGAACCTGTTTGTGTAACACCTAGTGAAATTTTCCTCAGATCCGTAAACCCCAGCATAAACACCACTATAGGGGTGGCTAAAAAAACTTTACTTTATAACACGCCGAACACCAGCCGACTTATTCAGGAAGTACTCAAATCAGCTGCATCCGCCTGATCACTACTGCAGGATGTTGCTAACACGACACTACAATCAGAGACCTTTCGAGAATCTGTGTGCGATGCCATAATCGCAAACAGTGATGTATGAAAACCGTCAGAAATGTATTAAACGTTTGCGATGATGGATGCATCAAACATGGTTCAGGTTTTAGTTGTGTGTGCGATGAAGGGCATACGGTTCAGTTCAATTAACTGTTTGCGATGAGGAGGAACAAAAGAAACGGGCAGCCAGATGAAGGCGTGTGTGATACACAACATACGGTTCACTCGGATGAACTGTTTGTGATTAAGCAACACAAAAGAAACGGGCAGCCAGATGAAGGTGTGTGCGATATATAGCATACGGTTCACTCGGATGAACTGTTTGTGATCAGGCAACACAAAAGAAATGGTCAGCCAGATCAAGGTGTGTGGGATATATGGCATGTGGTTCACTCGGATGAACTGTTTGTGTTGACACAAGAGTACAGAAACGGTTCAACTTAACAAGATGTGTGTGTTGTGCGATGGGATTGCATGCGGTTCACTCGGCGCTTGTCGTCAGTGTGTGACCTCTGTGGCAACCGTTCGCTCCCCAGGCGCCTCTTCGTGTACCGTGGCAACCGTCCATCGACTCTTCGCCTTTCCCTATCGATTTGGAACTGCTGACGCACACTAGATCTTCCTCCCTCCTCCATTTGCCTTCACCCTTCCTTCTGCCATTGTTTGATCGTCTTCTCCATGGAGGGAACAAGCCGGAAACAACCCCGTTATCTTTCCCCGATCTGAATGATGACGCGGTGGAGGAACTCATTGATCGGTGCGATGTCATCACCTCGGCTAGCATGGCAGGTTCGTTCAAGACCATTCTCGACTCAACTAATAACATCATTACAAGGAACCCAAGGGTTCAGGAGCGGTTTGATCTCCCCTATCTTCTTCGCCGTGACCCCGCTGACTGGCGCGGGGACGAGGGAAGCCTCGCCTTGTGTAAGTTGATGCTGCTTGATAATGATACGTATGATGTTAAGATGACATCGCTTGAGGGCAAGGCTTGGGCAGGCGCAAATGGAGATTGGGTTGTTTATATTGGGTACAACTGCGAGTGGAAACTTGTGAATGTGTACACTCGTCACCGGGTTCCACTTCGAAAATCTCGCATTTAACGCCTGGAGGTTGAGTACACTGGTATTCTACGTGAGTTCAAATATGATCATGCTGACTGTCGTCTACAGAAGATAGCAATTTGTCGAGTTCCCAACCGCTCTTGGTGTTATAGGACTGCTTATGTCGTCGCTATCTTCGGCAAGCTTGTTGCCGTCCTTCATGGTTCGACTCGATGGATATTGCTCAAAAATCAGTTTCTATACACGTATGAGTACTGCGATGCAATTCAATACGAGGGTCTTGTGTTTGCTGCCACCACTCATGGCACTGCTTTTGCATGGAATCCTCATGATTTCGATACGTTTGTCTTCCACCGTAATTATAATTGTTTCATCTACATGCATGCGGGTTAGCTAGTTTCCCTTTACTAATTAACCTTCTTGTGTTTCCAAGGTCCTGTGAACATTCCACCACCTATACTTGAAAATTTTATTCACGAGCATGAGGACGAGCAGGATCCATATACTAAGTGGCGCCTAGCAACTTATTCCGATGGATCACCTCTTCTTGTCTCAGACACGGGTAATGCCGATGTTACTAAGGAAGCGTGTGTTGTCTCGTATGGTCGCACTCTCCGGACCTATTCCAACATCCGTTGCAGGGGTATTCGGGATGGATCTTTGGTGTACTAGCGCCAACACCTTCTCCCCGGTTCAAGATTGAAAGTCTTGGAGGAAACTCGCTCTTCCTTGGATAAAACTATCCAATGATGGTGGAAGGCGATCCAGCTGTTGTTGACACAATGTTACTACCATTTATGAGAAGCAACTGTATCTATACCTTGGACATTACTATGCTTCCCTACCATCCCAATATGGGTATTGAAATAGGCCACTTCAGCCTGGATGATCAGTCCTGCGTTGGTCTCGAGATTGGCAATAGCTAGCCCTTCCCAGAGAATCACTTCTGGTTCAAAGCAAGCGTTTCCAACGCCGACGAGTGGTTGAGCTGAAGTTCATTTCATCGCTTTGTTATTTGTTGTGTGAGAAAAACTTTACTAGAATTTTGTTGGAAATGATCTATAATCCAACGTGTATCCTCGTTGTCGCTAGGGGTTGATGACTTGTTGTATGTAATCAATGGTACATTTGCATATGTGTCCATGAACTCATGCCTGCTAGTGGTGTCCATATGAACAGTGCTAGTGATTTTAGTTGCAAAAATTAGATAGTGCTAGTGATTTGTAGCTGCATATTTTGACAAATTGCAGTGTTACAAGGTTGACAAACGGCAATGTTACTAGATAAACAAATGTCAATCTTTCTAGTTTGAGAAATGGCAACATACCCAAAATGACAGATATGCAAATCTTATCCAATTGTTTGTACATGGTTGCACACGGGTCATGCAAAACAACCGTTTGCGTTGAAGGGATGCAGAAATCCTGGTCGACACATTTTCCCTTGGCTTCCTGGGGAAGCTGTCGGTTTGCATATGGGTGTTCTAACTAAAACGTTTGCGATGAGTGTTTTATATTTAAAAACCATTGACATTTTTTTCAAAAGAAAATCGTTTGATAAGTATGTACATTAAGAGAGAAAAACACAAGTTCTTTCAAACCATATCTTTCATTCAGTCACACTGCGAATTTATATTCATATGATCGAGAATTCAAGATACAGTATTAAACCCCAAAAAAAACTATTTCCGGCGGCGGCGGAGGCGGCGTGCCGCGCCGTCGTTGTCGCTGTCGTCCTCCGGGACGCCGTTGTTGAACTCTTCAAGGCAGCACAAAATGTTCTTCACTTGTAAATCAAACATCATGTCATCGCACGATCGACGGGCGAGGCACGGGAAGATGGCAACTGGTGCCGCTGAGAGGTAGTGGTCGACAACAGCGTCCCATGCCGCTAAGGGGGGGGGGGGACACGGGCGTGGCGGGTGCAGCCAAACGCACGGGGACCGGCGCCGCGGTGGGTGGAGGGGCACGCACGTGCGCGAAGGGTGCAGCCAAACGCACGGGGGCCAACGGCACGGTGGGTGGAGGGGCACGCACGGGCACGGGCGCTGGCGCTGGCATGTACACGAGCTCGCGCGGGTCCGTGGAGACCTCGCTGACGCCCGCGGCTTCCAGCTCTGCGATAGTGCTCGGCGACCAGCCCGTCAATGCTATGGGGATGGTCGCTGGCGCGGGCGCGGGGATGGGAGCTAGGACGGGAGCAGGGGCAGCAACCGCTGCGGCCAGCTCGTTTAGGGCCATGTCCATGAGGCCCCATTCCTCCTTATTTTCTATCTCCTCCAGCTAGGAGCCGACTTCACCAAACTTGAAGACTAGTGGCAGATGATCATTCTGCGCCAGGGCGGTGGAGGTCTCATGGGGGGGAGGGAATGGGAGGCGAATGAAGGCCGCCAGATAAACAGCGGCTTGGGCGCCATTAATGTAGAGGAAGGCGGGCGGCCATGGAAGTCAAAGGGATCGCTTCCCGGTGAGCCTGCTGTCGGTGTCAAAACCGGCGGATCTCGGGTAGGGGGTCCCAAACTGTGCGTCTAGGATCGATGGTAACAGGAGACGGGGGACACGATGTTTTATCCAGGTTCGGGCCCTCTCTATGGAGGTAATACCCTACTTCCTGCTTGATTGATATTGATGAATATGAGTATTACAAGAGTTGATCTACCACGAGATCGTAATGGCTAAACCCTAGAGGCCTAGCCTGTATGACTATGGTAATGAATATCCTTTCCGGACTAACCCCTCCAGTTTATATAGGCACCGAGGGGATCTAGGGTTTACATATAGTCGGTTACATAAGAAGGAATCTTCATAATCGATCGCCAAGCTTGCCTTCCATGCCAAGGAGAGTCCAATCTGGATACTGGTACAGTCTTCGGCCTTCATGTCTTCACAGCCCATCAGTCCGGCCAATGGATAACAGGCCGGACGCCCGAGGACCCCTTAGTCCAGGACTCCCTCAGTAGCCCCTGAACCTGGCTTCAATGACGAGGAGTCTGGCGCGAAGATTGTCTTCGACATTGCAAGGCGGGTTCCCCCTTCCGAACTCCAAGATAGTCTTCGGATGCGATGACAGAATCCGGACCTGTCACACACACCATACTCAACCGCAGAGAGAATATATTTTTACACAAGTTCTATCCGCTGACAACTTTTTGCAGCACGACATTACATCTAACCGGCCATAATTCCAAACCGGTTTCATGTTCGACACCCCACGTCCCGAGACGCGGTTGCCATTGGCACGTATTGTCAAAGCAGAGATCGTGTCCCCTTAACAGGATTCTCATCAGTGCGGGCATGGGTAACCCAACCGTGCCGTTTATACAACCCTTGGGAATAGGTGAATCTTAAGGCGAGTGAGGAGGCGTTTAATATTCGCTGCCTTTATAAGGGGATAAGGATTCCCTCTTCCTCTCTCACGCCCTCTCTCTGTCTCTGCCTTTCCAATCTCGAGCTCCAGCACCCAAGTTCTCATCTCCTTTCCACTCAAGCAACCATGTCCGGATTCGGAGGTCAGGGCAAGTGGATGGTATCCTCCGTCAAGGAGGAGGACATTACCGAGCTTCAGGCGGCCGAATATTTGGCGAAGGAGATCACTCACCGCCTGCCGACCGAGGGACAAGTCGTCCCCACGCCGAAGCCCACCGAGAGGGTAGTGTTCATCCCCCATTTCTTCTGCAGGCTAGGGTTTCCACTCCACCCTTTAGTCCTCGGGCTGATATATTATTACGAGATAGATTTCCATGATCTGTCCCCGGATTCCTTCCTCAACATCTCGGCGTTTATCATCATGTGTGAGGCCTTCCTCCGCATCCAACCCCACTTCGAGCTGTGGCTCAAAGTCTTCAATGTGAAGCCGAAGGTGGTGGATGGCCAGCACGCGGAGTGTGGAGGAGCCATGGTGAGCAAGCTGTCCAACGTCTCCTGGCCCAAAGGTACTTTTGTGGACATGGTAAAGGAGTGGCAGAAGCAGTGGTTCTACATCACAGAACCTCGCGGCACCACCTGGGCCGCAACTGCCGAATTCCGCTCCGACGCTCCCATACGACTCACCTCCTGGGTCGAGAAGAGTCCGGACTGGTGTTCACCTGACGAGCTGATAGCGCTGTAGACGTGCGTTCAAAGCATGGTAACCAAGAGCGTCAAGCTCATTGATATGATCCAGGTGATGCTAGTTCACCAGATCCTTCCGTGCCAGCGCTGAAGCCGCCCTCTATGGGAGTTCAATCCGAAGAAGCACCAGACCCTGACGAGGCTCTTTGAGACTACTCACGAAGGTGCATGGAAGTTGCTCTTTAAGGGCAACGAGAAACCGCTGGCCGCAGATTCAGATCGCGGGCATGACGCTAAACACCTCGCTAGCGAGGTATGTCATTTTTAATGCATTCTCCACTTGTTTGTTTCAAGGATGATGCCTGAGCTTTTATTGTTGCTTTTTCAGGATTGGATGGAGAGGGCGGCGGATCCGGTGTCCGCCCGCTGCTCAAGAACCGGTCATCCAGCGTCGATGAAGATCTTTGGTCTTTGGCGCCTATAAGGCGTCGGAGAAGAAGGCCAAGAAGAAGGCCAAGGGGGCCAAGAGTGGCCCCCGTCGCAAGGGCACTTCGGACGTGACGTCCGAAGACGATGAAGCTCATTCCTCTGTCCCTGAGGACAATGACGAGGAAGAGGAGGAGGAGGAGGAGGAGAACAACCCTCCCCTAGAGGAGAGAAAGAAGAAGAGGGCGGCTTCCTCGCATCTAGAGGCGGAAACGCCCAAGAAGGGGAAGGGCGTCCCAGCGGTCAACACCGCGTGGGACGTTGACAGTAGTCCGGAACGACACCCCCGCACTAAGCCCCAGGCCGCATGGTAAGTGACATGGCTCGCACATGCACACATCCGGCCCTTTCTCTTAATTATCTTGATATAGTTAACTGTACTATTGCAGCCTGGCCCACGACCACATCCAGCGATCCTCATCTGGAGGTTCGTTGGGTTCGGTGGAAATGGCCAGCATGTCGCCACCGCCTGCTTATTCCCCGCCACCGCCTGCTTATTCCCCCGGGGCCAGGGACGACACCGAAGTGTTGTCCCGGAGGACCCGCTCCGAACCGGGGAGGAACCCAGGATGCTGTCCGGGAGGCGCCACAAGGCGAGACCTCCACTGCCAGACACATGGGGGAGCAGACCCCCATGGAGACTGGCGAAGAGGGCCGTATTCAGTTCAGCCCTCAGCCGAATACGATTTTGGAGACCCATATGGTTCCGGAGTTGGGCGAGCAGCCCCCTTCGAAGGAGGGGGTGCGCCGATTCCACCGGTGGCCCCTGTCCATCCAGGGGCGCCGGATAACCTGATGGAGGCGCTACGAGGCGCCTCCATTGTGGACGAGCACCGTGTCCTTATGGGTGTGGTGATCGAGAAGGTTCAATCCGCCAAGAGTGGACTGAACGAAGCCTGCAGCAACCTATTGATAGGTTTCGAGGTAAGTGACATAGAAAGAGAAAAAAACCTGTAGACAGTAGCCCCTGAGACACTGTCCGGTGTTCGGTGAGAAGAACCGGACAGAGGATCAATCCTTTGTTATAGGAGACTAACTTAATATGTATCAATAAGCAGGCATCACTGTTGGCCGCAACCTCGCATGCTGCCGAAGTCTCTGAACTGAAGCAAAGGCTGGAGCGGACCGAGAACGAGCTCGGCGAGGTTAAATTTCGGCTCCAGGAGAAGCAAGGTGAATGACGACTTGCTATGTGTTCGGAAAGAATAAGCGCTGTATACTGTCCGTAGTGGCGTAATATGTGCAGGAGCCGCGATCGAGGTCAAGGCCCTAAAAAAGGCCCTGGGTGAAGCCGAAGGGAAGGCTGTCCAGCAGCAAGCCACCCGAAAAAAGCTCAAGGCCCGGGTCAAGGAGGTCCAGCAGGAGCTCCAGGATGCGGTGAAGAAATGCGAGGCCTTGGATCATGATGCGTCGGTTCAAGCACCGAACTCACCAAGGCTCGTCAGAGCACGGAGACCGCACGGAATGAGGCCCAGGCCGCCCTCCAGGAGATCCAGGAGGCCAAGAAGATCGCGGCGGGTAAGGCATTTAAGATGCAAAGCAAGTATGCGGAGAAGCATCACCTTTTACTAACCCGGGTTCGGAGTTCCCTGTGGGCTTTTGCGGATTTACCATGCGGTGTAGCCGGAATGACTGCGGAGTTCTACCGAGCCGAAGGAGGGGGTTCTACGGAGAAGCTATTCTGGTCGCAATATGCGGTGCCAGAGTATCCCGTGTCCTTCACCGATCAGCTGAAACAGCTGGTGGAGCTGCATAGGGTGGCCGAACTAGCCATTAAGGATTTGATAATCCGGCTATGGCCCACCGAAGCTATGCCAGGCAGCTACTTCGGACTCATGAGGCAGATGGTGAACGCCTGTCCTCGGCTGGACATCATCAAGCGCTCGGCCTGTATTGAAAGTGCGCGCATGGCCTTTGCCCGTTGCAAGATGTGGTGGGTGAAGATGGACGCCGTCGAGGTGACCAGAGGGCCACCGGAGGGCAAGGAGCACCGCACACCCGAACGGTATTTTGCAGATGTCCTGGAGGGATCTCGCCTTGCGGCAGCACAATGTTCGCAGGACATTGTATTTGAATAAATGTATTCATGTTGCCTTTGTCTTGTATTATGAAAACAAAGCCTGTTTGTAATATAATTATTGTCATGCTTTAATTGTTTCCTCCTGTGCGACCGTGTTGTATGTAATCTGAGGGTTGGCCAGTCGTCGGCTTCTGCCCTCACGTAGGTAGTACGGAGGTGTTCGGGATGGAATCTAAACAATCTTGATCCAATTATATGGTCCTTGAAGGAGTTGTTTAGCGCAACGAACAAGGCAATCAGACTATGCAGCTTAAACGCCCTCACTTAGCCATAGGAGTTTTATAATAAAGCATGGGCGCAGCCCCTGGTTCGAACCAGAGTGATGTCAGCATCTCATCGGGAAGTACCGATCCTTCGCATAATGCGGAAAAAATCTCCAAAGATTTGTAACCCTCGAATAGCTGACCGGCTCTCGCCGCATCATGACAGTCAGTTTTCGGCTTTCTCTACTGAGGCGCTCATCCGGTTTAGACAAGGGCACAATCGCAGCAGTTCTCCCTTTACTACCCTAGCCGATGTAGTGGAACGTAGGGTAGCAAACACAGGAGTCGGGCAACCCAACTATTGACCAAAGACATGATTTGGAGCCGATGCATATAATGCTAAATTCGGGGTGCCGAACTTCTCTATAAGAAGTGTTCGGACTTTGTTGCCGTGTTATGGGGCGATGAGGAGCCCCTGGCAAATATGAAATGCACCAGAGTGTACGGTTTGCTAGGAAATAAGTGATTTAAAGGAAAACAGAAAGGGAACAGAGATAGTATCTGGGGCCCTTGAACTTGGACCATGAATTGTTTCCATTATAGTTGGATTAATGCGTCAAAGCACATTGGCACAAAATAATGCCATAAGCAACCGGCTATTTGACATGCCACAACTAAAGGCAAGCTGTGTGTGGGTCCTGAAAACAGATAGAGCAATCATTGGATTGGCCTCTAGGGCTGCCCCTGTACGCTTGTGCTCCATGTCGATCCGGTGTATTTGTCCTTTGACATGACCATAAATCAGGCCGTCGAAAGAGGCCCGCATAAGAGAAACCTGCGAAAAAGGGAAAAGGGAAATAGTAAAGTTATATGTGTGTCCGGGATCGATCTAGCCGAACTGTAGATCCCAGGCTAGCTTGTGCCTCCGTCGATGTCCATGGAATTTTGAGTGCGTAATTACGTACGCGTGGTACGGATGCCACTACTTCATCGGGACTGGGACAGAGGCCGAATTGCTAATCGAGCTCTTGACGAGCCGCGTTGTCCTGTTGCAGTGTAGTCCAAAACCTCTTAATGATGTCCAAGGGCTCGGCAGCCGTACTATGGTGTTGCTTGAGAAGGCCGCTCTATACCTCTGCTGCTAGGGCGGCGGTGTGCTCCTCTGTTCGGAGGGAGCGTTCAGTATTGACATTGGCTGTTATGACGGCGCGTGGACCAGGCATCTTGAGCTTGAGATAAGCATAGTGTGGCACTGCGTTGAATCTAGCAAACGCGGTTCGTCCGAGCAGTGCGTGGTAGCCGCTGCGGAAGGGGACGATATCGAAGATTAACCCTTCGCTTCGGAAGTTGTCTAGAGAACCGAAGACCACCTCCAGCGTGATTGAGCCCATACAGCGGGCCTCTACGCCTAGTATGACTCCTTTAAAGGTAGTCTTTGTTGGTTTGATTCATGAGGGGTTAATGCCCATCTTCCGCACTGTGTCCAGATAAAACATGTTGAGGCTGCTACCACCGTCCATCAGGACTCGTGTTAGGTGAAACCCGTCGATAATTGGGTCGAGGACTAGTGCGGCTGAACCGCCATGGCAGATACTAGTTGGGTGATCTCGACGATCGAAGGTGATCGGGAATGACGACCACAGATTGAATTTTGGGGCGAATGGCTCTACCGCGTAGACGTCCCTAAGTGGCCGCTTGCGCTCCCTTTTGGGGATGTGTGTAGCGTATATCATGTTCACCGTTTTGACTTGAGGGGAAAATTTCTTCTGCCCCCCAGTGTTCAGCTGCCGGGGCTCTTCGTCCTCGTCCTCACTTTGTGATCCCTTTTCTTTGTTTTTGGCATTTAACTTGCCAGCCTGTTTGAAAACCCAACAGTCTCTGTTGGTGTGATTGGCTTGTTTATCTGGGGTACCATGTATCTGGCACGGACGATCGAGTATGGGATCCAGGCTGGATGGTCCCTCACTGTTCCTTTTGTAGGGCTTCTTTCGCTGGCCAAACTTGGAGCCGCTGAATCCGGTGTTAACGGTGGTGTCATCGGTGTTGTCGCCATTGCTTCGGCGTTTGTGTCTATTGCGCCGGAGCTTGCCGGTGTTGTTCTTGGCCTCGGAGGGGCCTGTCTCGCTGGCTGTGTTTTTGCTACGAGCCAGCCAGCTGCCCTCACCCGCGCAAAAGCGAGTCATGAGTGCCGTAAGGGCTGCCATGGACTTTGGATTTTATTGGCCAAGGTGGCGTGCTAGCCATTTGTCACGGATGCTGTGTTTAAAAGCCGCTAGGGCTTCAGCATCTGGACAGTCAACAATCTGGTTCTTTTTGGTTAGGAACCTAGTCCAGAATTTTCCGACTGATTCTCCAGGTTGCTGAACTATGTGGCTTAAGTCATCGTCATCGGGTGGCCGGACATATGTACCTTGGAAGTTGTCAAGGAAGGCTTCTTCCAAGTCCTCCCAGCTGCCGATGGAATTTTCGGGCAGACTATTTAGCCAGTGTCGAGATGGCCCTTTGAGCTTTAGTGGGAGGTATTTGATGGCGTGGAGGTCGTCTCCACGGTCCATGTGGGTGTGGAGAATAAAGTCCTCAATCCATACTGCGGGATCGGTTGTTCCGTCGAATGATTCAATATTGACGGGCTTGAACCCCTCGGCGAATTCGTGATGCAGCACCTCATCTGTGAAGCAGAGAGGGTGTGCAGTGCCTCTATATCGGGCCGCGTCATGGCACACCTCCGATGAAGTTCGTCTGCGGTTATCGGCCTGGGTGTGACTAGGTTTGTCACGTCCGAATAGGTAGCCGTCATCCCGAGTCGGGAAGTTCTGTAGATTGATCTGGTGTGTCCTGCTCTACTATCCAGATCCTGCCGAAGGTCGTATGTATGATCCCGAGCTGTTTTGTCCCTATTTTTGCGAGGCGGTGGGGCGGGCTGTTGTTCGGCCTGAGTTGCCGTTTTATCCCGACCGCGGGGTGGTCGGTCCGCCGCACTATCCCGACCACGTGGTGGTCGGTCCGCATTGCGCGAGGGAGGTATGGGATCTGGTGCCTCCTCATCAAACTGAGGTAGCAGTCTGCATTTTGGGTAACTCTTGGCTGGGCGCATAAGGCCGTATTCTTCGGCTGCCGTGACATCAGTCCACCCGCCAATGAGCAGGTCTTGATCAGCTTGGAGCTGCTGCTTCTTCTTCTGGCTTCTTGCAGTGGCTATTAGCTGGCGCTTGAAGCGCTCCTGCTCAAGGGGTGCCTCAGGCACGATGAAGTCCTCATTGCCGAGGCTCTCATCATCCTCGGAGACTGGACGATAACTATCATCATCTGGGTCTTTGGGCATGGCCTGTTTATCAGGGTTCTCTTGCCCGTTGTCATGTTCCTCCTGTTCGGATGCAGCCTTGACAGGGTCTTCATTGTTTTCGGCGTCGCCCGAAGTACTATTTTCTCCGGTGCCAGTGTTGCCATCTTTTGAGCGACGAGGCTTAGAGCGGCGTTTAGGGCGCTGGCGCTTGGACTGTGTCTCAGAAGTTTATTCACAACTGGATCTCCTTTGTCATCGTCACTAGCTTTTTTAGGTGTGTTGACCATGTACACATCGTACAAAGAGGTGGCCGTCCAACGTCCAGTAAATGGCGGGCCTTGGCCTTGCTCCTTGTCGGCATCGTCGTCCATACCGTCAATGTCTTTGGAGCCATAATCAAGCACGCCGGTTAAGTCATTGACAGTGGCTATGAAGTGGGTGGCGGGTGGGAAGCAAAATTTCCCATCATCAGCCTCTGGCTCGAACCGAACATAGTTCGGCTGTGAGTCCTTCTCCAAGGACAAATTCTTTAAAGAATTTAGCACATCAAAGGTGAGTGCTGGAAGATGCCTGCGGCGCTAAATTCGAAAATCGATAACCGATCCAGCTCGGTGTCCGCAGGCGTACCCGGTCCGGAACTTATAGCCGGAGATGAGTCCGAAGTTCCATTGACGCAAATATTGCGGGGTGTCGAGTCCGTGTGCGGCTCCAATGCCACGGACTCTGTGGCCTCGGATGGCACGATCTGCTCCGGTTCTAAGGCCATTGCAGCAACAAGAACCATCTCCTGGATGTGATCCAATGACAGATTTAAGTCATGTTCATCGGGGCGAGGGGGAGCGATCGCTGCGGTCTCAAATCCATTGAAGACAAGTCTCCACGGATATCCGCGACGTAGTTCAAGCTTCCAAATCTGACCTGGTGGCTAGGGGCGTAGCTATCGATCTGCTCCAGATGGCCAAGCAAGTTGGCCCGTAGTACGAAGCCGCCGAACACGAAAATCTATCCGGGGAGGAAGGTTTCTCCTTGGACAGCGTCATTATAGATGATCGAAGGGGCCATCAAACCTTTCATCGACGGCACAGTGGAACTCTCAATGAAAGCACCAATGTCGGTGTCAAAACCAGCGGATCTCGGGTAGGGGGTCCCAAACTGTGCGTCTAGGATCGATGGTAACAGGAGACGGGGGACACGATGTTTTACCCAAGTTCGGGCCCTCTCTACGGAGGTAATACCCTACTTCCTGCTTGTTTGATCTTGATGAATATGAGTATTACAAGAGTTGATCTACCACGAGATCGTAATGGCTAAACCCTAGAGGCCTAGCCTATATGACTATGGTAATGAATATCCTTTTCGGACTAACCCCTCCGGTTTATATAGGAACCGAGGGGGTCTAGGGTTTACATAGAGTCGGTTACATAAGAAGGAATCTTCATAATTGGTCGCCAAGCTTGCCTTCCATGCCAAGGAGAGTCCAATCCAGACACTGGTACAGTCTTCGGCCTACATGTCTTCACAGCCCATCAGTCCGGCCCATGGATAACAGGCCAGACGCTCGAGGACCCCTTAGTCCAGGACTCCCTAACCTGCGCAACGTAAAGCTCGCATGCTTCCCGGTGAGCCTGCGCATTGGAGGACAGCTTGCACGCCTCTCGGTCAGCCTGCACACCGGACTGCGCTCGCACGCCTCCCGTTCAGTCAAGGTCAAGCAGCTGTCCGCACGGCACCTCCTACAACCATTAAAACCAAGACACGTGGCGTCACGTGAATGGTTAACAGAAGGCACACGTTTTGAACTATACAAACGCTTGAGATATTAAGTGGCAGCTATTTTTTCAAAATGCCCTTGTTGGCTGTCATTATTCGAGTGCGCCTTCTCTCAAAATGGACACGAAAAATACCACATCATATCGGGCGCCATTCCATGATAGCATGCCAAGTTTCATGAATTTCAGACGAGTTTTGTATTTACTAGAATTTAAAAACCAGGCATCTAAATGTTTTGCCGACAATCAACGGTGCCCTGGTGTTTGAAATTCATTCCCATTTATTGCATGGGACCTAAGCATGCCCCCAAGGACACAAATTTTATTTTTCAACCAATTTATATGCACTGGAGCATGTGCATGTAGTTCAAATTTGAATTATGCACATAAATGCATTGAAAACTCAGTTAATGCATAAAAATGTCCAAAAGAACCCCGAAAAATCACAAAAATTGACACAACACTCCTATTGTTCTATATTGACACGAGAAATTTTTTGGAAGCAATAAGAGGCAGTGGATACCGTTTCGTCCCCAAAGGTGGGACGTTCCCTACCGAAACCATGATGCTTGTTGTGAGAAGCTCTGGTTTGTGAGAAGCATATACCCAAACCTGCCCCAAACAGGACAAAAAATTTACCACGGCATGTTGATGCCGCTCCATGAAAGCATGCCAAGTTTCATGAATATCAGACGAGTTTTGGATTTACTATAATTTAAAAACGAGGCATCTCAATGTTTTGCCGGCAATCAACGGTGCCCTGGTGTTTGAAATTCATTCCGATTTCTTGCATGGGACCTAAGCATGCACCCAAGGACACATATTTGATTTTTCAACCAATTTATATGCACTAGAGCATGTGCATGTAGTTCAAATTTGAATTAAGCACATAAATGCATTGAAAACTCAGTTAATGCATAAAAATGTCCAAACGAACCCCGAAAAATCCCAAAAATTGACACAACACTCCTGTTGTTTTATGTTGACACAAGAATTTTTTTGAAAGCAATAAGAGGCAATGGATATCGTTTCGTCCCCAAAGGTGGGACGTTCCCTACCGAAACCATCATGCTTGTCGTGAGAAGCTCTGGTTTGTGAGAAGCATATACCCGAACCTACCCCAAATGGGACAAATTTTTTAACACGGCATGTTGATGCCGCTCCATGATAGCATGCCAAGTTTCATGAATTTCAGACGAGTTTTGCATTTACTAGAATTTAAAAACCAGGCATCTCAATGTTTTGTAAGAATCAATCAACGATTCTCGGTGTTTGAATTTCATTCCCATCTCTTGCATGGGACCAAGAAATTCACCCAAGGACACACATGTGATTTTTCAACCAACTTGAGTGCATTGGAGCATGTGCTTGTATTTCAAATTTGAATTATGCACATAAAATGCCTAGAAAACCCAGTTAATGTATAAAAAGGCCAAACGAACCCCAAAAAATTCCAAGATTGAACACAACACTCCTGTTGTTCTATGTTGACACTAGAAATTTTTTGAAAGCAATAAGAGGCAACAGATATCGTCCCGTCACAAAAGGTGGTACGTTCCCTATCGAAACCATCATGCTTGTTGTGAGAAGCTCTGGTTTGTGAGAAGCTTATACTCGAACCTGCCCCAAATGGGGCAAAATTTTCACCACGGCATGTTGATGCCGCTCCATGATAGCATGCCAAGTTTCATGAATTTCAGATGAGTTTTGGATTTACTAGAATTTGAAAACCAGGCATCTCAATGTTTTGACGACAATCGACAGTGCCATGGTGTTTGAATTTCATTCCCATCTCTTGCATGGGACCTAGAAATTCACCCAAGGACACACATGTGATTTTCAACCAACTTTGGTGCATTGGAGCATGTGCTTGTAGTTCAAATTTGAATTATGCACATAAAATGCCTAGAAAACCAGTTAATGTATAAAAAAGGCCAAACGAACCCCGGAAATTCCAAGATTGAACACAACACTCTTGTTGTTCTATGTTAACACTAGAAAATTTTTGAAAGCAATAAGAGGCAACGAATATCGTCTCATCCCCAAAGGTGGTACGCTCCCTATCGAACCCATCATGCTTGTTGTGAGAAGCTCTGATTTGTGAGAAGCTTATACCCAAACCTGCCCCAAATGGGACAAAATTTTCACCACGACATGTTGATGCCGCTCCATGATAGCATGCCAAGTTTCATGAATTCCAGACGAGTTTTGGATTTACTAGAATTTAAAAACCAGGCATCTCAACGTTTTGCCGGCAATCAACAGTGCCCTAGTGTTTGAAATTCATTCCCATCTCTTGCATGGGACCTAGAAATTCACCCAAGGACACACATGTGATTTTCAACCAACTTTGGTGCATTGGAGCATGTGCTTGTAGTTCAAATTTGAATTATGCACATAAAATGCCTAGAAAACCCAGTTAATGTATAAAAAAGGCCAAACGAACCCCGAAAAATTCCAAGATTGAACACAACACTCTTGTTGTTCTATGTTGACACTAGAAAATTTTTGAAAGCAATAAGAGGCAATGGATATCGTCTCATCCCCAAAGGTGGTACGTTCCCTATCGAAACCATCATGCTTGTTGTGAGAAGCTCTGGTTTGTGAGAAGCTTATACCCAAACCTGCCCCAAATGGGACAAAATTTTCACCACGGCATGTTGATGCCGCTCCATGATAGCATGCCAAGTTTCATGAATTTCAGACGAGTTTTGGATTTACTAGAATTTAAAAACCAGGTATCTCAACGTTTTGCCAGCAATCAACATTGCCCTGGTGTTTGAAATTCATTCCCATCTCTTGCATGGGACCTAGAAATTCACCCAAGGACACACATGTGATATTTCAACCAACTTTAGTGCATTGGAGCATGTGCTTGTAGTTCAAATTTGAATTATGCACATAAAATGCCTAGAAAACCCAATTAATGTATAAAAGGCCAAACGAATCCCGAAAAATTCATTCCCATTTCTTCCATGGGACCTAAGCATGCACTGAAGGACACAAATTTGAGTTTTCAACCAATTTGTATGCACCGGAGCATGTGCATGTAGTTTAATTTTGAATTGTGCACCTGAAATGGCTAGAAAACCAGTTTAATGTATGAAATGTCCAAACGAACCCTGAATAATTACAATTCTTTTACGAGACACATACAATTGCATGTTCACTGCAGATAAAAGGTCTAGCAATTCAAACACCGTCCATTGCCGCTGTGACCCCATTTTGTAATTCAAATCAAGTAGATCCCACACAGTTTATTCTCACCAACTGTGTGAGATGTAGTACAAAATATCTTGGAGCACCATGGTGTATAGTACGCCTATGGCTTATGCGAGAAGGTGCGTCGGCTACAGTCCATAGCCGGCGTGTCAAGCACACTAGCTCGCTCCCCCAAAACTCCCGCCTCTGCATCCCTCTCCGCTTCAGTCCCTTGATTCAAATTTTCAGTAGCCCCGGCATTTTACTCTCGCCTCTGCATCCCTCGCAATCTCAAAAATATCTGCTCGCCCTTGATCCAAATTTTCAGTAGCCCCGCCTTGTTACTCCCGCCTAGTAAAATTTTCAGTTGCCGCAATATTTCCTCAAATACAACCTCCGCTAACACAGACACACACAACCCTCAAAACCATTGGTAGGTCGCTGCCATCGCCGGCGCCTCCATTCTCAACCTCTGCCTGTGTGCCGGGGAGCTCGAGTAGCCAAGGGCCAAAAAGAGGTTTATCGCGGCCTTTTCGCCCGACGCCGGCGAGGTGGCCGCCGAGGTGTCCCGTCGTCCTCCACGGGCCCGATCCGCTGTCGCCGGTTGATATGTCCATTTTGCATCATGCTTTTATATCGATATTTATTGCATTATGGGTTGTTATTACACGTTATGTCACAATACTTATGCCTATTCTCTCTTATTTTACAAGGTTTACATAAGGAGGGAGAATGCCGGCACCTGGAATTCTGGGCTGGAAAAGGAGCAAATATCGAGACCTATTCGCACAACTCCAAAAGTCCCAAACTCCACGAAAGTTGTTTTTGGAAATAATAAAAATACCGAGCGAAGAAAATACCAGAGGGGCCCACACCACAGCCACGAGTGTGGGCGCGCCCTACCTGGGCGGCCCCCTGCCTCGTGGGCCCTCTGGTGGCCCTCCGGTGGCCATCTTATGTTATATGAAGTCTTTCGTCAGAAGAAAAATCATAAGCAAGCTTTCGGGATGAGACTCCGCCGCCACGAGGCGGAACCTTGGCGGAACCAATCTAGGGCTCTGGCGGAGCTGTTCTGCCGGGGACACTTCCCTCCAGGAGGGGGAAATCATCGCCATCGTCATCACCAACGCTCCTCTCATTGGGAGGGGGCCAATCTCCATCAACATCTTCACCAGCACCATCCCCTCTCAAACCCTAGTTCATCTCTTGTATCCAATTCTTGTCTCTAATTCTGGGATTGGTACTTGTAGGTTGCTAGTAGTGTTGATTTCTCCTTGTAGTTGATGATAGTTGGTTTATTTGGTGGAAGATCATTTGTTCAGATCCTATATGCATATTAATACTCATCTGATTATGAACATGAATATGCTTTGTGAGTAGTTACGTTTGTTCCTGAGGACATGGGAGAAGTTTTGCTATTAGTAGTCATGTGAATTTGGTATTCGTTCGATATTTTGATGTGATGTACGTTGTCTCTCCTCTAGTGGTGTTATGTGAACGTCGACTACATGACACTTCACCATTGTTTGGGCCTATAGGAAGGCATTGGGAAGTAATAAGTAGACTAGAGTGGCAGAAGCTTAAACCCTAGTTTATACGTTGCTTCGTAAGGCGCTGATTTGGATCCATATGTTTCATGCTATGGTTAGGTTTACCTTAATACTTCTTTTGTAGTTGCGGATGCTTGCAATAGGGGTTAATCATAAGTGGGATGCTTGTCCAAGTAAGGACAGCACCCAAGCACCGGTCCACCCACATATCAAATTATCAAAGTACCGAACGCGAATCATATGAACGTGATGAAAACTAGCTTGACAATAATTCCCATGTGTCCTCGGGAGCGCTTTTCTCTATATAAGAGTTTGTCCAGGCTTGTCCTTTGCTACAAAAAATATTGGGCCACCTTGCTGCACTTTATTTACTTTTGTTACTTGTTGCTCGTTACAAATTATCTTATCAAAAAACTATATGTTACCTATAATTTCAGTGCTTGCAGAGAATACCATGCTAAAAACCGCTTATCATTTCCTTCTGCTCCTCGTTGGGTTCGACACTCTTACTTATCGAAAGGACTACGATAGATCCCCTATGCTTGTGGGTCATCAAGACTCTTTTCTGGCATCGTTGCCGGGGAGTGAAGCGCCGTTGGTAGGTGGAATTTGATAAGGAAAAATTTATATAGTGTGCTGAAATTTACTGTCACTTGTTACTATGGAAAGTAATCCTCTAAGGGGCTTGTTCGGGGTATCTTCACCTCGACCAGTAGAGCAAAGAGTTGATCCTCAACCTACTGAACCTACTGAAAAACAAAATGTCTAATTTGAAATTCCTTCGGGTATGGTAGAAAAACTGCTAGCTAATCCTTTTGCAGGAAATGGAACATTACATCCTGATGAGCACCTAATCTATGTGGACGAGGTTTGTGGATTATTTAAGCTTGCAGGTATGCCCGATGATGTTATCAAGAAGAAGGTCTTCCCTTTATCTTTGAATGGAGATGCATTGACATGGTATAGGCTATGTGATGATATGGGATCATGCAACTACAAGCGATTGAAACTGGAAGTTCATCAGAAGTTTTATCCTATGCATCTTGTTCATCCTGATCGTAATTATATATATAAATTTTGGCCTCGTGAAGGATAAAGCATCGCTCAAGCTTGGGGGAGGCTTAAGTCAATGTTATATTCATGCCCCAATCATGAGCTCTCAAGAGAAATGATTATTCAAAATTTTTATGCTCGGCTTTCTGATAACAATCGCACCATGCTTGATACTTCTTGTGCTGGCTCTTTTATGATGAAGCCTATTGAATTCAAATGGGATTTATTGGAAAGAAATAAATGCAACTCTGAAGATTAGGACCTCGACAAAGGTAAGGAGTCAGGTATGACACCTAAGTTTGATTGTGTTAAATCTTTTAGGGAGACCGATGTTTTCCGTAAATTTAGCACTAAATATGGACTTGACTTTGAGATAGTAGCTTCTTTTTGTGAATCTTTTGCTGCTCACGTTGATCTCCCTAAGGAGAAGTGGTTTAAATATCATCCTGCCATAGAAGTAAAATTAGCTGCACCTATTAAAGTTGAAGAAAAGACTATCACTTATAATGATCCTATTGTTCCTACTGCTTATGTTGACAAACCACCTTTCCTTGTTAGAATAAAGGATCATGCTAAAGCTTCAATCAGAGTTACGTAAAAGCAATATTAGAACTTATACACCTCTGAGCAAGTTAAAGTTGAACCTAATATTGCTATTGTTAAGGATCTCTTGGCTAATAATATTGATGGGCATGTTATTTATTTCTGTGATGAAACTGCTCGAATTGCTAAACATTGTGCTAAAGATAAACATAGACCTGTGGTAGGCATGCCTGTTATTTCTGTTAAAATAGGAGATCATTGTTACCATGGCTTGTGTGATATGGGTGCTAGTGCTAGTGCAATACCTATTGACTTATACAAAGAATTTATGCATGATATTGCACCTACTGAGTTAGAAGATATTGATGTCACCATTAAGCTTGCCAATAGAGATACTATATCACCAATTCGAATTGTTAGAGATGTTGAAGTCTTGTGTGAGAAAACTAAATATCCTGCTGATTTTCTTGTTCTTGGTTCCCCACAAGATAGCTTTTGTCCCATTATATTTGGTAGACCCTTCTTGAACACTGTGAATGCTAAGATAGACTGCAAAAAGGATGTTGTTACTATTGGCCTAGGTGATATGTCTCATGAGTTTAACTTTTCTAGATTTCGTAGACAACACCGTGAAGAGGAATTGCCTAGTAAAGATGAAATCATTGGTCTTGCTTCTATTGCCGTACCTCCTAGTGATCCTTTAGAACAATATTTGCTAGACCATGAAAATCATATGTTTATGAATGAAAGAAGGGAAATAGATGAAGTATTATTTAAACAGGGACCTATTCTGAAAGACAACTTGCCTGTTGAAATCCTAGGGGATCCCCCTCCACCCAAGGGTGATCCCGTGTTTGAGCTTAAACCATTACCTGATACTCTTAGATATGCTTATCTTGATGAAAAGAAGATATATCCTGTTATTATTAGTGCTAACCTTTTAGAGAAGGAGGAAGAAAAATTATTGAAAACTCTGAAGAAGCACCATGCTGCTATTGGATATACTCTTGATGATCTTAAGGGCATTAGTCCCACTCTATGTCAACACAAAATAAATTTGGAGAAAGATGCCAAACCAGTTATCGATCATCAACGACGGCTGAATCCTAAAATGAAAGAAGTGGTAAGAAAGGAAATACTAAAGCTCCTCGAGGCAGGTATAATTTATCCGTTCTTGATAGCAGCTGGGTAAGTCTTGTCCATTGTGTCCCTAAGAAGGGAGGTATTACTGTCATTCCCAATGATAAAGATGAATCGATTCCGCAAAGAATTATTACAGGTTATAGGATGGTAATTGATTTCCGCAAATTAAATAAGGCTACTAAAAAGATCATTACCCCTTACCTTTTATTGATCAAATGCTAGAAAGATTATCCAAACATACACATTTTTGCTTTCTAGATGGTTATTCTGGTTTCTCTCAAATACCTGTGTCAGCTGATGATCAAGCTAAGACCACTTTTACTTGTCCTTTCGGTACTTTTGCTTATAGACGTATGCCTTTTGGTTTATGTAATGCACCTGCTACCTTTCAAAGATGCATGATGGCTATATTCTCCGACTTTTGTGAAAAGATTTGTGAGGTTTTCATGGACGATTTCTCCGTTTATGGATCCTCTTTTGATGATTGCTTGAGCAACCTTGATCGAGTTTTGTAGAGATGTGAAGAAACTAACCTTGTCTTGAATTGGGAGAAGTGCCACTTTATGGTTAATGAAGGTATTGTCTTGGGGCATAAAATTTCTGAAAGAGGTATTGAAGTTGATAAAGCTAAAGTTGATGCTATTGAAAAGATGTCGTGTCCCAAGGACCTCAAAGGTATAAGAAGTTTCCTTGGTCATGCCGGCTTTTATAGGAGGTTCATTAAGGACTTCTCAAAAATTTCTCGGCCTCTGACTAATTTATTACAAAAAGATATACCATTTGTCTTTGATGATGATTGTGTAGAAGCATTTGAAATACTTAAGAAAGCATTGATCTCTTGCACCTATTGTTCAGCCACCGATTGGAATTTACCTTTTGAAATTATGTGTGATGCTAGTGATTATCTTTGTAGGTGCTGTTCTAGGGCAAAGAGTTGATAAGAAATTAAATGTTATTCAATATGCTAGTAAAACTCTAGACAATGCCCAGAGAAATTATGCTACTACTGAAAAAGAATTCTTAGCAGTTGTATTTGCTTGTGATAAGTTTAGACCTTATATTGTTGATTCTAAAGTAACTATTCACACTGATCATGCTGCTATTAAATACCTTATGGAAAAGAAAGATGCTAAACCTAGACTTATTAGATGGGTTCTCTTGCTACAAGAATTTGATTTGCATATTATTGATAGAAAGGGAGCTGAGAACCCCTGCTGCGCACAACTTGTCTAGGTTAGAGAATTTTCTTGATGACCCACTACCTATTGATGATAGCTTTCCTGATGAACAATTAAGTGTCATAAATGCCTATCGTAGTGCTCCATGGTATGCTGATTATGCTAATTACATTGTTGCTAAATTTATACCACCTAGTTTCACATACCAGCAAAAGAAAAAGTTTTTCTATGATTTGAGACATTACTTCTGGGATGACCCACATCTTTATAAAGAAGGATTAGATGGTGTTATTAGACATTGTGTACCTGAGCATGAACAGGAACAGATGCTAAGCAAGTGTCACTCCGAAGCTTATGGAGGACACCACGCTGGAGATAGAACTGCACATAAGGTATTGCAATCCGGTTTTTATTGGCCTACTCTCTTCAAGGATGCCCGTAAGTTTGTCTTATCTTGTGATGAATGTCAAAGAATTGGTAATATTAGTAGACGTCAAGAAATGCTTCTGAATTATTCACTTGTTATTGAACCATTTGATGTTTGGGTTTTGATTATATGGGACCGTTTCCTGCCTCTAATGGATATACACATATTTTAGTTGCTGTTGATTATGTTACTAAGTGGGTAGAAGCTATTCCAAGTAGTAGTGCTGATCATAACACATCTATTAAGATCCTTAAAGAAGTTATTTTTCCGAGGTTTGGAGTCCCTAGATATCTAATGACTGATGGTGGTTCACATTTTATTCATGGTGCTTTCCATAAAATGCTTGCCAAGTATGATGTTAATCATATAGTTGCATCTCCTTATCACCCATAGTCTAGTGGTCAAGTAGAATTGAGTAACAGAGAGCTCAAATTAATTTTGCAAAAGACTGTTAATATATCTAGAAAGAATTGGCCAAGAAACTTGATGATGCATTATGGGCCTATAGAACTGCATGTAAAAATCCTATGGGTATGTCTCCGTATAAAATGGTTTATGGAAAAGCATGTCACTTACCTCTCGAACTAGAACATAAGGCTTATTGGGCTATTAAAGAGCTCAATTATGATTTCAAACTTGCCGGTGAGAAGAGGTTATTTGACATTATCTCACTTGATGAATGGAGAACCCAAGCCTATGAGAATGCCAAGCTGTTTAAAGAAAAAGTTAAAAGATGGCCTGAGAAAAGAATACAAAAGTGTGAGTTTAATGTAGGTGATTATGTATTATTATACAACTCTCGTTTATGTTTTTTTGCAGGAAAACCACTCTCTAAATGGGAAGGTCCTTATGTTATCGAGGAGGTCTACCGTTCCGGTGCCATAAAAATCAACAACTTTGAAGGCACAAATGCGAAGGTGGTGAACGGTCAAAGAATCAAACATTATATCTCAGGTAATCCTATAAATGTTGAAACCAATGTTATTGAAACCGTGACCCCGGAGGAATACATAAGGGACACTTTCCAGAATGTTTCAGACTCCAAAAAGGAATAGGTATGTGGTACGGTAAGTAAACGACTCCAAAACAGTTCTAAAGACAATTTTTCTCCGTTTTGGAATATTTAGAAAAATAGAAAAATAAGAAGCAGTCTAGGAAGGACACGAGGCCTCCACGAGGGTGGAGGGCGTGCCCTACCCCCTGGGCGTGCCCCCCTGCCTCATGGGCACCTCGTGCGCTCTCCGGACTCCGTTTTCTTGCACGGTACATATTTTGGTCGGTAAAAAATCATTATATAATCTCCCGAAGGTTTTGACCATCGTATAACGCAATTATCCTTTGTTCTTGTTTCGAGCTGTTTTTTGTCAGGGTTGTCAAGGCAAGGCATCATGTCGTCCCCCACCTCCAACAATGGTGACAATGATGCTTGGATAATTAAGATAGAGCTAAAGAGGGAAGAACCCATGGAGATACACCAGCCGTCAGGCTCTCCACGTATAGTCCTCTTCCGATGACTCTCATATGTTGACTACGCCGCGCCGAGCGCACCGAGGCGATGGACGACGGCGAGGCCCCAGACTGGAATGACCCGGAGATGGGGAAGATGTGGCAGTGGAGTCGCAGACAGAGAGGAGTGGGAAACTTGACTGGTTCGGGTGCGGGGTGGGCCTACACTCGGCAGAGAATAACAGGAGGTGCGGAGTGGAGGGATGGCCTGGCCGTCGGCGGGGTAGCATTTCGCTGAGGAGCGCAAAACAACGCCGCTGGACGCCGAAGGCTGGAGCACGTGGTTCCGGCAGCGCTGAGGGAAGAAGACGAGAGATTTAAGAAGAATGTCGGCCGTTGGATGTAAATCCAACGCCTTCTTAGGCTTCGACCTACTGGCCCACATGTCAGCCAGTCCATTTGTTTTTTTAGTCCAATTGGTGGGCTGGGTGAAACAATGATGTAGCATCTATGCAGCCCGTTTAAATCCCATTTCCATTTTTCTCGAAATCATGGACTTGCTTGGGCTGGGTGAAAATATCATGTTGGGCTAGACGGAGAAATGTTATAAAACATAAACACATGATTGCACGTCAGTAAAATCTTTGCAAGCTTATGTACGCAATCACTAGGAGTTAACTTGCCAAGTTATATATAAACAATTATTATTATTGTTTTGTAAGAACTTTCAACTTAGGAAATAAAATATCATTTTAATTTGATGAGTTAATAGTACGTGGGGTATTATTATTTTTAGGCTAGATGTGGGACAATTGAGTTGGTTCTAGGGGAAAATGCTGGGAGAAAACTCAGTTTACATCGAAAAAGAAAGTGGGAGAAAATTCAGAGACCTGCTGGATCCACCTGAGGAGGGGAATATGTTGGGAGGAAGGATATTCAAAGCACGACAGCCGAGTGAACTAGTTTTTTTATGGACAAGTGAACTAGTTTACATACATAAGCAAATAGCAACTAAATAAGCAATCAGGTTAATGGGTTCTTAAAAGAAATATTTCGGACAAAACAGATAATTACGACACATAGGCTAATGCATGAAACACTGAGATGATAAAAGTGCTTATAAACAGATAAAGTACAACATCTAGACCTTCCTGGCACGCTTGATCATGACGCTGCGGCTGTCCGTGTACTCGTCGGTTACGGGAAGCAGACACACCCTCATGTCCAAGTACATGTCGTAGCATGCGTATGCGTCCTTGGCCGTGTAGGTTATGTAGGCTAGATTCAGAGGTACCTCCCACGTGTCCAGGTTGTCTTCTTTCATGTTGGCGTATCAGGGGTCGATGATGGTCTCAACGAGGTCAACCACGGAGTCCTTCTCCTGCCCGTTGCTGATGGTCTTGTATTGCTTCTGGATGTCGACAAGCTTGTTGCACCAGATGGCCGAATCGTCGCATTCTTCCTTCTCTTCACCGTAGCGAAGGTGCAGTCGGCGCTGCCGATGAAACGGGCGAATGCTCCAGAACCTGGTGCAGCCATAGGACCGAGGCAAGGCAGAGCTTCACCGAGTCCGTACCGTTGGTGTACATCACATTCAACTTGGTGCAGCCATAGGACTGAACGGCGAACTCAAAGGGGAACTCCTTGCTGAAGTCCATATCCAGCAGGCTCACCCCTCGGATCGACATAGGAGTCTCTTCAAGAGAACGAGTGTGAAGGAGGCGGCATAGTTCATTTTTCAGCTCTTGGGGAACTGGATTAAACAAAGAAGTCGAGTGTGTACAATCGACAAGCCATCGCCTCCCTCGTCCCATCGCACACCCGCAGAAGATGCACCCTCGACCACACGCCGGTTCACGGCGGGTCTCAGATTAGTCTTTGTAATAACAGGAGTTAGTGGTCACTTTACTTAAATTTAATTAGCTTTAATAGAAATTTATACTTAAAACAAGCAATGCATTCGCTCGTTCTATCGGTGCCACATGATCAACATGCACAACAATTAGAATTATTATTCTCGTGACGCACCACGATCAGCACATTTGTCGACTTTCACAAAGATAATACTACCAAGTTTGAACTGTTTGTTATGGTTGTTGTCCTCTGCATCATCATGCCGTGTTTCCCAAATTTTGCAAGATTCGTAACCAACAAATAAGATCCAAATAATAAGTACAACAAAGATGCCTACACATCTCATTGATTCCCAGCTTGCAAGATTCAGAACCAACAAATAAGATCCAAATAATAAGTACAACAAAGATGCCTACACATCTCATTGATTCCCAGCTTGCAAGATTCAGAACTAACAAATAAGATTCAAATAATAAGTACAACAAAGATGCCTACACATCTCACTGATTCCCAGCTTGCAAGATTCAGAACCAACCCATTAGAGCCTTTTGATAAAGTGAATATCGGGATTAAATCCATCTTCGCTAGCCATGTCATACAATCGAAGAACTTGGCGAATGCTCTTGACCGTCACAACATCTGTAGTTGAGTATTCCTGTTTGCACAACATGTTTGCACAGCACAAACAAGGAGACAGGAGAGCATGATTTCGCTTTAATAGCGGCCTCCTTGAACTCAACCTCCAGCTATACTTGGACGAGGTCGGCACGAGTTCCATGATTCAATTCATGCGCCTTTTTTCTAGCTTCAATGAAATGAAGCAAAGATTGCATCATTCAGCTAGCAAGAAGTACTTGCTCTTGTGAGCTGGCAGGTTCTTCTTTAGTAGTTACACTAAAATTGAGGAACATTAAGGTTGGCTGTCCGTCTCATGTAAGGTGCAACTATAATTTTCTTATCCTTTTGTGCAGTTCCTCTAAAATAAAGTGCAGTGTGGTGACAGTGACGACTCCATCTTGCAAAGGCTAATAAAATGTTGCACGAGATTACCAGCAGAAACTTGACGGAGATTTTGGAAACTCCAATCACCATTTTGTGCAGTTCCACCAAAATTGAGAGATGTTGCCCACGTGACATTTTAGTTGAACTGCACAAGACACTCATTCCAAAAAAAAGTGTTTTGTGCAGTTCACCAAAAGGTCACAATAGCAACAAGGTAAAATGGATATCCCTATTTGCACAAAAAGATAGAAAGTAAATAGTTGCTGGTCAATAAGAATATACGAAACATATACAAAATGAAAAGAAGCATCTTAATTATGTTCATGTCAATCACGCAAGGATAGTAGAAATTTTAAAACGTCAGCAATGCTTCATGTTGCCAGAAGCATTACGATCAACAATGAGATTCCTCAAATATGGGATTACTTTAATGGTGGCATTGCTTGTTTATCAGACACAGTAAATCAACAGCAGCTAAAGAGTTGGTTTAAGGGCATGGGACCGTGGGGACACCAGGACACTCAAAGCAGTAAAGGAGCAACTTACTTATCATATCGGGGAAAACAGCAGGAGTGCCATTTGTAACACAGTCTAATTGCATCTTATCACTTTGGAGGCATTAGATTAACAATAACACTGGTTAGACATGTCCCTAAGTCGACAAAGCAGTGATCGCTTCATTTTACATGCGCCTTACATTAACAACGACAAAAGGTTGGTATAAGGACATGCGACAAGGACGCAAGACAATGTACCTACAAGGAGGCATAAAGTGGTGATGCCGAGTTTGTTCATGCTATGTGAGGGCAGCAAACCTAATCTCGAGACCTTGTACTATGTGAGGGCAGCAAATCTAATCCTGGAGACCTTTTACTATGTGAGGGCAGCAAATCTAATCCGACCTTTTACTATGTGAGGGCAGCAAATCTAATCCTGGAGACCTTTTACTATGTGAGGGCAGCAAATCTAATCCTGAGACCTTTTACTATGTGAGGGCAGCAAATCTAATATCGAGACCTTTTACTATGTGAGGGCAGCAAATCTAATCCTGGAGACTTTTTACTATGTGATGGCAGCAAATCTAATCCTGCACATACTCTGTTGACTTGTCCACCAGCCGCCACTTTCTATCCTTTTTTCAACCAATAATAGATATGTTCCTTATCCAGTTTGTACTGCGTTTTCCCATTATTTCCCTTTTCAACCAAGAGATCGGTTGGGTATTCGGTCTCTACTACTTTCACCATATTATTTCCTCTTTGAATCAAGTCCTAGATTCATGCTACAACTTTCCCCCTTTCTTCGTTGTTTGAACAAAGCCCTAGATTCGAATGCATGAAGTAGCTTTACCTCTAATAATACTAAAAATTTAGGTGGCTTTGGAAGAGCTGATGGGCGAGAAAAAGATGCACATGCGAACCACGTGGGGAGCTGGGGCGATGAGAGCAAGGCCGCTTTCTAAGAACTTATACCTGAGGGTCGCCGGGATGTCGGCGGCGGCAGGTCAGATCTGCGGACAATATGGCAGGGAGGAAGAAGGGTCGGAGGACCTCCCGAGCCGGCGCTGTGTCGGAGAGAATGGCACGGGCAGAGGATCGGGACCCTCAGGCAGCTGTGGGTTTCCTCCCTCAGCGGCAATGAACGCGTGAACGATGCACCTTTTAGTCCTCTACACCCACCGGCCGAAGGGATCCGGTCGGATCTGTGACCAGCGGTGAGCAGAGAGAAAATGTCGCTACCACTGTCTTGTTTATATCTGGAGAGGATGAGAGAATGAAGAGAGCAGCCCTAGTAAAGCAAGCGCTCAGGCCCTGCATCCATATATAGTGGAGTGATTATCTTTTTCTCTCCTCAACAAGCGCTTTCAATTTGTGTACGTGGCATTAAAGAAAAGAAACTCTCTATTTAAGGTGACTATCAGACGACTCCTACTTACTACTAGTAGTACTACAAGATTGTTCACTTGTGCTCCCCGCCCTCCATTCATTGAACAACCCCACGGGTGAATAAACATACGATAAGTACTGTATTTATATAGAACGAACAAGCTTGAACTATTTTCGTAGTTAAAAGTTGAGGGCGGGCTTTTCCCGGCAAAGACGTCTGGCAGTTTTCGGGTAGGTGGTTTGACAGAGAGGCGAGGAGGGTGAGCGAGTGGGGCTGTGCGATTTGTGGTAGCATTCTTGTTGGAAAGACTTGTGATATGACCACTCACTATAGTCATGAATTACTGGCGCCCGACCGGGTGATGCCCCCTTCCGTTCAGCGCTCTAATCTGGTGCATGACACGTCGACCAGATGTCTGGCTCTCCCACATGTCGGAGTAGTAAGAAGGAGCAAAGAATGATGCGGTATATACTAGTACTATACTACTCCCTCCGTTCCTAAATATAAGTCTTTGGAGAGATTTCACTATGGACCACATACGGAGAAAAATGAGTGAATCTACACATAAAATGCATCTATATACATCCGTATGTGGTCCATAGTGAAATATCTACGAAGACCTATATTTAGGAACGGAGGGAGTACTACTTAGGTTGGAGGAGTGCGAACCACGGCAGCCCAGTGAACCAGCAGTGCGAACCACGGTAGCCTAGTGAACCAGCAGTAGAAAACAATGTGGTGATATGGCCATAAAAACAATGTGCTACGGTCCACACTGTAGCATGGATAGTAACACTCCTCTTTGTTTGGATCCCTGAGTTAGAGCTAGTTTGGGTTGAAATAGCCTCAAGTTATCGAAACAAGAGGGGTTAGTTTGAGCTAGTTTGCTCTAACTCAGCTAAAAAAAACTAGCCTGGTGGAGAGGTTCTAATTGGGTTAGTTATTCTCGGGCCCACTAAAAGAGAACTAAAAAAATCTCCCCTGCCCGCACCAGATCGCTCCCCCCCCCTCTCGCATGACTCCTCTCTGTTCCCCATAGGGCCGCTCGCCCTTTATCTCCTCCAGCCGCCCTCTCCTTCCGGCCTCTGCCGCCCTACTCCGACCGCCCTCTCCCTCCGGCCTTCGAAGGTCGCCCCGCTCCCCCTTCACCAGTCGTTTTTCTCCCTCTATCGTCTTGTGGCGTGGCGCATCTACCAGGGAGGTCGCTAGAGGGTGAGTTTGTTCGTTCCTTCTACGTCTCACGGCCATATCATTGATCTTGCTTGCTCTAGCGCTAATTCTGATTTGGAAAAGTAGATCTGATCAAACTTGGTATAGATTTGTGGTGCACACATGGAATTGTTTGATGCTGCTTGAGGAGGTAATAAATCTTTCTAGAGGCCCAAAGATTCAGGTCACCTTTCTAGGTATTTCAATTTCAGGCTTGCATTGTTTCCAGAGGCCCAAAGATTCAATTCACCTTTCTAGGTATTTCAATATCAGGCTTGCATTATTCTAGAGGCCCAAAGATTCAGTTCACCTTTCTAGGTATTTCAGTTTTAGGCTTGCATTATTTCTAGAGGCCCAAAGATTCAGTTCACCTTTCTAGGTATTTCACTTTCAGGCTTGCATTATTTCTAGAGGCCCAAAGATTCAGTTCACCTTTCTAGGTATTTCAGTTTCAGGCTTGCATTATTTCTAGAGGCCCAAAGATCCAGTTCACCTTTCTAGGTATTTTAGTTACAGGCTTGAATTTTTTCTAGAGGCCCAAAGATTAAGTTCCCAGTCGGCGGCAAGCGACCCTGCTACCCATGCCGGTGTCGACCTCAACTCGCAAGGGCCAGCGTTGGAGGGGTTCCCAGGGCTTGGGCTCTACAGAGCCTTCCTCCAGAGCGACGATGGCGAGCTCCTCCCTCGGTGCGTGAGGGGCTCCGGGCTCCCTCCCTATCGTGAATGACTTCCGTGATGAGTTAGATCATTCTTTGTTTCATGAAGTGTTTTTTTATTTTGTGAAGCTTGATTGACGACTTGTATGTTTAAGTGGGATATCTCATTCGTATGGACAAAGTAAAAATTATCATGTTTTGCATGCTTGATATGTATAGATGGTTCGTTTATGTCAATTGTGAGCGGGAGGAGGCCACAGAAGAGCCGGCCACACCAAGAGGGTGCTTGGATCCAAGTGACTTATTTTAGCCTGACCAAAAATAGTCTCTTTATGAGGCTAAAGTTCCAAGCACCCCTGACTAAAGAGGGGCTAAAACTAGTCTTGAGACTAAAAAAATTTAGTGAGGGGTACCCCTACTAAAATGTGGATTAGTCCTCTCTCTCCTCATTTAACTCCTCTCCTTTAACACGGGCGAGTTCTGGATTGGAGGGTTTGGAGGATAATAAATGCTCATTAACTTGATTTTAGTCTCTTTAGTATTTGGATCCAAGCATGGGTGAGGCTAGCAAGTTTTAGTCCCACTACTTTTAGTCATGGAACTAAACGTGTCCAAGCACCCTCCAAATCCGCAGGAAATAGGGTCCAAAGTAGTCAAATGATTGAGATAGAGCATTTATTGTCAATCTAACCCTACCATCCATACACCTCTTTGGTTTAGAGTTAGTTCAGGGTTAGAATCTAACTCTAACCTCTGACTGAGTTAGAGTTCTCGTCATCTCGGTTCATCGCCATCATACTTTTCCCGTTCTTGTGTTTTCAGTACCCTGCGAATCAAAGAGGCCCTTTTTTTGCGGGAAAAATCAAAGAGGCCCTTAGACTGGTTTTGGTCCGGTCATTTTTTATAAACTTGTTATGTCCAAAATTTAATGAGCGTGCTCCGGTTTCCACTTAAAATAATCCGGTTTCATGTAGTAATTCATTCATTTATTTATTCTTCTGCGGGGGGTTTGCATGTAATTCATGAGGTCTGAAATGTAAAGTACCCCGGCATATGCTCCGAGTCGTGCATGCACTACGACCCAGATGCTCTATGTCCCACATGTGGGCGAATGGGAGCACGTGGAAATAGCCTAGGAGTACATATAGGAGGATAAATGCGTGAAATAATATGTACTGTGAAGCGTAGCCGCGGTTCAAAAAGGAGACCTAAAGTGATGACAGCTATAGGTCGCACGCACCCAACTAGTGGTACTAGACATACGACTAATTTTTCCCTAAAAAAAAAAGAGGCACGAGTGCTCAGTACTCCTATTCTATAAACACGAGTCCCATCTGACAACAGCGTCCGTGCTACAGCTAGCTCTCCTCCCTCATTTCTCTCTTCTAATTCTAAACTCGGCCGACGCCCGGTGGGTGGGGTGGGTTTGCTCAACTGCGGCCCCACCTCACAGTGAAAACGCTATTTACTGAATAAAATGCCATATACTCCCTCCGCTCATAAATATAAGTTTTTTAGATACTATTTCAAATGGAATACAACATACAGATGTATGTAGACATAGTTTAGAGTGTAGGTTCACTCATTTTGCTCCGTATGTAGTAGTCACTTGCTGGAATCTTTAGAAAGACTTATATTTGGGAACGGAGGGAGTACTATACTAATAAAACATTAAGGCCACGAGGCGATGCAGTTGGTTACAGGAGGCAAGAAGAAGAGATGCATCCATCGACGATGTCCACCTCCTCGACTGTGGCGCCGGCCCACCGAACGACGCCTAAGTAGCAGCGGCTTTCATGGCCAGGTCGACGTGCTTCTGAACAATGGCATCCAAAGATTCCAGCCGCTGGAAGAAGGCCAACGTCTTTCTGTCCTCGCTTGCCTTGTAGTGAGCTATGTAGACGATTTCCTCGTAGACGTGGATGTGCAGGTTGACGGTTTCTTGCATGGCGAGGCGTTGCGCGGCAAGCGCGGCCTCGAGGTGCACATTCTTCGTTGTGACCTCCGGCACCTGCAGGGCCACTAGGGCTTGAAAGAGTTCGTCACCATGGAGGCCGATGAGGGTGGCAGGCAATGAGGAGCCTGGGCGCGCGGGCTGGAGCAGTACGGCAAGGTCGTCCGTGCGCTTCTTGACGGCGATGAACTTGCGGATGGAGTTGACCATCATGTTGTCTATGCGAGAGGCGAAGTCGGCGTCGGCGAGGGCTACAATGCCTGCGGTCGCCAGCACCGTCTGGAACGCTTCTGGTGCGGGGCAGGCCGGGCGCCTTGGATGATTTGGCACAATCGACCGCCGCTGGCCCATCGCCTCCATAGGTGCTTGTGGCTTCTAGTCACTTGGTCTTGGATTAGAGTGAGCAAGGTTGCAGAGACTTGGGAGTAGATGGATTGGAGTGGTGGGGCGCCTTTATTATATGAGAGTCCAAACTCGCTGTTGCATTCACATCGTCTTGGCTCTATTCTCGCTTCTCCAATTAATTCCTCTCGCATGTAATTGAGGATGCATCATTGACCGTTCAATGTCTCGGGAACCGCTACCCTCTCCCTCCTTGGCATTCAAGCACCTATGGACCCGTCGACGACGAGGTGCCTATGGTGACTTCGTAAATTTCAAGATGATAGTGCCGTGCGTGTGTGCGTTCATAGGGGTGAGTGTATGCGCGTGTATATGAGCGCCTGCGTCTGTACTATGTAAAAAAAACGTAAATGCATGTCAAAAAGAGACTAGTCAGTATACTCAATATTGTGCACCTCGGAGAGGAAAACAATAGAACTAGTACATATTTATTTACGGTGCAGATTCACTCATTTTGCTCCATATGTACTCCGTCTCGGTGTAGTCTAGTCACTTGTTGAAATCTCTAGAAGGGCAAATACTCCTTTCTGGTTTACAGGGCTATACTAGCAAGTAGTTGTACGTACTAGTACAATAGTGGGCTCACATAGCAATTTTGTCTCATGCAAGAGCCTGGCTATATGCGTGCTCCAATGTTCGCTCGGTTTGCGCTTGGCTCTTCGCCTCTTCGAGAAGACGAGCAATGATGTTACTACTATCGCTTCTACAAAGGTCGAATCCATCGCTGCATGTCCGTCCACCGCGAGTGGAGCAGATAGCTTGTTGTAGAAGTACTACTAAGCAAAAGCTCGTCCTCGCTTTGCCAAAGAATCCGCCGCATGGGTGAGGGAGAAGGCGTGTAGTAAAATCAAGCTTCTCCTCGTTATGAAAGTTGACGCGACACATCATAGCACCGGCCCCACATGCTTGCCTCTAAACTTGGCCGAAAGACCAAGATGTACAATATATTTGCTGCAACCTCTAACATTTACCCACCACAAATTAAAATATATGTGGCCGTATGCATCGTTCGATGTAGAGGCCGAGTCCTCTTTTGAAAAAAAACAAATTAAAATATATATTCCTGTCTTGACCAGATGAGCGTGCAAACTACAATCACCGTGGTCTCGTGTAGGGCCGAAGACTATTTTAATTTTTTTAAAAACATCGAGACGGCCACATAGCATGGAGCCGACCCCAACGATTTTAAACTTACAGGCACGGTACACGCTATCCTAGACTACTCTACACATGAAACCGCCACACGGCGCCCAAAGGCGCTTGGCTCTTCGCCTCTTTGGGAAGTCAAACAATGATGGAGTACTAGTACTGCACTGGAGGAGTACTACAGTATGCTTCTGGCCATCTGACACCGATGAACAGTTGCATGTCCATCGCGTGCGGGAGGGAGAGTGTGTAGCGAAAGCTTCTCCTAGTCTTGCCAGCCACCACGCTCATGGGCGAGGGAGGGACGCTCCTGCCTTTGCGTGTATGACAGGTGGGCCCGACAGGTGTGTGGCCAACTTTGTCATACAGCCAAAGGCAAAAAGTGCAGTTAAGTCCGCGAGGGAGAGGATAATCAAACTTGTCGTTGATGTATGAGTTGACGCGACACATCAAAGCACTGCACTCGATATATTTCAATAATTTTGCGTTTACCGATGCATTAATTACAACGCATGCATGCATGCCGTGACTCTCCTTTTGATACTTGCTTTGTAATACCCCGGCCCAAGTCGAGAGATGGTTGTGCACGAGGAGGGCGAGATCATGCAGACCGAACATGACCCGACGATGGAGCTCTCTAAGGTCTCGATGGACCTCACCGTGCTCCACTGCCCCTTGTGCCTCCACGCCTTGACGCCTCCGGTATGAGGTTCGAATACACCTCGCCCTTTCGGCCGATTGAGCTAGGTGCAGGTTTCTTGATTGATGTGTTGTTCGATTGATTTCTGCAGTGCAAGGGAGGGCACCTGCCTGCGCAAGACCGCCGCTGCCGAGCGCCCGGGAACCAAAGTGGCAAGGCTGGCGCGAAGCGCCGGGCGGTGGCTTCGACATGCAGAACACGACGGTGGACTCCGTCCTTTCGTCGGTGAGGGTGGAGTGCCCGCACGAAGGCTGTGGGCTCTACGTCACTTACCACAAGCTCGCCAATCACCAGAGCGTGTGTCCGCTCGCGCCCTGCAAATGCCCTGTGCCCGTCTGCGGCTACGAAGGCCCGCCGCCGGCGCTCTACCACCACATCAGCACCGCGCATCCCATGCCCGTGCACAGGATCCAGTATGGCAAGGTGCTCTAGCTGCAAGTGCCACTGTCGGAGCCACGTCTCTTGCTGTTCGCGGAGGAGGACTGCCGTGCGTTTTTCTTGGTCGGCGGCGTGCTCGACATCGGCACACCTATCGCCGTGTCGGTCGTTCGTGCATCGAGCGGGCGCCCCCACCGCCGCACCACGTGGCCAAGCTGTGGGGCGAACGGCCCGCCGGGAGCCCGAAGGCACGACCGACGCCTGGCCGAGGTGGAAATGGAGGTGACAAGCAGCAAGGATCCCGGCAACGCCGACGCAGGAGTTGACCTTCTTGACAGTTCCGCCTAAGCTGCCGGCCGGGCTAAGCTTGTGTCCCCCACATTCAGATTGACAAGCTCACGCCCTAAATGTTTCTACAAAGGCCTTCGCTTATCTTAGTAATATGCTAATATAGGGATTACCTTGGTCTACTTTAGCTTAAGAAATGGTGGTTTTTGGTATGGCGATGCAACAATTACTTCGACATCGATCAATAATTTCCAACAAATGAATGGATATTTTGTGCCTGTTGGATATAAAGTTCCTTTGGGTAAGAAGTACTCAAAAAATTATGTTTATCAATGCATTAGTTGCAATGCATGCATGCATAAAGTACATGCATTGGTCAATTTTCTCTTAATACTTGCATGCAATGATTTAATGCACCTTGGAATCTGAACATGTGTTGGGGAACAACCAAATTGAGCCTTATAAAATGGAAAAACTAAAATTTTGAGATAAGCCCTATAAAACCGGAAAGGAGGGAGTAGAAAAAGAAGTACTCCATCCGGGAATAGTTCCGCACTTCGAAACTAGAAGCGTCAATAAATTTTGAGCTTATGCCTCGTCACATTCCAAATTACTCCACGCTATATTGAATTCCAAACCTGTTCACACCGATCACAACCTAAACGGTTTCCCACTTAGGAGCGCATTAGTACTCGGTTATAAATACTAGTATGCCAAGATGACTGCACATTCCTCCTCAACTCCTCATCCACAAAAACAAACCAGTCATTCAGCATCCTTCCCTTGCGTCTGCCATGGCCAGCGTGAGTTATGGGTCGAGAGATATCCACCAGGGAGAGGCGAGCATGGAAGCGGAAGCACGATAGATGTCCCGCCTCGCTGCGAGAGCAGCCAACATGTCCCGCCACACGGAAGTAGCAACACAGAGGCCCCACCGTGCCGCTGAAGCAGCACGGAGGTCCCGCCGCACCGTCGATGCAGCAGACTGGTTCGGCCGCGCCGCGGAAGCAGCAGAGATGTCCCGCCGCACCATGAATGCAGCAGAGATGTCCCGCCGCACCGCGGCGGCCTGGGAAAATTTCTCGCGGGCAGGCGACGACTGTTACAGGCGCATGCATGCGATAGTCCATAGCCAGATGGATCAGATCTCCGGCTGTGCGAGGTTGCATGACGACATGAAAGCCTCGTTTGAACAGGTTATCGGCGTACTAAGGGAGGGCAATGAGAGGCTCCGGGCCGAGCGCGACCTGCTGAGGGAGAAGATTGTCCGAAGTCCAGACCAGCAGGAGGAGACCAGTGCCTTGTTGAAGAGGACCGGCGTCATCATCAAGAAACTTATGGACGAGAATGACATGCTCCGCAACGAGCACCAAAGGCCGGTGGAGGAATCCGTGGATGTTCTCAAGTAGCGTATTGAGGACACGAAAGAGCTCATCGCCGCTCGCCGCGGAGACTAGTTCCCGCGGCCTGCAGCAACGCATCAAAAAGTAGAGATCAGCGAGCCAGATCATTGTCTTCCTTCTTATTTTGCCCTTGTGTATTTCGGGCGTAGCTGCATGTGGCTTTTTTAATTATCTTTCTAATTATGTAAGACAATTAATCGTCCTTATCTTTCTATGGAAGATCAATGTTGCGAGGCTGGAATGAAGAAAACTCTTGTTGTGGCGACCCTGGCGTTGCTGTTCTTCTAGTTGCTGCTGGGCTTCCTTCAGTTTCCTGGTTTCTTTTGATGTAATAATCGGTTTAGGATGTGTATTGTGTTGTTGGTTGTGAAATGTTGGGTTCTAGCACGGATGTTTGGCCTTTGTTGGCCTCTTGGGATGTTGCAATTTCAATCCGGTAGCTTTTAGTCCTTCGTGTTAGGCTGGAGTTGTGCTGAAACACATATGAATTGTGGTGGTTTTCAGTAATGAAAATCGGAAGGGGCAAACCCTTCTTTGATCAAAAAAATTAATCGTCCTTATATATTCATCAGTCTTGCTATAAGTCGCAGTAGATGCTATATAGGTCCGTCGGATCTTACATCAAGATCCGTGCTTTCAGATTTTCTTTTTTCTCTCTTAAATCTCAGTCGAGTGAGACATAGCCACGCCATTAAATAGAGGCTCTGGGGCCATTAATGGAGATCTTGGGAGAGAGGTGGACTGACGATGGAGGTAAAAGGGCTCTCCTCCCGATAAGCACGCTAGGGGTCTGATCGCACGCCTCGTACTCAAATAGCTACCTGCAGGCGCCTCCTAGCTAATAAAAATAGGACGCGTATGCACGTAAATGTAACTAGTAAGTAGAACGCCCATGGTTTCAATAATACTTGTGTTTCCGATTGTAACGTGACAGACTTGTTCCAAAATGACTTTGTTGATTGTTAATGTGTGCGCCTTTGCAAATCGGACTGCAAATTTATTACAACATGTTGGTGCCATGTCATGGCACCAAGCCAAGTTTCATTATTTTCATGCGTGTTTTGGATTTACAGGAATTAAAAACTAAGTTTCTCAATGTTTCCAACCCAGCCACGACGCCTGTAATTTTGAATTTCATTCCCATTTCTTGCATGGAACCTAGAAATTTACCAGAGGACACACATGTGATTTTTCATCCAACTTTGGTGCACCGAACATGTGCTTGTATTTCAAATTTGAATTATGCACACAAAGGTGACACGTTCCCTCCCGTAACCACGAGCCTTCTTGAGAGAAGCTCTGATTTGCAAGAAGCTTATACCGAAATTTGTTCCTATTCAGCCAATTCTTTTACCACGGCATGGTACTACCATGACATGACACCATGCCAAGTTTCATGATTTTAAAACCAAGTTTCTCAATGTTCTCGACCGAGCCACGATGCCCAGATGTTTGAATTTTATTCTCATTTTTGCATGGGACCTACTCGAGGACACAAATGTGATTTTTCAAATGTAGAAATTCACCCGAGGAGACAAATGTGATTTTTCAACCAACTTTGGTGCACGGGAGCATGTGCTTGTAGTTCAAATTTGAATTATGCACATTAAATGACCAAAAACTCAATTAATGTGTAAATAAGGCCAAACGAAGCTGGAATAATTCCAAAATTTAACAGGGCACTCATGTAGTTATATGTTGCCTTTGTAAATAAACTCAAGGGGAAAACGTATATCGTTAAGCACTAAAAGGTGGCACGTTCCTCTCGTAACCACGAGCCTTCTTGAGAGAAGCTTCGGTTTGCAAGAAGCTTATTCCAAAATCTATTCCTATTCGACCATTTTTTTTACCACAACATGGTAGTACCATGACATGACATCCATGCCAAGTTTCATGATTTTCAGACGTGTTTTGGATTTACAAGAATTTTAAAACCAAGTTTCTCAATGTTCTCGGCCGAGCCACGATGCCTAGATGTTTTAATTTTATTCTCATTTCTTGCATGGGACCTAGAAATTCACCCGAGGACACAAATGTGATTTTTCAACCAACTTTGGTGCACGAGAGCATGTGCTTGTAGTTCAGATTTGACTTATGCACATTAAATGACCAGAAACTCAATTAATGTATAAAAAACGACAAATGAACCCGGGATAATTCCAAAATTTAACAGGGCACTAATGTAGTTCTATGTTGCATTTGTTAAGAAACTCAAGGGGAGCAGCAGATATCGCTTCAGACTCAAAGGTGGCACGCCCTCTTAGAACCACGAGCTTCCAAATTGGCCCAATTTTTTACCACAACATGTTAGTGCCATGACATGACACCATGCCAAGTTTCATGATTTCCAAAGTAGTTTTGGATTTACATGAATTTAAAATCAAAGTTTCTCGATGTTCTCGGCCGAGTCATGACACCCAGATGTTTGAATTTCATTCTCATTTCTTCCATGGGACCTAGAAATTCAACCAAGGACACACATGTGATTTTTCAACCCACTTTGGTGCACCGGAGCATGTGCATGCAATTCATATTTAGATTATGCACATTAAAAGTCCGTAAACTCAATTAATGTATAAAAAGGCCAAATGAACCTGAAATAATTCCAAAATTTAACAGGGCACTCATATAGTTCTATGTTGCCTCTGTAAATAAAATCAGGGGGAGGCAAGTGTATATCGTCAAGCACAAAGGTGACACGTTCCCTCTTGGAACCACGAGGCTTGTTGAGACAATCTCCGGTTTTGCAAGAGGCTTATACCAAAACTTGTCCCAATTCAGCCAAAAATTATACGTATGAAAACAGGGTTTAGATTATCCCAAACATCTCGCTACCTAGACCAATAATGTACTATGATTTGAATTCAATATAAAATGGATACAAATATTTGAATTGGAGAGCGTATGGTACATGTAGTTCACAGTGAAATATGATTACTGCTATATGTATGTTTTTTGTTATCAAGATAATATTTAAATTATTGTATAACTTGACAACAATCATATTCAAACAAGGAAAACTGATTCAAATTTAGTCCATATGGTAGACGACAACATATATGTTCACATGGCGGAGTAAAATGTGCATATATGATGGAAGATCAAAATGTACGACTACATCAATTATAAACCGCAAGTCGCCTAACGATATATTCAATTCAACATAACGTGGATTCAAAAATTGAAATTCGAGATCATGGCATCTGTAATAATATAAAAAGGGACATTACTCTTTCTTTGGTGGGAATTGATTTGTTTTTTGTTGTTGTTGAGGGAAGTGCGAATCAATTTGGTACTGTGCAGGGTAATCTTGTTCTCCTGATTTTTTTTACATTTTTCTTGTAGTTTTTTCAATGGCATCTATAGCAATATATTAAAACGGTACATGACTTTCTTGTGTCTTGTATGAATTGTTTTTTTACACGTTAAGTTTGTTCTGCTGAACAAGGAATCCGCACCTTGTTATCCCGAAATTTTCAAGCTCGAGTATCTTTTGTCTCACCTGCTTTGAAACTCCCGCTTCTTCAACCCGCTACCGCGCCTTTGTTATCCTGAAATTTGACGCCACAGAACTCCCTCCTCATCCGAAATCGCTCCCGCAGCCTGACACGCGAAATCCCCTTCTACCCTCACCGAAATGAAGCTCCACGTCGCGGTGTCAAAATCGGTGGGGGTACGCTGGTAACTTACCCTACATTTCGGACAAGCGCGTCCCTAAGCTTGGCTCCCCCTCCCCCTTCGCCCCCCCATTCGTACACCAAGGCCGCCAAAACCCGCGAAACCCCACGCTCCTCCGTCGGCCTCCCGACCGCCCACCGGAGACTCTTCCCCGACCACGCCGCGTCCACGGCAATTTCGCTGTCCCTCATCCGCCGCACCGGATGAGGATCCGTTGTCGATCTCGCTGCCCCTGGATCAGCCGCCTGCCCCTCCACCTCCAAGGAGCTGCCCCGACATTCGCCTCGTCTATCGCGCCACCTCAATCCCCACAACGCCGTCTTGACCTGCCCCACCGGAACCGCAGCACCCTCACCAATTCCTCCGATGAAGCCGAGGCCAACTTGGCGCCACCAAGGAGGTTCTGCACTCACCGCTGCATTTTATCTTTTATTCGATCTCACGAGGCTGCCGGTGCTCGATACCGAGCAGACATGGCGTGTCTCCATTGACGGCGCGTCGCCGGCCACATCATCCACGGCATCTCTCCCCCATATCGTTGCTTCCTTGGTGGCGACTTCCACAACGACACTAGTCTGTAGCTGCCCGGCTCGCCGCTGGCCGCTGCTCGTTCTTGCCGCTACCACGCCGCCGCATCGCCTCGCTGCTCATGCCGCTGCTCGCTCTTGCTCTCGCTGGCGCCGCTGCTTCTTCTGCCACGACCTCCGGCAGCTACTGGAGTTGCTGCTTTGGCACTCGTCATGGTGCTCTCGCATCGACTTTCTCTCTGCTAGTGTGTTCCCTGCTCGAGCGTCTGCTGATTTAGATCACTACTTCTCTGCTACTAGTGCTCGAACGCCCTAAACATCTATTGCAATGCTCTGTTACTAGTTCAATCAGCTTCGACAGTAAAATTCAGTTTCGACTGTGAAGTTCATTTTCTTTAGTTAAATTCAGAGTGAACAGTACTTACAGCATATGTCGGAGCGGCCGTGGCGCGGCTGATGCGTTTTACATCTAGCAATTTTTGGTGATGTATTTTACATCATCTATTGCAGATCATATTAGGGTCCCACTTCAGATTAACGTTGTCTGTCTTGTCATGCTTCAGCCTCGTTGCCGTACACCTTAGTGGAGCTGCTTCAACGACGAAACCGTCCATCACGGCGGAGCAGTACCCTTGGCACCGTTTCCAGAGGCCTCGGATCTTCTTCCCCGCCTCCGACAATCACACCAAAGATCATCACCATCCTCCACGCCCAACCCAATGATGCCGAGGTCCACAAGGCTATGCCAAAGAGGTTGTACACTGCCGCATCACTTTGTTTCTCCATTTCTCTGTTCTTCCAATTCATGTGAGCCAAACACCTGTGTTGACTGAAATCCTATGTTTCCAAATGCCTGCTTTTGCACGTGCATTCCTATCCTATTCCTGTGTTTTTCCTGTCCTTGCGTTTATAGAATCCTCCAATTCAAAGGAGCCCTTACAGATTTACTTCATTTTCAGATAGGCGTCAAAGAGAACTCTGTGTGTTATGTCATGCTCCTGCCGTGCCGTCATCCACCCCACCTGAGGTGCACCATCGACAGAAGCGTTCACTGCAGCAGAGATCCCCCTGCACTTCCTTTCGCCGCCTCGAGATCATCTTCCCCGCTGTCGACAGCCACGCCAACTGCATTACCATCATCGACTGAGCAGATGAACCTGAGGACTACACCATTCCGGAAGAGAGGTCGTAGTCTTTCATGTTTGCTTACGTTATACATCAGTTATTATTACCTGCTACTTTATCATTCAAACTTGAGTTTTGAATTGCCCATGGGTCTCATATCAAGCCAAAGCAACGAATAGTATCTCGTCTACTATCTAGTTCATCCGGGGTCTTCTATGTGGTTCATGTTGAGTGGGCAACAAACATGAGATGATCCATTGTCTATCTTTTTAAATCAAGCTATAATCTACATGCTATCATTAGTTTTGGATCCATCCACTCGCTTGCTACCATCAGTCTTGATTTTTGCATTCACCCCTTAGGCCTTACAAAATCTAACTATTTTTTATTATGCATGTCGATATTGTACACAATCGCATCGAACATGTAGAGAAAAAGAGAAGACCGCTATGCGTGTGAATATAATGTCATGCGGACGCCGCTCCATGGTGGTAAGTGGCCCCCTCCTGCATTTCCAGATTGTATTCCAGAGGAAGATAACTGCTCAGATGGAGATTCGTATGAGCCGACCACGCCTGCTTACCTCCCGAGGTGTTTTCTCTAACTTTGGCATCTTGATGTTGGTCATATCATGCATATGGCGCCTTGCATTGCTTACATTATACATCTTATATGTCATCAGCTTAGTTTAGATTTGCTTTGTGTGAATGCCACCTGTTTGGTTTCTATATCATATTCACCATTCCTAAATATTCGTCTTTTTAGAGATTTCAACAAGTGACTACATAAGGAACAAAATGAGTGAATCTACACTCTAAAATATGTCTATATACATCCGTATGTGGTAGTCCATTTGAAATATCTAAAAAGACAAATATTTAGGAACGAAGTGAGTATATGGGAATTATGCAATGCCATCTTCTTTAGCCAGGCATCATATACGTGAATTATGCAATGCCATCCTATTTAGCCAGTCATCGTATATGTGAATTGTATCGTGCCATATTTTTTTCCATAATGTATTCCATTTGTCAACAGTGTTTATACATTCATCTACTCTTCCTGTGCATCAGCCATTTGAGTCGGTCATGGGAAAATCTGGAGTAAAAACAAGGTCTTCTGAGCAGTCAGTGCTACCTATCGATGCAGATTTGTTGCTGGTTGCAGATAGCTCCTCAAAGGAGGATTCAGAGAGAGATGACCAACAGATTCCCCTGTGTGCATGCTCTAACTTGGCTGGGTTATATTGCTCATATCATCCATATGGTGTCTTGCATTGCCATGCCATCCGCTTAGATTAGACATGCTTTGTGTGAATGCCTCCTGTTTGCTTTCTATATCAGATATGTGAATTATGCAATGCCATGTTTTTCAGCCAGTTATCATATATGTGAATTATGCACCGCCATGGAGCCAGGCATCATATATGTGAATTATCTCATGCCATTTTTTTCATTACATATTCTATTTGTCGACAATTTGTGTATATTGAACTACTCTTCATGTGTATCAGCCATTTGAGCCAGTTATGGAAAAATCTGGAGTGAAAACAAGGTCTTCGTGAAAGGTGCAATGGTACATGTTGAAGCATATATCTCGATGGTTACAGGGAGCTCCTCAGAGGAGGATTCAGAGACACATGACCAGTCCTATATCCCACCTGAGGTGTATGCTCTAAGTTGCAATGTTTATATTTCTCATATGATGCATATGGTGTCTTGCATTGCTTAGTTTAGACATCATATGCACAATATTGAGTTCTATCTGCTTAGTTTAGAGATCATATATGCGAGTGCCACCGCTTAGTATATGAATCAATTATGTCAATTATATCATGCCATCCTCGTATACTTAGACAATGTGTATGTGAATTATTTCATCCCAACCTATTTTAGAAAGACATCATATAATTTTGTCATGTCATCCTGTTTAGGTATTCATCATATGTTGAACTATGCCATTATATCCTGTTAAGTTATCCATCATATATCTAAAACTGTGTCATGCTATCCTGTTTAGTTAGGCATCATATATGTGAAATTGTGTCATGCTGTCCTGTTTGGTTAGACAACATATATGTGAATTACCACATCTGCTCATCATACAATGTCCGTAAGTTCAATTTCTTTTCTTGTTTATCACCCATTTGAATTGGAGGGGTGATGGCAGATCTAAGGGAGCAAAACCCGTTCTTCACAAAAGACAAGTGCTACCCGTCGATGCAGATAGAACCATGGTTGTAATCGCCCACAAACTATCCCCACCACACATAATCGAGACTCTTCCAGATTGCACACTTACACCGCTAGGCAGAGAACCAGCTACAACCCATCTAACCACAACCCCAAATGGATAGTAACCCACTTATAGTTGACAAAGCACCATGTCCACCACAGTAGTACCCCCACATCGCTAGCTTTGTAAAGCTACCGCAGTCCCCAAAGCACGAAGACCACCACAGCTAATACAAACTCCACGCTTAAAGCGTAAGAGCAACTGTTCTCGTGTCGATTCGTAGCTATGGTCCATACACCTTCGTTGTTGCATCACCAGATTTACTCATACCAACTACTTTCGAATTTGAAGGATCCAACTGAAACTCCAATGGCGCAACTGGTATGTTTTAAACCTATTTCTTTAACTGGATTGTTGTTCTAACTTCTTGCTCTATGTTGATTTCAGTTTAAGTTGTATAAACAGTTATGTTCTCATGTGATGCACATTACAAGTGCCGCCAATGCTATGTAGTTTCTCAGACTTATATTCTATCTATGCTGCTGTGTCTTAGAAAAATTTGAGTTGAACCGTGTCTCTATCTTGATTAGGGAACATAAACTAGAATGATATGGACAATACAAAGGACCACAAAGACATAGATATATGTTTGTTTCATGCTGTTATCCTCGTCCACCTTACTACCGAACCGGTTTACCAAAATGAGTTTCAGATACTACAAGCTAAACTTGTGATGTGTCTGCTTGCTTCTCTTGTAGTATGCAAACAGAATATTGGAGAAGAGCACCCCACAATGAAATGGTAGATAAAGTAACACAGATAAGGTTCAAGATAGTGAGACAACCCTGTTGGTCTCCAAGAAAGGTGATAAAAACGATCTTGTAGACAGTGAGAAAACCCCACCTCTGCGTTGATGTAGTGTTCGTTATCGCCAGCATCACTGGCACAAGCTCTTCGAACTCGCATCGAATCACTTCGCTTCTTCGCCTCAGCTACAAGCTGAAAGGCATCAACACCGTATACGGCAAGAAGCCAAAGGACTGTGGAAGTCCCTCGCAGAATTCAGATGCGATTTTCTTGTGCAACAAAGAAGCTGGAGGATTTAAGCGCCAAACAAGAGAAAGTTAATAAGATTGCTAAGCATCTTGCCAAAGCATTATGGGTACCTGTGATATGGTTTCTTGAACTCTTCTAAAGTGGTTTCAGCTTCTGGACTTGTTTTGTCATGCGCTTAAATGTTGATTTGTTCCCTATATTTGCAATCGGTGGCGAACTTTCATGCCCAAAGGATGTAATATGTGTAATAGCCGTGATAGCCTAGCATAAGTTGCTTGCTTATTTATTTCCTTGTTGTCTTGTTTATTTGTTTGTCGCTAGTCGGTGCAGTTCTTTTTTCGTGGTTTGCTAGTGGCTGCAATAACCTATTTTTAAAAACTAGGCCACAATAACCATGGGCTAATATTTACCGTAGTGACATCGGGCCTCCTACGTCAGAAAAGTGGGCCTTCTACGGGTCAGAGAAACAAGAGGGCCTTCTACGGGCCATAGAAACAATGGGCCTTCTACAGTCATAGAAACAATGGGCCTTATACGTCAGATCATCAATGGGCCTTATACGGGTCAGATGATCGATTGGTTAAACATGGGCCAATAACAAAGTTGCATTATGGCCGTGAAACGGCTAGAGTTGGAATCGCCTGCTCATGGGCCGACCATAATGGGCCATCGTTAATAGGCCGATTTGATGACGCTATGAAAACAGCCCAACGTATTAACGGACCACAAACGGGCCGATCAGAACCACAGCCGAATTTGGCCCACAAGCAGAAAATGACAGTAACGGGCTGTAAGTAAATGAATGCTGGAAATGAGCCCAAGAATAATTGGGCTCTGAGAAGGACGAAAGATAACATGGGCTGGAAACGGCCCAACGGAATAGCAGGCCGTTAATGGGTATAAAGTGATACACTATTCATTACGGGCCAGTTTCACCACGGGCCGTTAATGGGTGTAAAGTAATACACTGTTCATTACGGGCCAGTTTCACCACGGGCCGTTAATAGGCCAAGAGTTACTAGGGCCTCATATGAGCCGAAAGACGTCATGGGCCATACATGGGCCGGAAGTGAAAATGGGCTGGAATCATATTGGATGGCCCAGATGATGCTACTGGGCCTAATTCGGATAGGGCGTAACGGGCCTTGGGTTAGCGGGTTGTAAATGGGCTATAGGCGAACATGCCGTTAACAAAGCTTTCCATGGGCCGCCCGCCACCTTTTGACCAAGTCAAACGGGCCGCCTTTTTCACGTGAATGGGCCTTCATAATGCGCTATGTGTCGACGTATGATAGGCGCCTATCTCGACCCAATCGACGAGATGACACGTGTTTCGTCCGCCAATAAGAATTTTACACGTGGAAATTTCCCATTGGTCGGGTCATAACGGGTTATCGGATCCAAAACCCGACCCGATAGCTTAATGGCGCCCGTTATGGTGGATGCCACGTGTCGATCACCCTTGACGAAAGCACTTCGCGGACGCCGATTTATCGTCATGGAAGTGGACACTTCCGTGATGATAATTTTGGTAATGTCATGGAACACTTCTACGACAAAGACAGTATGACTATCTTGATTTCGCTATAAATTTGTCATGGATGTACATGCATGACAAAAACACGACTCCATCGTGAAAAACACGATCATCATGAAAGTGTATTTTTTGTAGTGTACGAGGGTGTTTTCGCAATAACAAAATAACCCTTAGCCGACGCCTCGGTGCGTTCAAGGCGGTAGTGTTAGCGGAAACGAGGCAATCAGATATGCGGGCTTTATAACTTTCACTAGTTATAGGAGCTTAAAGTTGGGAGGCCAGTTACTAGCCCCTGGTTAGTGTTCGGCGACAGTCGGGGTCAAACGTAAACACTTCGGCCAATGTTATGAATGGACCGTCTTTTAACACGGGTGACCTCTATCGATCTTATAGTTTAACATACCATCGGATCGCTGACTAGTGTACGCTTATTGTGACAGTCAGTTTTCGGCTTTCTCCACTGAGGCGCTTAACCATGCTAGCTGGAAGCACAATCGCAGTGGTTCTCCCTTTGCGCACCTAGCCGAACAAAGCAGAACGTAGGAGGCAAGCACAGGAGCCGAGCAACCCAACTATTGACCAAAGACACAATTCAAAACCGATGCATATATGGCAATATCCGAGAATGTTTTTACCGAATCTCTAAAGGTGTCCGGCGTTGCACTGCGAGACTTATGCTGGAAACACACAAATTGTTTAAAAGTGCCATAGGCTTGGAAATACAAAAAACTTCAGTAAAGACTTAATGCCCGAACTAAATCAAGTCATTTGGTGTCCGAACTAAATGCAAAAGACGCTCCAAGATTTGCGCGCATCACATGAACGAAACGAATCCGAAAACATACCGATACTTGTTGAAGAAAGATTGGATGCCTTCCAGGGCATCCCCAAGCTTAGACGCTTGAGTCTCCTTGAATATTTACTTGGGGTGCCTTGGTCATCCCCAAGCTTGAGATCTCGCCTCTCCTTCTTCTCCTCACATCGAGACATCCTCGATCCTCGAACACTTCATCCACACAAAACTCAACAGAAAATTCGGTAAGATCCGTTAGTATAATAAAGCAAATCACTACTCTAAGTACTGTTGCAAACCAATTCATATTTTTTTGCATTTTAGCTACTGTAATATAACTTTTCCATGGCTTAATCCACTGATAGAAATTGATAGTTTCATCAAAACAAGCAAAATATGCATCAAAACAGAATCTGTCTAAAACAGAACAATCTGCAATAATCTGAAAATTAACCATACTTCTGGTACTTCAAAATTCTGAAAAAATTAGGAACAATAAACAATTTGTAAAGAAATACAGTGCAAAAAGTTTCAGAACCATTTCACATTCCAGTAAAAAATGTAAAATCGCTCACTACAGCCAAAGTTTCTGTCCTACACCGCACAAACCAACAAGCATTGTAAACATCCTAAAGGAAAACCTTGGCACATTATTTTTATAATACAATGGAATTTTACAAGGGGATAATTATTTTAATTTAAAAGTTTCTGTAATTAAGATTCACAAAGTTTCCGTGAGCATGAACAAAGTTCAAGGAGATCCCCCACTTCAACAATGCTTGTCTCTCTGACTTTCACTTTTCTTTTTGAAAAGTTTTGGGTTCCCCTCTATTTTTTTAAACTATATAAAAGCACTCAACAGAAATAAATGACTCTCTAAAACTTCCGGGTTGTCTCCCTGGCAGCGCTTTCTTTAAAGCCATTAAGCTAGGCATATAGTGCTTCAAGTAATGGATCCACCCGGATCCCAAGGTATATCAAAGCCAATTTTAATTAACAATGATTTGTAATTTGGTAGTGAGCACAAAGTAACATATATAATGCAACAAAGAAGTCTAACTCTCTTCCTATGCATCGGCATGTCATAAAAGAATAATTCATGCACACATAGTAAAGGCCAATGCATAGTATAAACAGTTTCTTGCAAAAAAATTCGTGTTGGAAACATAGAGAGGTGGAGATATAGTTCCTCTCTCACAATAAGTGCAAGTAGGAGCAGCAAGCACATGCATTTTATATCTATCAAAATCATCATGTGTAGTGGTAAAAGGCAACCCATCGATATAATCCTTAATAAGTGCAAACTTCTTCGATATAGTGTAGTCGGGAGAATTCAAAAAGATAATAGGACTATCATGCATGGGTGCAACAGCAACAATTTCATGTTTTACATAAGGAACTATAGCAAGTTCATCTCCATAAGCATATTTCATATTGGCATCTTGGCCACGAGCATAGCAAGCATCATCAAAAAGGGATATTTCAAGAGAATCAACGGGATCATAACAGTCATCCTAGAAATCATCCTTCGGTGAGCATGAAGGGAAATTAAATAATGTATGAGTTGAAGAGTTACTCTCATTAGAAGGTGGGCACGGGTGATCAATCCGCTTCTTCCTCCTTTTGTTCTTCACTCTCCACCGCATCTTTATCATCCAATGAGCTAACAATGTCATTAATTTCTTCTTCCATAGAATCCTGCGAAAAATAAATCTCTTCATGGACAGCAGGGGAGTCCTCAATATATGGTTTAACATAGGCATTAGAAGCATAATTATCATAACAATATTCAAGTATGGCAAAATTTCCAGATTTGTAAAGAGTAGCATCATACTTTTCAATCAAAGAAGCAATTTCATAAGCACCCTTAAAAGCAACAAATTCTTCAATTTTTGAACATCATAATAATTATAAACACCCTTAGCATTAGAAGATACAATTCCATTATCACTAAACTCACATTGGTAGGGATGGTGTTTCTTAGGGTCTTCAGAACAACAAGTAAAATCATATAATTAACATAAATTCCAGGCATAGCATTGCATCGTATTAATTTGATGTTGTAAAAGTTTCCTTTTTGAGATAAGCGGTGTCGCACATAACAAGCATGCTCATCTAAAGATTTGCCCTCAACTAAGCTTAGTTGGGGTTTCAAAGATGAGCACAAAGGGATCAAGATGATCCAAGTAAAAAGCTTGTGGAGTGTGATAGATTTTGAGTGGTTCTTCAACCATTGGTTCAAGTAGGTACAACTATTTTTTGGTATTTTGTGTTTCCTACCCATAACTAAAGATAGAAAACAACTAAGAACAGCAAATAAAAATTACTTAGTGATAAAGCAAACAAGCACACACGAGAATATTCACCCCACGCTATGACTCCCCGGCAAGGTTGGAAAAAGCGGTAGGCGTAAGCGAGGCGGCTGGCCTTCGCCTAGTGCCTAGGCAAAGGTTTAAGCGCCTTAGGCGCGCCTAGACAATGATATAGTTTTTACTCAGAGTGCATTTGTGATTATTATATGGGTGTTGATATTAGTTTAGGGCATATAAATAAGTTAATTACCGCTCACTACCATTGGAATATAACCCGCTTGGCATATCAAAGGTAGTATGTGGCATGATTTCTTGCTTGGGTAGGCAATTCCTTGCTTGCCCTGCCTAGACCTCCATTTATGCCCTAGGCGAGGCGTTTGGCCATTGCCTAGCGCCTAGGCATGCCTAAGAGCCTCCTAGGCACTGCCTTTTCCAACATTGCTCCCCGGCAATGGCGCCAGAAAAAGGTCTTGATAACCCACAAGTATAGGGGATCAATTGTAGCCTCTTTCGATAAGTAAGAGTGTCGAACCCAACGAGGAGCTAAAGGTAGAACAAATATTCCCTCAAGTTCTATCGATCACCGATACAACTCTACGCACGCTTAACGTTCGCTTTACCTAGAACAAGTATGAAACTAGAAGTACTTTGTAGGTGTTTTTGGATAGGTTTGCAAGAATATAAAGAGTACGTAAATAAAAACTAGGGGCTGTTTAGGTAAAGAAGCAATAAAGTAAATATAGAAAGTGTGGAAAAGTGGTGGTAGGAGTTGTGAAATTGTCCCTAATCCATTGACAACTTTACTAGACCGATAGGACAACAAAAATCTACTCAGACATCATAGGATGGCAACACATCATTGGATAATAATATGAAGCATAAAGCACGATGTTCAAGTAGAGGGTACATCGGGTTGCGGGAGAGTGGACCGCTGAGATAGAGGGGGAAGGTGATGGAGATGTTGGTGAAGATGGCGAGGTGTTGGTGAAGATCGCAGTGATGATGATGATGGCCATGGCAGCTGCTCAGTCACCATCGAAGAGAGGGGAGAGGGCCCCCTTCTTCTTCTTCTTCTTCTTATTCCTTGATCTCCTCCCAGGATGGGAGAAGGGTTTCCTCCGGTCCTTGGCCTCCATGGCATGGGAGGGGCGAGAGCCCCTCCGAGATTGGACCTACCTCTCTATTTCTCTCTGTTTCTGTGCTCTGGGATTCTGCCCTTTCCCCGTTTCCTATATATCCGGAGATCCTTAACTTCGATTGGATTGAAACCTTCGCCCAGATTTTTCTCTGAAAATTAGCTTTCTTGCGCCAAAGAAGAGCAGCAACCGCCTTGCTGTGGGGCCCACGAGGGTCGGCGCGCCTAGGGGGGGGGCAGCGCTCCCCGCCTCATGGCCACCTCGGGAACCGCCTCGTGTTGATTCTTCCTCCCATATTTTCCAAATATTTCAAAAATATTCTCCGTCTGTTTTATCCTGTTTGGACTCCGCTTGATATGGGGTTTCACAAACATAAAACATGCAACAAATAGGACCGCATCGATCGATATGTTAGTCCCAAAAATAGTATAAAAGTTGCCAATAGTATATGAAAGTTGTATAATATTGGCATGGAACAATAAAAAATTATAGATACGACGGAGACGTTGATACGTCTCCAACGTATGAAGTATTCATGCTATTATATTATCCATATTGGATGTTTATGGGCTTTATTAAACACTTTTATATTATTTTTGGGACTAACCTATTAACCCAGAGCCCAGTGCCATTTCCTGTTTTCCCCTTGTTTCAGTGTTTCAAAGAAAAGGAATATCAAACGGAGTCCAAACAGAATGAAACCTTCGGGAGAGTTATTTTTGGAACGGAAGCAATCCAGAAGACTTGTGGTGTACATAAGGGAAGCAACGAGGAAGGCACGAGGGAGGGGGCGCGCCCACCCCCTGGGCGCGCCCTCCACCCTCGTGGCTCCCGACGATTTCTTCCTCCTATATATACCAATATACCCTAAAACCATCGGGGAACAGAATAGGTCGAGAGTTCCGCCGCCGCAAGCCTCTCAGAGGCCACCAAAACCAATGGGACCCTATTCCCAAGACCCCTACCATAGGGGGATCCTCACTGTGGCCATCTTCATCATCCCGGCGCCTCCATGACGAGGGGGAGTAGTTCACCCCGAGGCTGAGGGTATGTGTTGTAGGGTGGAACCATAAGTGGAGATCTTTCACGAATTGGAGGGGGAATCCCCAAGAACAAGATGAGCACAAGAGAGAAAACAAGAGGAACACTCAAGAACAAGTCCAATCACACATCCACTAGACCAACAAACACACAAGATCCACAAGGTACATGAACAATCAAAGGGAAACAAGATACATGGTAGAGTCCATCCCAAATCCTATGAAGGAGATGAGGGCTTGATGATCCTATGATGGGGATCCTTCCCCAAGAAGGAGGGCTTGAGTTTGGTCACCCAAGAGGAGGTCTTGATCTCCTAGTGGAGTGGATCCATGGAGCAAAGCTCACAAATATATATCATATACTTTCCTTTTCTTCCAAAAAGAGCTAGGGAGGTGTTTTTATAGTCTAGGGACGAAATAGAGGGAGAGGGGGATACAAAGGTCCAAAATGACCTCAAAACGCACACACACTCGGTTGGGTCCGGCACCCGGGTGCGAGGGACCGGCACTGGTCTGGTCAGGGGCTGCGCCTTGTTGTCAGAGAGGCCGGGCACCCAGGGGTCCAAAGCCCGGGCACCCGGGGGCGCTGGAGGCTGGCGCGGGGGAGGGGCCGGGCACCCGGGGCCATTTGGCCGGGCACCCGGGGCCGGCTGGAGAGGCCCAGGTGGGCGGCGAAGGTGGCCGGGCACCCGGAGGGTGAGAGCCTGGGCACCCGGGGCGAGCTGGGCCGGCTCAGGTAGGAGGCTGGGCACCCGGGCCCAAGTGGCCGGGCACCCGGGGAGAGGCCCAGGCGGGCGGCGAAGGTGGCCGGGCACCCGGGTGAGAGCCCGGCACCCGGGCGAGCTGGGCCGGCCAGTAGAGGCCGGGCACCCGCCCAAGTAGCCGGGCACTGGGTGCGGCCCAGCGCTGGGTCAGGAGAGGCCGGCACACCGGGCTAGGCTGGGCGACGCCAGCAAAGGGCCGGGCACCCGATGGTGACGCGGCCGGGCACCCGGGATGTCCAGGGGACTTGGTCCCTCCCGCGGCTTCGTGTCCAGGAACTCCATCTCCTCGCACGTCTTGATGCTTCCCCTTCTTCTTGGGTCTCCGGTGAACTTGGTGATTCCTCCTTCGTGTTTCCTCGTGAACGATCTCCAAGTACCTAAGCATGCATAGGTTTCCATTTGAGGTAGAACCCGACTCTCGTGGTGAATCCGAAAGAAACTCAAAGATGAAAGAAGTGACCTCGCTTCTCGATGTTGCATGCACGTGTTCTTGTCATCGGTCCTCGAGGTGCTTGACGAGTTGTAGTAGAGTCCATGGGGATGAGCGAGGGATGCTCCACATCATCTCATCCCCCTTGGGAGAGATCCGTCCACGGATCATGATCTTCATCACCATGGGAAAGAGAGGGCGTCGCTGTGTAGAGGTGGACAACCGCCAAGTACTCATCATCGTCAAGCTTGAAATGGCACTCCCCAATGTCGTGGCCGCCTAGTAGTTCCTTCAAAAGGAGCAAACATAACAAGCACTTGGAAAAACAAATGTGATTGGCATTAAAGCAAAACCAAGCATTCAAGAGGTGATTCACCAAACAAGTGTCATCATCAAGCATAGCATATGGTGTTACAAGGGGTGTGGTATAGCATGTAAGCACATAAATTTAGCACAATCAAGGACATCATGGTAACAAGCATGTAAATGTGAGGTAGTGATGCAAATATGTTTGACAAGATAGCAAGCATCGACCTCAAGATCATAGCAAACATGCATAAAGCGCCGACAAATGGTCTATGGTAGGTATAAGAGTCATTCACAACACCAAAAGAAATGAAATGTCTAAACACATGGGACAAGTGCAAGACAATCCAAGCATAATGTGCATATGGTGTGGTGAAGAAAGTGAGGCACTCAACACAAAATGATATAGCAATTTTGGAATATGTGCGAGGCAATCAAGTCGTGCGAACTAGTGGAGCTAAGATGCAACACACTAGAGGAAATCATGGCCATCATATCATATGAGCAAATAATAGGCATAGACAATGCATATGACATATCGCAAGTACGAACACAAACCAAGATCATTGTATCATCATAGGCATGGGGCACATAGCAAACATGGCAATAACAAGCAATATCTCCACCAATCTTGCAAATACACATACAAGTAGGAGAATCAATCATCATGTATAATGCAAAGCATGGGTCACAAATGCATGTCAAAGGCATAGGAATGAGCATATCATGCAAAGTGAACATGGCAAGATGGGCATATAATATGTAATGGACAATAACCCATAGCCAAGTGAGAGCCATGTAGAAGAAATGCGTGAAATCTTATGCGTGAAGAGAGCGGTGGGAAAGGCAATCCATGGGATCCCAAGTCATCATTGTTTCTAGAGCTCGCTTTGTCAACTCGTGGGATCATGCGAAGTTTACAAGTATTCATGTGTACCTACACAAAGGAGACACAAACCAAAAAATTGTGTTCGTGGTAAATGTACACATCGTCCATCATGATGTGTATGTGCATGTGTGAGTTAGCACAAGATAAGCATCGGTCAAACAAATTTGATGCATGGTATAAGAACATGTCATCCATCATGAAAGAATAGTTGTTATGTATAACATGGTTGGGATACAAATCTAGCATACAAGTAAACGGCACATCAATAGATGTTCATTCATGGAGAGCATATTGTGCACATAATTATTGGGATCATGCAATGGATGGGATGGATCAAAATCTCCTAATATGTATAAGGAAACTATGGGGGTCTCCTCATGAGCAATAATGGAAACATCATATGGAGAATATGAGCAACATCCAAAACAATGCTTATCGGTAGCTAGGTGGTTATGGCATGGCATGGCATATTAGATAAATGATGCAAAGGGAGCATATCCATATCATTACAAGAAAAACAAATGCCAATAACCATGGGCTTGTCATCTATGCCATATGTGCAAATTGGGTTAATGTTGATGGCATATGCATAGTCACTATGAAGAGATTGCAAATATGACATATTGTTGATCTCATGCATAGCATATGACAAGTCAAGCGGATTGTCAAACATGATGTGTACAAAAGAATTTTCACATGATATCCTATGTAACATGGCATCACGACTAATAGACTCCACATGGCAATCCTCACACTCATCATAAATGGGTAAATCATCGCATGGGGAAATCACACTAGCATGAAGCATGGTTATAGGTGGAGCAACATCATGCAAGCAATCAATGTCAAGAACGCCCACTAGTGGGACAAGAGCATCACCTTCACCTATGTTACCTTTCTCTCGCTCCACTCAAGTGGTGTAGGTGAGGTGGGAAAGACCAACGTGGTCAACGCCATCATCGTGGATGGAACCATGTGGGGGTGCATCATAGTCCACCATGACCATCGCCTTGTCCATAGGAAGGACGAAGTCGTCGCGGATCGGCGCATCATCATATATGGAACCTAGCACCAAATGAGAAGACACAATAGAGGTAGAGGTCAAGTTGTTAGAAATGCAAATGGCCTCACGTGCCCTATCAACTTCCTCACTCTCTCTATGTGGTGGTGGTTCACTCACTCCCTCAAGGTAGGTGCACTCAATGTCACATATGGTGGAGTCACCATCTCACTCAAGTGGTGGGGGTGGTGGCTCTCCTCACATGGGAATTGTGGCAACTCATCATATATGGCGCTTAGTGGTGAAGTCACTCTCACTCTCAACATGGTGGCACAAGTCACCATGTCATCATACGCCGCCGGGTCAAGGGAAACTCCCATGCTCAACCATCTCGCCGCTGCCGCCGTGCGGATGAAGGTCAAGATGGCACATCATCGCCTCGCCGTGGATGAAGGTCAAGATGGCACATCATCGCCTCGCCATGGATGAAGGCCAAAGATGGCACATCATCACTCTCCTCCATGACCGAAGGAAAATCCCATGCTCGATCATCTCGCCACCGCTGCCGTGGATGAAGGCCGATGTAGGCGCATTTCGCCGGAGGTAGGCGAAGATGTCAGACGTCCAAAGGCGAAGATGCCTTGAGAACACTTGGCTAAGATGCCAAGTAGTCAAAGTAGTCGAGTCTGGCCTTGGTGGTGCTTGTCTTGCGGTCTTCTCTTGTGCTCATGAAGTTTGGCCGTAGCTTGATGTAGAGCTTTTGGGACTTGTAGGTGTACGATCGCGAGCATCATCATCTTGATGGTGTTGTAGTGCTTGAGCTCGATGACGCTCAAGATTGGCCACTTGAGCGCCGCCGCCTTTGAAGATGATGAAGGGAAGAAGACTTGTAGTTGGCCAACATGTCGCGACTTGATCCCTTTGTTCCGCCAACTTGGTGTCGATGTAGTCCCTTGTCCGTGCTTCACGTTGATGAATGTCAGCGGTGAGTCGCTTCAATGCCTCGCATTGCTCGCTTATTCAAGATGGGCATTTTGGTGATGTAGTTGTTCGCTGGCCGTTGTCGTGGAAGACTGGAGATGAAATGCCTTGCCTATCCATCACAAGACTCGAGCAAATGTGAGTAGGAAATGAGATAAACAATACCAAGATACCTTTTCCCAAAGTTGAGGATGTATCCTGCTTCACTCAATGTGAGATGAAAGAATAGTGGAATTGGTACCGGACTTGTTCACTCACACCTATCAAGTAAGCTTATGGAGGAGCTCGGTGAGGATAGTGGCACAAAAATTTGATGCAAAATGTTAGCAAGAGTCAATAATGTTGGAAAAGATTCACAAATTCGCAAGTGAAACAAGTAGACCAATAGAAATATGTGGCACGCGGAAACACACACACAGATAGATAAATGGGGTCGTGCAACCAAGGAATGAGCACAAAATGTGGAATCCACGGAAAACGCTCGTGTTGCACAACTCAAGAGAGACGCTAGCACGATTGCTCAATAGGCGGATACGACACTTGTGCACAACCTATAAGATGCAAAGGTATATCAACTTTCTATCCCAAGTATGCTATGTGTATAATGTTCCAGTGTTTCGCACACGATGATCCAAGATGATCAATATGGTAGTATGATATGCAATGTGGCGATGCTATGGCTCTTGCTTACAAGCTCTTTGCTCTCTTTTCCTTTGTGCTTAAAAGCTTATTCTTTTTTGATATGGCCACTATGTGAAATGCACAAACCAAGATAGCAATTCTATATATGCGGGAACAATCTTGTGGCACAAGGGATGATATGATGATACCAAGATGATACCAATATGATATGGATGTATGCAATGGAAGGTATGGATCACTAATGTGCACAAGTAACGCTGCCGGCAATACTCGATGGCTAGTCTCGATAGGCAAGTGACGCAAAATGGGCTAAGGGGTTAACAATGTAATGGCAAGAATGTAAAATGAAGGGATACCACGATACCAAGGTGATATGGAGGTTCCCGTTCTTGCTTACGGTTAGGGTGTCAAAATGATGAAGTGGTCGATGTCGAAGACGACCTCGTGGCGATGCCGAGTGGCGGTGTTCTTGATGTAGATACCAAGATGATGTAGACCCGTCCCTAAGTAGCCAAAACACCTTAGGAAATGGTAAAACCACAAAATCAAAATCTCCAAAGGCAAATGTCAAATGGTGGTGGCGGAATGCTTGGTGGCTCTGAGTTAGCAATACGGAAGTGGTGGTGGTGGTTGATGATGAAGCGACCGTCCCTAAGTAGCTGAAACACCTTAGGAGACTCAAGTCACCCCTCAAGCAACCACAAATGCTATATGGAACCAAAATGGGTTAGGTTTCGGAAAGCGATGGTGGTTTTATGTATGATATGGTGGATGGCCTATGCAAAGATGCCAAAATGCCAAATTTTTGATGGAGCCAAATGGTGTTGGAACCTATCTAGGTGGATGGGGGATGTCAATAGCTACTCAACGAGCTAAAGAACGCGAAAATCGGACTCCGGGAGCAAAAGTTATGGCCGAAAACGAAAGTGAACGTGGCTGATTCTGGGGTGCGGTGCCCGGGTGCTCAGCGAGGTTGGGTTGGAGAAGAGGTCTGGGTCCGGGTGCCCGGGGCAAGAGGTGCGGGCACCCGGGTGGTCCGGGGCGAACAGCCTGGGGCTCAAAAGTGGGCACCCGGGTGGTCAACGGAGATGCGCTGGGGTCCGGTGCCTGGTTTGAGGTCCAGTGCCCGGGGGTGACGGATTTGGGCGGAAATTCGTGGGAAGATGCAAGAAATTGGTGGATTTTGTGGAGGGAAAGGTGGAGATGGAAGGGGGAATGCTAGATCCACTTGAAACCAATCAAATCCATGGATCAAATCCAACAAAACCTCATCAAACCAACAAATCACAAAAAAATTGGGGCTATTTTTGGTGAGGAATTTTGAAATTGGGCAAGAACAAGCAAAATTAGGCTAGAAAAACAAAGAGGGGGCTCCAATTTCGTTATCAACGTGGCTCTAGATACCAAGATGTTGTAGGGTGGAACCCTAAGTGGAGATCTTTCACGAATTGGAGGGGGAATCCCCAAGAACGAGATGAACACAAGAGAGAAAACAAGAGGAACACTCAAGAACAAGTCCAATCACACATCCACTAGACCAACAAACACACAAGATCCACAAGGTACATGAACAATCAAAGGGAAACAAGATACATGGTAGAGTTCATACCAAATCATATGAAGGAGATGAGGGCTTGATGGTCCTATGATGGGGATCCTTCCCCATGAAGGAGGGTGTCGGTGTCAAAACCGCGGATCTCGGTAGGGGGTCCCGAACTGCAAGGCCTAGGCGGATGGTAACAGGAGATAAGGGACACGATGTTTTTACCCAGGTTCGGGCCCTCTCGATGGAGGTAATACCCTACTCCTACTTGATTAATATTGATGATATGGGTAGTACAAGAGTAGATCTACCACGAGATCAAGGAGGCTAAACCCTAGAAGCTAGCCTATGGTATGATTGTTGTTCGCCCCACGGACTAAAACCCTCCTGCTTTATATAGACACCGGATAGGTTAGGGTTACACAGTCGGTTACAATGGTAGGAGATCTACATTTCCGTATAGCCAAGCTTGCCTTCCAAGACATGGAAAGTCCCATCCGGACATGGGACGAAGTCTTCAATCTTGTATATTCATAGTCTTGGAGTCCGCCGTGATGATAGTTCGCTATCCGGACACCCCTAGTCCAGACTCCTCAAGAGCCCTCGAACCAGGCTTCAATGACGACGAAGTCCGGGCGCGATATTGTCTTCGGCATTGCAAGGCGGGTTCCTCCTCCGAATACTTCATAGAAGGTTTCAACACAAGGATAGTGTCCGCTCGCAAAAACAAGTTCCACATACCACCGTGAGAGAGAATAACTTTTGCACAGATCTGCCGACGTATTCCGCGGCGTGACATCACACCACGGCCAGGTCTTTATATGAATCGCTTTTTTATTGTTCCACCTCAGCTGCTTAGCGAGGCGGTTTCCGGCATCGCCTTATCGTGAGCATAGATCGTGCCCCTTATTCCGTGATTCCCATCAATACGGACGTGGTAACCCAACCGCGTTCGCTGGCACGCCTCCTCTATCAAAGGCGTAGTCCTAATCGACCACGGGTGGGCTCTTGGTATTCAACCTCTTTATAATGAGACCAAGGCCCTCTTCTTTTACACCTCCATCGAAGTTCGCCAAGGCCGAAGTTCTAACACCCAAAGCTTCACATTTAGGCGCTTCGGACCTCAAGATGTCCGGCTCCACCAAAGACGGCCGATGGATGTCTTCTTCACACGGAAGAAGATGTGCTAAAACCGCGAGACGCTGTGTATCTAACCGACGAGATTTCGTGATAGGTTGCCCGCCCAGGCAGGTCATTCCCACTCCCGAGCCCGGCGAGAACGTAGTGTTCGTGGTCTCACTTCCTTCGGGGTTTAGGGCTTCCCGACGGATCCCTTTGTGCGGGGCTCACGCTTTTATTATGGGCTGGATTTCCATGACTTGAATCCGGAGTCCATCCTCCATATCTCGTCATTCATTGTCGTATGTGAGGCCTTCCTCCATATTACCCTCACTTTGGATTGTGGCTCAAGACCTTCAAGGTGGAGCCAAAGATGATCGAGGGGCAACAAGCAGAGTGCGGAGGGGCGGTCATAAGCAAATGTGCTGATGCTCCATGGCCCGAGGGCTCTTTTCAAGAGGAGCTTGGTTTGTGGCAACGGGAGTGGTCTTATATCACCGCCTCCTGTGGGCACCAAATGGGCGGCGCCCCCGCCTTCCGCACAGTGTCCACCACAGCGGCTAGCGCCATGGGTCAACAAGGGGCTAGACTGGGGCCATCCAAGGACGCCTTTGCCGCAGGTCAGATTCGAGACCTCCAAGAAAGGGAGATCAATCTGCTGCAAAGTGGCGCAGGTTAGGCTGATCCGCGCCTTCGCCTGCAAACGCCGCCTCTTCACTGTGGGAATTTAATCCTGAGGGACCTCGAGCCTCCAAAATTTTATGGGCACGACGCCCGTGGAGATGTATAAACTGTTCTTCGGATCACAAGAGAGGTGTCCGGACCTGACTGAGGACGCAGGACTAAGCTGCAATCGCCCAGGGCTTGGGCTCTACAGAGCCTTCCTCCAGAGCGACGATGGCGAGCTCCTCCCTCGGTGCGTGAGGGGCTCCGGGCTCCCTCCCTATCGTGAATGACTTCCGTGATGAGTTAGATCATTCTTTGTTTCATGAAGTGTTTTTTTTATTTTGTGAAGCTTGATTGACGACTTGTATGTTTAAGTGGGATATCTCATTCAGATGGACAAAGTAAAAATTATCATGTTTTGCATGCTTGATATGTATAGATGGTCTGCTTATGTCAATTGTGAGCGGGAGGAGGCCATGAAGAGCCGGCCACACCAAGAGGGTGCTTGGATCCAAGTGACTTATTTTAGCCTGACCAAAAATAGTCTCTTTATGAGGCTAAAGTTCCAAGCACCCCTGACTAAAGAGGGGCTAAAACTAGTCTTGAGACTAAAAAAATTTAGTGAGGGGTACCCCTACTAAAATGTGGATTAGTCCTCTCTCCCTCATTTAACTCCTCTCCTTTAACACTCAAGTAGTTCTAGATTGGAGGGTTTGGAGGATAATAAATGCTCATTAACTTGATTTTAGTCTCTTTAGTATTTGGATCCAAGCATGGGTGAGGCTAGCAAGTTTTAGTCCCACTACTTTTAGTCATGGAACTAAAACGTATCCAAGCACCCTCCAAATCCGGCAGGAAATAGGGTCCAAAGTAGTCAAATGATTGAGATAGAGCATTTATTGTCAATCTAACCCTACCATCCATACACCTCTTTGGTTTAGAGTTAGTTCAGGGTTAGAATCTAACTCTAACCTCTCGATCGAAAGTTAGAGTTCTCGCCATCTCGGTTCATCGCCATCATACTTTTCCCGTTCTTGTGTTTTCAAGACCTCATGTAATCAAAGAGGCCCTTTTTTATGGAAAAATCAAAGAGGCCCTTAGACTGGTTTTGGTCCGTCATTTTTTATAAACTTGTTATGTCCAAAATTTAATGAGCGTGTTCGGTTTCCACGAAAATAATCCGGTTTCATGTAGTAATTCATTCATTTATTTATTCTTCATGGGGTTTGTATGTAATTCATGAGGTCTGAAATGTAAAGTACCCCAAGATATGCTCCTAGTCGCATGCACTACGCACTCCAGATGCTCTATGTCCCACATGTGGGCGAATGGGAGCACGTGGAAATAGCCTAGGAGTACATATAGGAGGATAAATGCGTGAAATAATATGTACTGTGGAAGCGAGCTGGTTCAAAAAGGAGACCTAAAGTGATGACAGCTATAGGTCGCACGCACCCAACTAGTGGTACTAGACATACGACTAATTTTTCCCTCAAAAAAAAGAGGCACGAGTGCTCGGTACTCCTATTCTATAAACACGAGTCCCATCTGACAACACCGTCCGTGCTACAGCTAGCTCTCCTCCCTCCTTTCTCTCTTCTAATTCTAAACTCGGCCGACGCCCGGTGGGTGGGGTGGGTTTGCTCAACTGCAGCCCCACCTCACAGTGAAAACGTTACGACTGGAATAAAAATGCCATATACTCCCTCCGTTCATAAATATAAGCCTTTTTAGATACTATTTCAAATGGAATACAACATACAGATGTATGTAGACATAGTTTAGAGTGTAGATTCACTCATTTTGCTCCGTATGTAGTAGTCACTTGCTGGAATCTTTAGAAAGACTTATATTTGGGAACGGAGGGAGTACTATACTAATAAAACATTAAGGCCACGAGGCGATGCAAAGGTTGGTTACAGGAGGCAAGAAGAAGAGATGCATCCATCGACGATGTCCACCTCCTCGACTCAGGCGCCGCCCACCGAACGACGCCTAAGTAGCAGCGGCTTTCATGGCTGTGTCGACGTGCTTCAACAATGGCATCCAAAGATTCCAAATTACCGGAAGAAGGCCAACGCCTTTCGCCCTCGCTTGCCTTTGTAGTGAGCTATGTAGACGATTTCCTCGTGAGACGGATGTGCAGGTTGACGGTTTCTTGCATGGCGAGGCGCTATGCGCGGCAAGCGCCGCCTCGAGGTGCACATTCTTCGCCAGACCTCCGGCACCGCAGGGCCACTAGGGCTTGAAAGAGTTCGTCACCATGGAGGCCGGCGAGGGTGGCAGGCAATGAGGAGCCCGGGCGCTGGCTGGAGCAAAGACGGCAAGGTCGTCTGCGGCGCTTCTTGACGGCGATGAACTTGCGGATGGAGTTGACCATCATGTTGTCTATGCGAGAGGCGAAGTCGGCGTCGGCGAGGGCTACAATGCCTGCGGTCGCCAGCACCGTCTGGAAACGCTACGCGGTGCGGGGCCGCAGGCCGGCGCCTTGGATGATTTGGCACAACCGACTGCCGCTCGCGTCCATCGCCTCCATAGGTGCTTGTGGCTTCTAGTCACTTGGTCTTGGATTAGAGTGAGCAGTGTTGCGCAGAGACTTGGGAGTAGATGGATTGGAGTGGTGGGGCGCCTTTATTATATGAGAGTCCAAACTCGCTGTATTCACATCGTGGCCGCTCTATTCTCGCTTCTCCAATTAATTCCTCTCGCATGTAATTGAGGATGCATCATTAACTGCTCAATGTCTCGGGAACCGCTACCCTCTCCCTCCTTGGCATTCAAGCACCTATGGACCTGCCGACGACGAGGTGCCTATGGTGACTTCAGAATTTCAAGATGATAGTGCCGTGCGTGTGTGCGTTCATAGGGGTGAGTGTATGCGCGTGTATATGAGCGCCTGCGTCTGTACTATGTAAAAAAAACGTAAATGCATGTCAAAAAGAGACTAGTCAGTATACTCAATATTGTGCACCTCGGAGAGGAAAACAATAGAACTAGTACATATTTATTTACGGTGCAGATTCACTCATTTTGCTCCATATGTACTCCGTCTCGGTGTAGTCTAGTCACTTGTTGAAATCTCTAGAAGGGCAAATACTCCTTCTGGTTTACAGGGCTATACTAGCAAGTAGTTGTATGTACTAGTACAATAGTGGGCTCACATAGCAATTTTGTCTCATGCAAGAGCTCGGCTATATGCGTGCTCCAATGTTCGTGAATCGCAACGCTCGGTTTGCGCTTGGCTCTTCGCTTCTTCGAGAAGACGAACAATGATGTTACTACTATCGCTTCTACAAAGGTCGAATCCATCGCTGCATGTCCGTCCCACCGCGAAAGTGGAACAGATAGCTTGTTGTAGAAGTACTACTAAGCAAAAGCTCGTCCTCGCTTTGCCAAAGAATCGCTGCCGCATGGGTGAGGGAGAAGGCGTGTAGTAAAATCAAGCTTCTCCTCGTTGTACAAGTTGACGCGACACATCATAGCACTGGCCCCACATGCTTGCCTCTAAACTTGGCTGAAAGACCCGCAGTGTACAATATATTTGCTGCAACCTCTAACATTTACCCACCACAAATTAAAATATATGTGGCCGTATGCATCGTTCTGATGTAGAGGCCGGGGAGTCCCCCCTTTTTGAAAAAAAACAAATTAAAATATATATTCCTGTCTTGACCAGATGAGCGTGCAAACTACAATCACCAGGGTCTCAGGTAGGGCCAGAAGACTATTTTAATTTTTTTTAAAAACATCGAGACGGCCACATAGCATGGAGCCGACCCCAACGATTTTAAACTTACAGGCACGGTACACGCTATCCTAGACTACTCTACACATGAAACTGCCACACGAGCGTCCAGGCTACGCTTGGCTCTTCGCCTCTTTGGGAAGTCAAACAATGATGGAGTACTAGTACTGCACTGGAGGAGTACTACAGTATGCTTCTGGCCATCTGACACCGATGAACAGTTGCATGTCCATCGCGTGCGGGAGGGAGAGTGTGTAGCTAAAGCTTCTCCTAGTCTTGCCGGCCACCACGCTCATGGGCGAGGGAGGGACGCTCCTGCCTTTGCGTGTATGACAGGTGGGCCCGACAGGTGTGTGGCCAACCTGTCATACAGCCAAAGGCAGGTGCAGTTAAGTCCGCGAGGGAGAGGATAATCAAACTTGTCGTTGATGTATGAGTTGACGCGACACATCAAAGCACTGCACTCGATATATTTCAATAATTTTGCGTTTACCGATGCATTAATTACAACGCATGCATGCATGCCGTGACTCTCCTTTTGATACTTGCTTTGTAATACCCCGGCCCAAGTCGAGATGGTTGTGCACGAGGAGGGCGAGATCATGCGCATCGAACAGACCCGACGATGGAGCTCTCTAAGGTCTCGGCGGACCTCACCGTGCTCCATCGCCTTGTGCCTCCACGCCTTGACGCCCAAAGGTATGAGGTTCGAATACACCTTCGCCCTTTCGCTGATTGAGCTAGGTGCAGGTTTCTTGATTGATGTGTTGTTCGATTGATTTCGCAAAGGTGCAAGGGAGGGCACTGCCTGCGCAAGACCGCCGCCGAGCGCCCCGGGAACCGATGGGCAAAGGGCGGCGAAGTGCGCCGGGCGGTGGCTTCGACATGCGTAACACGACGGTGGACTCCGGCCCTTTCGCCGGTGAGGGTGGAGTGCCCGCACGAAGGCTGTGGGCTCTACGTCACTTACCACAAGCTCGCCAATCACCGTGAGCGTGTGTCCGCCGCTACCGCAAATGCCCTGCGTGCCCGCTCGGCCACGGGCGTCGCCACGGGCGCCTACCACCATTATCAAGACCGCCGCATCCCATGCCCGCACAGTGATCCAAAGATGGCAAGGTGCTCTAGCCGCAAGTGCCACCGCCGGAGCCACGCCTCTTGCTGTTCGCGGAGGAGGACTGCCGCGGCGTTTTTCTTGGTCGGCGGGCGTTTCGACATCGGCACACCTATCGCCGCGGTCGGTCGCTCTCAGATCGTAGCGGGCGCCCCACCGCCGCACTACGTGGCCAAGTTGTGGGGCGAACGGCCCGCCGGGGAGCCCGAAGGCACGACCGACGCCGCCGAGGTGGAAATGGAGGTGACAAGCAGCAAGGATCCCGCAACGCCGACGCAGGTGGAGTTGACCTTCTTGACAGTTCCGCCTAAGTCACCGGGCCGGGCTAAGCTTGTGCCCCCACATTCAGATTGACAAGCTCACGCCCTAAATGTTTCTACAAAGGCCTTCGCTTATCTTAGTAATATGCTAATATAGGGATTACCTTGGTCTACTTTAGCTTAAGAAATGGTGGTTTTTGGTGGCGATGCAACAATTACTTCGACATCAGATCAATAATTTCCAACAGTCGAATGGATATTTTGTGCCTGTTGGATATAAAGTTCCTTTGGGTAAGAAGTACTCAAAAAATTATGTTTATCAATGCATTAATTGCAATGCATGCATGCATAAAGTACATGCATTGGTCAATTTTCTCTTAATACTTGCATGCAATGATTTAATGCACCTTGAATCAACATGTGTTGGGGAACAACCAAATTGAGCCTTATAAAATGGAAAAACTAAAATTTTGAGATAAGCCCTATAAAACCGGAAAGGAGGGAGTAGAAAAGAAGTACTCCATCCGGGAATAGTTCCAGACTTCAAACTAGAAGGCCAATAAATTTTGAGCTTATGCCTCGTCACATTCCAAATTACTCCACGCTATATTGAATTGCAAACCTGTTCACACCGATCACAACCTAAACGGTTTCCCACTTAGGAGCCGCATTAGTACTCGGTTATAAATACTAGTATGCCAAGATGACGCACATTCCTCCTCAACTCCTCATCCACAAAAACAAACAAGTCATTCAAAGATCCTTCCCTTGCGCTCCCGCCATGGCTGCTGTGAGTTATGGGTCGAGAGATATCCACCGTGGAGAGGCGAGCATGGAAGCGGAAGCACGATAGATGTCCCGCCGCCATGCGAGAGCAGCCAACATGTCCCGCCACACGGAAGTAGCAACAGAGGCCCCACCGCGTCACAAGCAAAGACGGAGGTCCCGCCGCACCGCCGATGCAGCAGATCGGTTCGGCCGCCGCCATGAAGCAGCAGAGATGTCCCGCCGCACCATGAATGCAAAGAGATGTCTGCCGCACCGCTGGGCGGCTCGGGAAAATTTCTCGCGGGCGACGATCACATAAAGCGCATGCATGCGATAGTCCATAGCCAGATGGATCAGATCTCCGGCTGTGCGAGGTTGCATGACGACATGAAAGCCTCGTTTGAACAGGTTATCGGCGTACTAAGGGAGGGCAATGAGAGGCTCCGGGCCGAGCGCGACCTGCTGAGGGAGAAGATTGTCCAAGTCCGCATCAGCAGGAGGAGACCAAAGTGCCTTGTTGAAGAGGACCGCGCCATCATCAAGAAACTTATGGACGAGAATGACATGCTCCGCAACGAGCACCAAAGGCCGTGGAGGAATCCGTGGATGTTCTCAAGTAGCGTATTGAGGACACGAAGAGCTCATCGCCGCCGCATGGAGACTAGTTCCCATGGCCTGCAAAGAACGCATCAAAAGTAGAGATCAGCGAGCCGATCATTGTCTTCCTTCTTATTTTGCCCTTGTGTATTTCGGGCGTAGCTGCATGTGGCTTTTTTAATTATCTTTCTAATTATGTAAGACAATTAATCGCCCTTATCTTTCTCGTGGAAGATCAATGTTGCAGGCTGGAATGAAGAAAACTCTTGTTGTGGCGACTCGGGCGTTGTTTTTCTTCTAGTTGCTGCTGGGCTTCCTTCTGTTTCCTGGTTTCTTTTGATGTAATAATCGGTTTAGGTTGTGTTTTGTGTTGTTGGTTGTGAAATGTTGGGTTCTAGCACGGATGTTTGGCCTTTGTTGGCCTCTTGGGATGTTGCAATTTCAATCCGTAGCTTTTAGTCCTTCGTGTTAGGCTGAGTTGTGCAAACACATATGAATTGTGGTGGTTTTCAGTAATGAAAATCGGAAGGCAAACCCTTCTTTGATCAAAAAATTAATCGCCCTTATATATTCATCGGTCTTGCTATAAGTCGCAGTAGATGCTATATAGGTCCGTCGGATCTTACATCAAGATCCGTGCTTTCAGATTTTCTTTTTTCTCTCTTAAATCTCAGTCGAGTGAGACATAGCCACGCCATTAAATAGAGGCTCGGGGGCCATTAATGGAGATCTTGGGAGAGAGGTGGACGACAGATGGAGGTAAAAGGGCTCTCCTCCCGATAAGCACGCGCAGGGGTCTGATCGCACGCCTCTCGTACTCAAATAGCTACCCTGCAGGGCGCCTCCTAGCTAATAAAAAATAGGGACGCGTGGCGGCACGTAAACAGAACTAGTAAGTAGAACGCCCATGGTTTCAATAATACTTGTGTTTCCGATTGTAACGTGACAGCACTTGTTCCAAAATGACTTTGTTGATTGTTAATGTGTGCGCCTTTGCAAATTGGACTGCAAATTTACCACAACATGTTGGTGCCATGTCATGGCACCAAGCCAAGTTTCATTATTTTCATGCGTGTTTTGGATTTACAGGAATTAAAAACTAAGTTTCTCAATGTTTCCAACCCAGCCACGACGCCTGTAATTTTGAATTTCATTCCCATTTCTTGCATGGAACCTAGAAATTTACCAGAGGACACACATGTGATTTTTCATCCAACTTTGGTGCAATCGGAACATGTGCTTGTATTTCAAATTTGAATTATGCACACAAAGGTGACACGTTCCTCCCGTAACCACGAGCCTTCTTGAGAGAAGCTCCGATTTGCAAGAAGCTTATACCGAAATTTGTTCCTATTCAGCCAATTTTTTACCACGGCATGGTACTACCATGACATGACACCATGCCAAGTTTCATGATTTTAAAACCAAGTTTCTCAATGTTCTCGACCGAGCCACGATGCCCAGGATGTTTGAATTTTATTCTCATTTTGCATGGGACCTACTCGAGGACACAAATGTGATTTTTCAAATGTAGAAATTCACCCGAGGAGACAAATGTGATTTTTCGACCAACTTTGGTGCACGGGAGCATGTGCTTGTAGTTCAAATTTGAATTATGCACATTAAATGACCAAAACTCAATTAATGTGTAAATAAGGCCAAACGAAGTCGGAATAATTCCAAAATTTAACAGGCACTCATGTAGTTATATGTTGCCTTTGTAAATAAACTCAAGGGGAAAACGATATCGCTTTCAAGCACTAAAAGGTGGCACGTTCCTCCTCGTAACCACGAGCCTTCTTGAGAGAAGCTTGGTTTGCAAGAAGCTTATACCAAAATCTATTCCTATTCGCCATTTTTTACCACAACATGGTAGTACCATGACATGACATCCATGCCAAGTTTCATGATTTTCAGACGTGTTTTGGATTTACAAGAATTTTAAAACCAAGTTTCTCAATGTTCTCGCCGAGCCACGATGCCTAGATGTTTTAATTTTATTCTCATTTCTTGCATGGGACCTAGAAATTCACCCGAGGACACAAATGTGATTTTACAACCAACTTTGGTGCACGAGAGCATGTGCTTGTAGTTCAGATTTGACTTATGCACAGTAAATGTCCGGAAACTCAATTAATGTATAAAAACGACAAATGAACCCGGATAATTCCAAAATTTAACAGTGGCACTAATGTAGTTCTATGTTGCATTTGTTAAGAAACTCAAGGGGAGCAGCGATATCGTTTCATACTCAAAGGTGGCACGTTCCCTCTTAGAACCACGAGCTTCCAAATCGGCCCAATTTTTACCACAACATGTTAGTGCCATGACATGACACCATGCCAAGTTTCATGATTTCCAAAGTAGTTTTGGATTTACATGAATTTAAAATCAAAGTTTCTCGATGTTCTCGGCCGAGTCATGACACCCAGATGTTTGAATTTCATTCTCATTTCTTCCATGGGACCTAGAAATTCAACCAAGGACACACATGTGATTTTTCAACCCACTTTGGTGCACCGGAGCATGTGCATGCAATTCATATTTAGATTATGCACATTAAAAGTCCAGAAACTCAATTAATGTATAAAAAGGCCAAATGAACCTGAAATAATTCCAAAATTTAACAGGGCACTCATATAGTTCTATGTTGCCTCTGTAAATAAAATCAGGGGGGAGGCAGTGTATATCGTTTCGCACACAAAGGTGACACGTTCCCTCTTGGAACCACGAGGCTTGTTGAGACAATCTCCGGTTTTGCAAGAGGCTTATACCAAAACTTGTCCCAATTCAGCCAAAAATTATACGTATGAAAACAGGGTTTAGATTATCCCAAACATCTCGCTACCTAGACCAATAATGTACTATGATTTGAATTCAATATAAAATGGATACAAATATTTGAATTGGAGAGCGTATGGTACATGTAGTTCACAGTGAAATATGATTACTGCTATATGTATGTTTTTTGTTATCAAGATAATATTTAAATTATTGTATAACTTGACAACAATCATATTCAAACAAGGAAAACTGATTCAAATTTAGTCCATATGGTAGACGACAACATATATGTTCACATGGCGGAGTAAAATGTGCATATATGATGGAAGATCAAAATGTACGACTACATCAATTATAAACCGCAAGTCGCCTAACGATATATTCGAATTCAACATAACGTGGATTCAAAAATTGAAATTCGAGATCATGGCATCTGTAATAATATAAAAAGGGACATTACTCTTTCTTTGGTGGGAATTGATTTGTTTTTTGTTGTTGTTGAGGGAAGTGCGAATCAATTTGGTCTTGCAGTGGTAATCTTGTTCTCCTGATTTTTTTTACATTTTTCTTGTAGTTTTTTCAATGGCATCTATAGCAATATATTAAAACGGTACATGACTTTCTTGTGTCTTGTATGAATTGTTTTTTTACACGTTAAGTTTGTTCTCACGAACAAGGAATCCGCACCTTGTTATCCCGAAATTTTCAAGCTCGAGTATCTTTTGTCTCACCCGCTTTGAAACTCCCGCTTCTTCAACCCGCTACGCCTTTGTTATCCTGAAATTTGGACGCCGCGAGAACTCCCTCCTCATCCGAAATCGCCCCGCAGCCTGCAGACACGCCAAATCCCCTTCTACCCCTCACCGGAAATGAAGCTCCACGTCATGTGTCAAAATCGGTGGGGTACGCCGTAACTTACCCTACATTTCGGACAAGCGCGTCCCTAAGCTTGGCTCCCCCTCCCCCTTCGCCCCCCCACCCCATTCGTACACCAAGGCCGCCAAAACCCGCGAAACCCCACGCTCCTCCGTCGGCCTCCCGACCACCGCCCAACCGGAGACTCTTCCTCGACCACGCCGTCCACCGCAACATTCGCTGTCCCTCATCCGCCGCACCGGATGAGGATCCGTTGTCGATCTCGCCGTCCCCGCCGGATCAGCCGCCTGCCCTCCACCTCCAAGGAGCTGCCCCGACGTTCGCCTCGTCTATCGCGCCACCTCAATCCCCACAACGCCGTCTTGACCTGCCCTACCGGAACCGCAGCACCCTCACCAATTCCTCCGATGAAGCCGAGGCCAACTTGGCGCCACCAAGGAGGTTCTGCACTCACCGCTGCATTTTATCTTTTATTCGATCTCACGAGGCTGCCGGTGCTCGATACCGAGCGCATATGGCGTGTCTCCATTGACGGCGCGTCGCCGGCCACATCATCCACGGCATCTCTCCCCCATATCGTTGCTTCCTTGGTGGCGACTTCCACAACGACACTAGCTGTAGCTGCTCCGGCTCTCGCTCGCGCTTCTGTTCTTCTTTGTCGATCCGCTCTTTGCCTGCTCTGCCGTTCATGCTGCTGCTCTGCTCTTGCTCTCGCTTGCGCTTTCTGCTCTTTGCCGACCTCCGGCAGCTACAGGAGTTGCTTTGCTTTGGCACTTTCGCTTCAGCGGTGCTCTTGCGCGACTTGCTCTCTGCTAGTGTGTTCCTCGCCGAGCGTCTGCTGATTTAGATCATCGCTTCTCGCTACTAGTGCTCGAACGCCCTAAACATCTATTGCAATGCTCGTTACTAGTTCAATCAGCTTCGACAAAGAAAATTCAGTTTCAATCGTGAAGTTCATTTTCTTTAGTTAAATTCAGAGTGAACAGTACTTACAGCATATGTCGGAGCGGCCGTGGCGCGGCTGATGCGTTTTACATCTAGCAATTTTTGGTGATGTATTTTACATCATCTATTGCAGATCATATTAGGGTCCCACTTCAGATTAACGTTGTCTGTCTTGTCATGCTTCAGCCTCGTTGTCAGACACCTTAGCGGAGCCGCTTCAACGACGGAACCGGCCCATCACAAAGCAGAGCAATACTTTGGCACCGCTTTCCAGAGGCCTCGGATCTTCTTCCCGCCTCCGACAATCACACCAAAGATCATCACCATCCTCCACGTCCAACCCAATGATGCCGAGGTCCACAAGGCTATGCCAAAGAGGTTGTACACTCGTCGCATCACTTTGTTTCTCCATTTCTCTGTTCTTCCAATTCATGTGAGCCAAACACCTGTGTTGACTGAAATCCTATGTTTCCAAATGCTCTGTTTTGCACGTGCATTCCTATCCTATTCCTGTGTTTTTCCTGTCCTTGCGTTTATAGAATCCTCCAATTCAAAGGAGCCCTTACAGATTTACTTCATTTTCAGATAGGCGTCAAAGAGAACTCTGTGTGTTATGTCATGCTCCTGCCGCGTCATCCACCCCACCGAGGTGCACCATCGATGACGTTGCGCTCACCGCAGCAGAGATCCCCCCAGACTTCCTTTCACCGCCTCAGATCATCTTCCCTGCTGCCGACAGCCACGCCATTGCATTACCATCATCGATCGAGCAGATGAACCCGAGGACTACAGTCCGGAAGAGAGGTCGCAGTCTTTCATGTTTGCTTACGTTATACATCGGTTATTATTACCTGCTACTTTATCGCTCAATCTTGAGTTTTGAATTGCCCATGGGTCTCATATCGAGCCAAAGAACGAATAGTATCCGCTCTACTATCTAGTTCATCTGGGGTCTTCTATGTGGTTCATGTTGAGTGGGCAACAAACAAGAGATGATCCATTGTCTATCTTTTTAAATCAAGCTATAATCTACATGCTATCATTAGTTTTGGATCCATCCACTGCTTGCTACCATCAGTCTTGATTTTTGCATTCACCCCTTAGGCCTTACAAAATCTAACTATTTTTTATTATGCATGTCGATATTGTACACAATCGCATTGAACATGTAGAGAAAAGAGAAGACCGCTATGCGTGTGAATATAATGTCATGCGGACGCCGCTCCATGGTGGGCTTAAGTGGCCCCTCCTGCATTTCCAGATTGTATTCCAGAGGAAGATAACTGTTCGGATGGAGATTCGAAGGAGCCGACCACGCCTGCTTACCTCCCGAGGTGTTTTCTCTAACCCGGCATGCCGATGTTGGTCATATCATGCATATGGCGCCTTGCATTGCTTACATTATACATCTTATATGTCATCGCCTTAGTTTAGATTTGCTTTGTGTGAATGCCACCTGTTTGGTTTCTATATCATACTCCCACCATTCCTAAATATTCGCCTTTTTAGAGATTTCAACAAGTGACTACATAAGGAACAAAATGAGTGAATCTACACTCTAAAATATGTCTATATACATCCGTATGTGGTAGTCCATTTGAAATATCTAAAAGACAAATATTTAGGAAACTAAGTGAGTATATGGGAATTATGCAATGCCATCTTCTTTAGCCGTGCATCATATACGTGAATTATGCAATGCCATCCTATTTAGCCACCATCGATATGTGAATTGTATCGTGCCATATTTTTTTCCATAATGTATTCCATTTGTCAACAGTGTTTATACATTCATCTACTCTTCATGTGCATCAGCCATTTGAGTCGGTCATGGGAAAATCTGGAGTAAAAACAAGGTCTTCGAAAGCGATGCTACCTATCAATGCAGATTTGTTCTTTGGTTGCGTATAGCTCCTCAAAGGAGGATTCAGAGAGAGATGACCAACAGATTCCCCAGTGTGCATGCTCTAACTTGGCTGGGTTATATTGCTCATATCATCCATATGGTGTCTTGCATTGCCATGCCATCCGCTTAGATTAGACATGCTTTGTGTGAATGCCTCCTGTTTGCTTTCTATATCGATATGTGAATTATGCAATGCCATGTTTTTCAGCCAGTTATCATATATGTGAATTATGCACCGCCATGGAGCTGTGCATCATATATGTGAATTATCTCATGCCATTTTTTCATTACATATTCTATTTGTCGACAATTTGTGTATATTGAACTACTCTTCATGTGTATCAGCCATTTGAGCCAGCTTATGGAAAAATCTGGAGGAAAACAAGGTCTTGAGCGTGCAATGGTACATGTTGAAGCATATATCTCGATGGTTATGAGGAGCTCCTCGGAGGAGGATTCAGAGACACAACACCAGTCCTATATCCCACCTGAGGTGTATGCTCTAAGTTGCAATGTTTATATTTCTCATATCATACATATGGTGTCTTGCAGTGCTTAGTTTAGACATCATATGCACAATATTGAGTTCTATCTCGCTTAGTTTAGAGATCATACATGCGAGTGCCACCGCTTAGTATATGAATCAATTATGTCAATTATATCATGCCATCCTGTATACTTAGACAATGTGTATGTGAATTATTTCATCCCAACCTATTTTAGAAAGACATCATATAATTTTGTCATGTCATCCTGTTTAGGTATTCATCATATGTTGAACTATGCCATTATATCCTGTTAAGTTATCCATCATATATCTAAAACTGTGTCATGCTATCCTGTTTAGTTAGGCATCATATATGTGAAATTGTGTCATGCTGTCCTGTTTGGTTAGACAACATATATGTGAATTACCACATCATCTATCATACAATGTACCTAAGTTCAATTTCTTTTCTTGTTTATCAGCCATTTGAATTGGAGGGGTGATGGCGTATCTAAGGGAGCAAAACCCGTTCTTCACAAAAGACAGTGCTACCCGTCGATGCAGATAGAACCATGGTTGTCTTGGCCCACAAACTATCCCCACCACACATAATCGAGACTCTTCCAGATTGCACACTTACATCGTTGGGCGTGAGAACCAGCTACAACCCATCTAACCACAACCCCAAATGGATAGTAACCCACTTATAGTTGACAAAGCACCATGTCCACCACAGTAGTACCCCCACATCGTTAGTTTGTAAAGCTCTGCAGTCCCCAAAGCACGAAGACCACCACAGCTAATACAAACTCCACGTTTAAAGCGGAAGAGCAAGCTGTTCTCGTGTCGATTCGTAGCTATGGTCCATACACCTTCGTTGTTGCATCACCGTATTTACTCATACCAACTACTTTCGAATTTGAAGGATCCAGCTGAAACTCCAATGGCGAAATCGGTATGTTTTAAACCTATTTCTTTAACTGGATTGTTGTTCTAACTTCTTGCTCTATGTTGATTTCAGTTTAAGTTGTATAAACAGTTATGTTCTCATGTGATGCACATTACAAGTGCCGCCAATGCTATGTAGTTTCTCAGACTTATATTCTATCTATGCTGCTGTGTCTTAGAAAAATTTGAGTTGAACCGTGTCTCTATCTTGATTAGGGAACATAAACTAGAATGATATGGACAATACAGTGACCACGATTACATAGATATATGTTTGTTTCATCTTTGTTATCCTGTCCACCTTACTACTGAACCGGTTTACCAAAATGAGTTTCGTATACTACAAGCTAAACCTGTGATGTGTCTGCTTGCTTCTCTTGTAGTATGCAAACAGAATATTGGAGAAGAGCACCCCACAATGAAATGGTAGATAAAGTAACACAGATAAGGTTCAAGATAGTGAGACAACCCTGTTGGTCTCCAAGAAAGGTGATAAAAACGATCTTGTAGACAGTGAGAAAACCCCACAGTCCTGCGTTGATGTAGTGTTCAAGTTCTTGGCGATCACTGGCACAAGCTCTTCGAACTCATTGCTACGAATCACTTCGCTTCTTGAGTCTCAGCTACAAGCTGAAAGGCATCGATCGGTGTGCTACGGCAAGAAGCCAAAGGATCGTGGAAGTCCTGCAGAATTGAATCGTACTTTCTTGTGCAACAAGCTTACTGGAGGATTTAAGCGTAAACAAGAGAAAGTTAATAAGATTGCTAAGCATCTTGCCAAGCATTATGGGTACCAGGATATGGTTTCTTGAACTCTTCTAAAGTGGTTTGATTACGGACTTGTTTTCTTTGCGGCGTTTAAATGTTGATTTGTTCCCTATATTTGCACTGGTGGCGAACTTTCATGCCCAGTGGATGTAATATGTGTAATAGCCGTGATAGCCTAGCATAAGTTGCTTGCTTATTTATTTCCTTGTTGTCTTGTTTATTTGTTTGCTGCTAGTCGGTGCAGTTCTTTTTTCGTGGTTTGCTAGTGGCTGCAATAACCTATTTTTTAAAACTAGGCCACAATAACCATGGGCTAATATTTACTGTAGTGACACTGGGCCTCCTACGGGCCGTAGAAAAGTGGGCCTTCTACGGGCCGTAGAAACAGTAGGCCTTCTACGGGCCATAGAAACAATGGGCCTTCTACAGGTCGTAGAAACAATGGGCCTTATACGGGCCGTATCATCAATGGGCCTTATACGGGCCGTATGATCGATTGGCCAAACATGGGCCAATAACAGGCCGCATTATGGCCGTAAACGGGCTAGAGTTGGAATCGCCCGTTCATGGGCCGACCATAATGGGCCATCGTTAATAGGCCGTATTTGATGACGCTATGAAAACAGCCCAACGTATTAACGGACCACAAACGGGCTGACTGTAACCACAGGCCGAATTTGGCCCTGGCGAGAAAATAGCGATGAACGGGCCGTAAGTAAATGAATCTGGAAATGAGCCCAAGAATAATTGGGCTCACGAGAAGGACGAAAGATAACATGGGCTGAAGCATTAGCGGAATAGCGAGCCGTTAATGGGTATAAAGTGATACACTATTCATTACGGGCAGTTTCACCACGGGCCGTTAATGGGTGTAAAGTAATACACTTTATTCATTACGGGCGGTTTCACCACGGGCCGTTAATAGGCCAAGAGTTACTAGGGCCTCATATGAGCCGAAGACGCGTCATGGGCCATACATGGGCCGGAAGTGAAAATGGGCTGGAATCATATTGGATGGCCCAGATGATGCTACTGGGCCTAATTCGGATAGGGCGTAACGGGCCTTGGGTTAGCGGGTTGTAAATGGGCTATAGGCGAACATGCCGTTAACAGGCTTTCCATGGGCCGGCCCGCCACCTTTTGACCAAGTCAAACGGGCCGGCCTTTTCACAGGAATGGGCCTCTGTTGGGCCGTGCCATGTGTCGACGTATGATAGGCGCCTATCTGACCCACTGACGAGATGACACGTGTTTCGTCCGGCCAATAAGAATTTTACACGTGGAAATTTCCCATTGGTCGGGGCTGTTAACGGGTTATCGGATCCAAAACCCGACCCGATAGCTTAATGGCGTTCCGTTATGGTGGATGCCACGTGTCGATCACCCTTGACGAAAGCACTTCTGTGACGCGCGATTTATCGTCATGGAAGTGGACACTTCCATGATGATAATTTTGGTAATGTCATGGAACACTTCTCTGACAAAGACAGGTATGACTATCTTGATTCTGTCATAAATTTGTCATGGATGTACATGCATGACAAAAAACACGACCTACTGTGAAAAACACGTATCATCATGAAAGTGTATTTTTTTTGTAGTGTACGTAGGGTGTTTTCGCAATAACAAAATAACCCTTAGCCGACGTCTCGGTGCCCGAAGGCGGTAGTGTTAGCGGAAACGAGGCAATCAGATATGCGGGCTTTATAACTTTCACTAGTTATAGGAGCTTAAAGTTGGGAGGCCAGTTACTAGCCCCTGGTTAGTGTTCGGCGACAGTCGGGGTCAAACGTAAACACTTCGGCCAATGTTATGAATGGACCGTCTTTTAACACGGGGTGACCTCTATCGATCTTATAGTTTAATACAGTCATCGGATCGCTGACTAGTGTACGCTTATTGTGACGATCGGTTTTCGGCTTTCTCCATCGAGGCGCTTAACCATGCTAGCTGGAAGCACAATCGTGATGGTTCTCCCTTTGCGCACCTAGCCGAACAAAGCGAGCGTAGGAGGCAAGCACAGAGCCGAGCAACCCAACTATTGACCAAAGACACAATTCAAAACCGATGCATATATGGCAATATCCGAGAATGTTTTACCGAATCTCTAAAGGTGTCCGGCGTTGCCTCGCGAGACTTATCTGAAACACACAAATTGTTTAAAAGTGCCATAGGCTTGGAAATACAAAAACTTCAGTAAAGACTTAATGCCCGAACTAAATCAAGTCATTTGGTGTCCGAACTAAATGCAAAAGACGCTCCAAGATTTGCGCGCATCACATGAACGAAACGAATCCGAAAACATACCGATACTTGTTGAAGAAAGATTGGATGCCTTCCGGGGCATCCCCAAGCTTAGACGCTTGAGTCTCCTTGAATATTTACTTGGGGTGCCTTGGTCATCCCCAAGCTTGAGATCTCGCCTCTCCTTCTTCTCCTCACATCGAGACATCCTAGATCCTCGAACACTTCATCCACACAAAACTCAACAGAAAATTCGGTAAGATCCGTTAGTATAATAAAGAAAATCACTACTCTAAGTACTGTTGCAAACCAATTCATATTTTTTTTTGCATTTTAGCTACTGTAATATAAATTTTCCATGGCTTAATCCACTGATAGAAATCGATAGTTTCATCAAAACAAGCAAACTATGAATCAAAAACAGAATCTGTCTAAAACAGAACAATCTGCAATAATCTGAAAATTAACCATACTTCTGGTACTTCAAAAATTCTGAAAAAAATTAGGAACAATAAACAATTTGTAAAGAAATACAGTGCAAAAAGTTTCAGAACCATTTCACATTCCAGTAAAAAATGTAAAATCGCTCACTACAGCCAAAGTTTCTGTCCTACACCGCACAAACCAACAAGCATTGTAAACATCCTAAAGGAAAACCTTGGCACATTATTTTTTAATACAATGGAATTTTACAAGGGGATAATTATTTTAATTTAAAAGTTTCTGTAATTAAGATTCACAAAGTTTCCGTGAGCATGAACAAAGTTCAAGGAGATCCCCCACTTCAACAATGCTTGTCTCTCTGACTTTCACTTTTCTTTTTGAAAAGTTTTGGGTTCCCTCTATTTTTTAAACTATATAAAAGCACTCAACAGAAATAAATGACTCTCTAAAACTTCGGGTTGTCTCCACAGCAGCGCTTTCTTTAAAGCCATTAAGCTAGGCATATAGTGCTCAAGTAATGGATCCACCCGGATCCCAAGGTATATCAAAGCCAATTTTAATTAACAATGATTTGTAATTTGGTAGTGAGCACAAAGTAACATATATAATGCAACAAAGAAGTCTAACTCTCTTCCTATGCATCGGCATGTCATAAAAGAATAATTCATGCACACATAGTAAAGGCCAATGCATAGTATAAACAGTTTCTTGCAAAAAATTCGTGTTGGAAACATAGAGAGGTGGAGATATAGTTCCTCTCTCACAATAAGTGCAAGTAGGAGCAGCAAGCACATGCATTTTATATCTATCAAAATCATCATGTGTAGTGGTAAAAGGCAACCCATCGATATAATCCTTAATAAGTGCAAACTTCTCCGATATAGTGTAGTCGGGAGAATTCAAAAAGATAATAGGACTATCATGCATGGGTGCAACAGCAACAATTTCATGTTTTACATAAGGAACTATAGCAAGTTCATCTCCATAAGCATATTTCATATTGGCATCTTGGCCACGAGCATATTAAGCATCATCAAAAAGGGATATTTCAAGAGAATCAACGGGATCATAACAGTCATCCTAGAAATCATCCTTTGGTGAGCATGAAGGGAAATTAAATAATGTATGAGTTGAAGAGTTACTCTCATTAGAAGGTGGGCACGGGTGATCAATCCGCTCTTCCTCCTTTTGTTCTTCACTCTCCTCCGCATCTTTTTCATCCAATGAGCTCACAATGTCATTAATTTCTTCTTCCATAGTCTGCTGCTAAATATTATTCTCTTCTTGGACAGCAGTTGAGTCCTCAATATATTTTTTATCATAGGAATTAGAAGCATAATTATCATAACAATATTCAAGTATGGCAAAATTTCCAGATTTGTAAAGAGTAGCATCATACTTTTCAATCAAAGAAGCAATTTCATAAGCACCCTTAAAAGCAACAAATTCTTCAATTTTTTGAACATCATAATAATTATAAACACCCTTAGCATAAGAAGATACAATTCCATTATCACTAAAATCACATTGGTAGGGATGGTGTTTCTTAGGGTCTTCAGAACAACAAGTAAAATCATATAATTAACATAAATTCCAGGCATAGCATTGCATCGTATTAATTTGATGTTGTAAAAGTTTCCCTTTTTGAGATAAGCGGTGTCGCACATAACAAGCATGCTCATCTAAAGATTTGCCCTCAACTAAGCTAGTTGGGGTTTCAGCATGAGCACAAAGGGATCGAAGATGATCCAAGTAAAAAGCTTCAGGAGTGTGATAGATTTTGAGTGGTTCTTCAACCATTGGCTCAGTAGGTACAACTATTTTTTTGGTATTTTGTGTTTCCTACCCATAACTAAAGATAGAAAACAACTAAGAACAGCAAATAAAAATTACTTAGTGATAAAGCAAACAAGCACACACGAGAATATTCACCCCACGCTATGACTCCCCGGCAAGGTTGGAAAAAGCGGTAGGCGTAAGCGAGGCGGCTGGCCTTCGCCTAGTGCCTAGGCAGTGCCTAAGCGCCCTAGGCGCGGCCTAGACAATGATATAGTTTTTACTCGTAGTGCATTTGTGATTATTATATGGGTGTTGATATTAGTTTAGGGCATATAAATAAGTTAATTACCGTCTACTACCATTGGAATATAACCCGTTTGGCATATCAGTGTAGTATGTGGCATGATTTCTTGCTTGGGTAGGCAATTCCTTGCTTGCCCTGCCTAGACCTCCATTTATGCCCTAGGCGAGGCGTTTGGCCATTGCCTAGCGCCTAGGCATGCCTAAGCGCCTCCTAGGCACTGCCTTTTCCAACATTGCTCCCCGGCAATGGCGCCAGAAAAAGGTCTTGATAACCCACAAGTACAGGGGATCAATTGTAGCCTCTTTCGATAAGTAAGAGTGTCGAACCCAACGAGGAGCTAAAGGTAGAACAAATATTCCCTCAAGTTCTATCGATCACCGATACAACTCTACGCACGCTTAACGTTCGCTTTACCTAGAACAAGTATGAAACTAGAAGTACTTTGTAGGTGTTTTTGGATAGGTTTGCAAGAATATAAAGAGTACGTAAATAAAAACTAGGGGCTGTTTAGGTAAAGAAGCAATAAAGTAAATATAGAAAGTGTGGAAAAGTGGTGGTAGGAGTTGTGAAATTGTCCCTAATCCATTGACAACTTTACTAGACCGATAGGACAACAAAAATCTACTCAGACATCATAGGATGGCAACACATCATTGGATAATAATATGAAGCATAAAGCACGATGTTCAAGTAGAGGGTACATCGGGTTGCGGGAGAGTGGACCGCTGCAGATAGAGGGGGGAAGGTGATGGAGATGTTGGTGAAGATGGCGTAGGTGTTGGTGAAGATCGCAGTGATGATGATGATGGCCATGGCAGCGTTCAGTATACCAGGAAGAGAGGGGGAGAGGGCCCCCCTTCTTCTTCTTCTTCTTCTTATTCCTTGATCTCCTCCCCAGATGGGAGAAGGGTTTCCCCTCTGGTCCTTGGCCTCCATGGCATGGGAGGGGCGAGAGCCCCTCCGAGATTGGACCTACCTCTCTATTTCTCTCTGTTTCTGTGCTCTGGGATTCTGCCCTTTCCCCGTTTCCTATATATCCGGAGATCCTTAACTTCGATTGGATTGAAACCTTCGCCCAGATTTTTCTCTGAAAATTAGCTTTCTTGCGGCCAAGAAGAGCAACAACCGCCTTCTGAGGGGGCCCACGAGGGTCGAGGCGCCTAGGGGCGGGGGGGCAGGCGCTCCCCCTGCCTCATGGCCACCTCGGGAACCGTCTCGTGTTGATTCTTCCTCCCATATTTTCCAAATATTTCAAAAATATTCTCCGTCCGTTTTTATCCCGTTTGGACTCCGTTTGATATGGGGTTTCTGCGAAACATAAAACATGCAACAAATAGGGACTGGCACTGGATCGATATGTTAGTCCCAAAAATAGTATAAAAAGTTGCCAATAGTATATGAAAGTTGTATAATATTGGCATGGAACAATAAAAAATTATAGATACGACGGAGACGTTGATACGTCTCCAACGTATGAAGTATTCATGCTATTATATTATCCATATTGGATGTTTATGGGCTTTATTAAACACTTTTATATTATTTTTGGGACTAACCTATTAACCCAGAGCCAGTGCCATTTCCCTGTTTTCCCCTTGTTTGATGTTTCAAAGAAAAGGAATATCAAGCGGAGTCCAAACAGAATGAAACCTTCGGGAGAGTTATTTTTGGAACGGAAGCAATCCAGAAGACTTGTGGTGTACATAAGGGAAGCAACGAGGAAGGCACGAGGGAGGGGGCGCGCCCACCCCCTGGGCGCGCCCTCCACCCTCGTGGCTCCCCTGACGTATTTCTTCCTCCTATATATACCAATATACCCTAAAACCATCGGGGAACAGAATAGGTCGAGAGTTCCGCCGCCGCAAGCCTCTGTAGCCACCAAAAACCAATCGGGACCCTATTCCGGCACCCTACCATAGGGGGGATCCCTCACTGGTGGCCATCTTCATCATCCCGGCGCTCTCCATGACGAGGGGGGAGTAGTTCACCCTCGAGGCTGAGGGTATGTGTTGTAGGGTGGAACCATAAGTGGAGATCTTTCACGAATTGGAGGGGGAATCCCCAAGAACAAGATGAGCACAAGAGAGAAAACAAGAGGAACACTCAAGAACAAGTCCAATCACACATCCACTAGACCAACAAACACACAAGATCCACAAGGTACATGAACAATCAAAGGAAACAAGATACATGGTAGAGTCCATCCCAAATCCTATGAAGGAGATGAGGGCTTGATGATCCTATGATGGGGATCCTTCCCCAAGAAGGAGGGCTTGAGTTTGGTCACTCCAAGAGGAGGTCTTGATCTCCTAGTGGAGTGGATCCATGGAGCAAAGCTCACAAATATATATCATATACTTTCCTTTTCTTCCAAAAGAGCTAGGGGAGGTGTTTTTATAGTCTAGGGACGAAATAGAGGGAGAGGGGGATACAAAGGTCCAAAATGACCCTCAAAACGCACACACACTCGGTTGGGTCCGGGCACCCGGGGTGCGAGGGACCGAGCACCTGGTCTGGTCAGGGGGGCTGCGCCCTTGTTGCTGTAGAGGCCGGGCACCCAGGGGTCCAAAGCCCGGGCACCAGGCGCCTGGAGGTGGCGGGGAGGGCCGGGCACCAGGGCCGGTGGAGAGGCCAGTGGGCGGCGAGGTGGCCGGGCACCCGGAGGTGAGAGCCTGGGCACCCGGGCGAGCTGGGCAGCTCAGGAGGTGGGCACCCGGGCCCAAGTGGCCGGGCACCGGGAGAGGCCAGTGGCGGCGAGGTGGCCGGGCACCCGGGGTGAGAGCCCGGGCACCCGGGCGAGTGGGCCGGCTCAGGCCGAGGCCGGGCACCCGGGCCCAAATGTGGCACCGGGGGTGCCCAGTGGCTGGGTGAGAGGCCGGGCACCCGGGCGCGGCTGGGGCGACGCCCAGGCAGTGGCCGGGCACCCGATGGTGACGCGGCCGGGCACCCGGGATGTCCAGGGGACTTGGTCCCTCCCGCGGCTTCGTGTCCAGGAACTCCATCTCCTCGCACGTCTTGATGCTTCCCCTTCTTCTTGGGTCTCTGGTGAACTTGGTGATTCCTCCTTCGTGTTTCCTCGTAACGATCTCCGAAGTACCTAAGCATGCATAGGTTTCCATTTGAGGTAGAACCCGACTCTCGTGTGAATCGAAAGAAACTCAAAGATGAAAGAAGTGACCTCGTTCTCGATGTTGCATGCACGTGCTCTTGTCATCGGTCCTCGAGGTGCTTGACGAGTTGTAGTAGAGTCCATGGGGATGGCGAGGATGCTCCACATCATCTCATCCCCCTTGGGAGAGATCCGTCCACGGATCATGATCTTCATCACCATGGGAAAGAGAGGGCGTCGCTGTGTAGAGGTGGACAACCGCCAAGTACTCATCATCGTCAAGCTTGAAATGGGCACTCCCCAATGTCGTGCCGTCTAGTAGTTCCTTCAAAAGGAGCAAACATAACAAGCACTTGGAAAAACAAATGTGATTGGCATTAAAGCAAAACCAAGCATTCAAGAGGTGATTCACCAAACAAGTGTCATCATCAAGCATAGCATATGGTGTTACAAGGGGGTGTGGCATAGCATGTAAGCACATAAATTTAGCACAATCAAGGACATCATGGTAACAAGCATGTAAATGTGAGGTAGTGATGCAAATATGTTTGACAAGATAGCAAGCATCGACCTCAAGATCATAGCAAACATGCATAAAGCGCTCGACAAATGGTCTATGGTAGGCATAAGAGTCATTCACAACACCAAAAGAAATGAAATGTCTAAACACATGGGACAAGTGCAAGACAATCCAAGCATAATGTGCATATGGTGTGGTGAAGAAAGTGAGGCACTCAACACAAATGATATAGCAATTTTGGAATATGTGCGAGGCAATCAAGTCGATGCGAACTAGTGGAGCTAAGATGCAACACACTAGAGGAAATCATGGCCATCATATCATATGAGCAAATAATAGGCATAGACAATGCATATGACATATCGCAAATCTGAACACAAACCAAGATCATTGTATCATCATAGGCATGGGGCACATAGCAAACATGGCAATAACAAGCAATATCTCCACCAATCTTGCAAATACACATACAAGTAGGAGAATCAATCATCATGTGTAATGCAAAGCATGGGTCACAAATGCATGTCAAAGGCATAGGAATGAGCATATCATGCAAAGTGAACATGGCAAGATGGGCATATAATATGTAATGGACAATAACCCATAGCCAAGTGAGAGCCATGTAGAAGAAATGCGTGAAATCTTTGCGTGAAGAGAGCGGTGGGAAAGGCAATCCATGGGATCCCAAGTCATCATTGCTCTCTAGAGCCTGCTTTTGTCAACTCGTGGGATTGCGAAGTTTACAAGTATTCATGTGTACCTACACAAAGGAGACACAAACCAAAAAATTGTGTTACGTGGTAAATGTACACATCGTCCATCATGATGTGTATGTGCATGTGTGAGTTAGCACAAGATAAGCATCGGTCAAACAAATTTGATGCATGGTATAAGAACATGTCATCCATCATGAAAGAATAGTTGTTATGTATAACATGGTTGGGATACAAATCTAGCATACAAGTAAGCGGCACATCAATAGATGTTCATTCATGGAGAGCATATTGTGCACATAATTATTGGGATCATGCAATGGATGGGATGGATCAAAATCTCCTAATATGTATAAAGGAAACTATGGGGTCTCCTCATGAGCAATAATGGAATCATCATATGGAGAATATGAGCAACATCCAAAACAATGCTTATCGGTAGCTAGGTGGTTATGGCATGGCATGGCATATTAGATAAATGATGCAAAGGGAGCATATCCATATCATTACAAGAAAAACAAATGCCAATAACCATGGGCTTGTCATCTATGCCATATGTGCAAATTGGGTTAATGTTGATGGCATATGCATAGTCACTATGAAGAGATTGCAAATATGACATATTGTTGATCTCATGCATAGCATATGACAAGTCAAGCGGATTATCAAACATGATGTGTACAAAAGAATTTTCACATGATATCCTATGTAACATGGCATCACGACTAATAGACTCCACATGGCAATCCTCACACTCATCATAAATGGGTAAATCATCGCATGGAAATCACACTAGCATGAAGCATGGTTATAGGTGGAGCAACATCATGCAAGCAATCAATGTCAAGAACGTCCACTAGTGGGACAAGAGCATCACCTTCACCTATGTTACCTTTCTCGTTCCACTCAAGTGGTGTAGGTGAGGTGGGAAAGACCAACGCGTGGTCAACGTCATCATCGTGATGGAACCATGTGGGGGGTGCATCATAGTCCACCATGACCATCGTCTTGTCCATAGGAAGGACGAAGTCATCGCGGATCGGCGCATCATCATATATGGAACCTAGCACCAAATGAGAAGACACAATAGAGGTAGAGGTCAAGTTGTTAGAAATGCAAATGGCCTCACGTGCCCTATCAACTTCCTCACTCTCTCTATGTGGTGGTGGTTCACTCACTCCCTCAAGGTAGGTGCACTCAATGTCACATATGGTGGAGTCACTCATCTCACTCAAGTGGTGGGGGTGGTGGCTCTCCTCACATGGGAATTGTGGCAACTCATCATATATGGCGCTAGTGGTGAAGTCACTCTCACTCTCAACATGGTGGCACAAGTCACTCATGTCATCATACGTCGCCGTGGTCGAAGGGAAACTCCCATGCTCAACCATCTCGTCGTCGTCGCCGTGGATGAAGGCCGAAGATGGCACATCATCGCTCTCGTCGTGGATGAAGGCCGAAGATGGCACATCATCGCTCTCGTCATGGATGAAGGCCAAAGATGGCACATCATCACTCTCCTCCATGACCGAAGGGAAAATCCCATGCTCGATCATCTCGTCACCGTCGTCGTGGATGAAGGCCGATGTAGGCGTACTCGTCGGAGGTAGGCGAAGATGTCGTACGTCCAAAGGCGAAGATGCCTTGAGAACACTTGGCGAAGATGCCGAAGTAGTCAAAGTAGTCGTAGCTCCGTCTTGGTGGTGCTTGTCTTGCGGTCTTCTCTTGTGCTCATGAAGTTTGGCCGTAGCTTGATGTAGAGCTTTTTGGGACTTGTAGGTGTACGCATCGCGAGCATCATCATCTTGATGGTGTTGTAGTGCTTGAGCTCGATGACGTTCTGAAGATTGGCCACTTGAGCGTCGCCGCCTTGAAGATGATGAAGGGGAAGAAGACTTGTAGTTGGCCAACATGTCGCGTACTTGATCCCTTTGTTCCGCCAACTTGGTGTCGATGTAGTCCCTTGTCCGTGCTTCACGTTGATGAATGTCAGCGGTGAGTCGCTCAATGCCTCGCATTGCTCGTTTATTCCGAAGATGGGCATTTTGGTGATGTAGTTGTTGGCGTAAATCGTTGTCGTGGAAGACTGGAGATGAAATGCCTTGCCTATCCATCACAAGACTCGAGCAAATGTGAGTAGGAAATGAGATAAACAATACCAAGATACCTTTTCCCAAAGTTGAGGATGTATCCCGTTTCACTCAATGTGAGATGAAAGAATAGTGGAATTGGTACCGGACTTGTTCACTCACACCTATCAAGTAAGCTTATGGAGGAGCTCGGTGAGGATAGTGGCACAAAATTTGATGCAAAATGTTAGCAAGAGTCAATAATGTTGGAAAAGATTCACAAATTCGCAAGTGAAACAAGTAGACCAATAGAAATATAGGCACGGAAACACACACACAGATAGATAAATGGGGTCGTGCAACCAAGGAATGAGCACAAAATGTGGAATCCACGGAAAACGCTCGTGTTGCACAACTCAAGAGAGACGCTAGCACGATTGCTCAATAGGCGGATACGACACTTGTGCACAACCTAGAAGATGCAAAATGTATCAACTTTCTATCCCAAGTATGCTATGTGTATGATGTTCCGGTGTTTAGCTTTACGATGATCCAAGATGATCAATATGGTAGTATGATATGCAATGTGGCGATGCTATGGCTCTTGCTTACAAGCTCTTTGCTCTCTTTTCCCTTTTTGCTTAAAAGCTTATTCTTTTTTTTTGATATGGCCACTATGTGAAATGCACAAACCAAGATAGCAATTCTATATATGCGGGAACAATCTTGTGGCACAAGGGATGATATGATGATACCAAGATGATACCAATATGATATGGATGTATGCAATGGAAGGTATGGATCACTAATGTGCACAAGTAACGTTGCGGCAATACTCGATGGCTAGTCTCGATAGGCAAGTGACGCAAAATGGGCTAAGGGGTTAACAATGTAATGGCAAGAATGTAAAATGAAGGGATACCCACGATACCAAGGTGATATGGAGGTTCCCGTTCTTGCTTCTGATTAGGGTGTCAAAATGATGAAGTGGTCGATGTCGAAGGCGACCTGCGTGGCGATCTTGAGTGGCGGTGTTCTTGATGTAGATACCAAGATGATGTAGACCCGTCCCTAAGTAGCCAAAACACCTTAGGAAATGGTAAAACCACAAAATCAAAATCTCCAAAGGCAAATGTCAAATGGTGGTGGCGGAATGCTTGGTGGCTCCGGAGTTAGCAATACGGAAGTGGTGGTGGTGGTTGATGATGAAGCGACCGTCCCTAAGTAGCTGAAACACCTTAGGAGACTCAAGTCACCCCTCAAGCAACCACAAATGCTATATGGAACCAAAATGGGTTAGGTTTCGGAAAGCGATGGTGGTTTTGCGTATGATATGGTGGATGGCCTATGCAAAGATGCCAAAAATGCCAATTTTTTGATGGAGCCAAATGGTGTTGGAACCTATCTAGATGGATGGGTGATGTCAATAGCTACTCAACGAGCTAAAGAGCGCGAAAATCAGACTCCGGGAGCAAAAGTTATGGCCGAAAACGTAAAGTGAGCGTGGCTGATTACAGGGGTGCAGGTGCCCGGGTGCTTTCAGCGAGGTTGGAGTTGGAGAAGAGGCCCGGGGGTCCGGGTGCCCGGGGGCAAGAGGTGCGGGCACCCGGGGTGGTCCGGGGCGAACAGCCCGGGGGCTCGGGGTGCGGGCACCCGGGGTGGTCAACGGAGATCTTGTGGGTCCGGGTGCCACAGGTTTGAGGTCCAGTGCAGGGGTGGCGGATTTGGGCGGAAATTCGTGGGAAGATGCAAGAAATTGGTGGATTTTGTGGAGGGAAAGGTGGAGATGGAAGGGGGAATGCTAGATCCACTTGAAACCAATCAAATCCATGGATCAAATCCAACAAAACCTCATCAAACCAACAAATCACAAAAAAATTGGGGCTATTTTTGGTGAGGAATTTTTGAAATTGGGCAAGAACAAGCAAAATTAGGCTAGAAAAACAAAGAGGGGCTCCAATTTACCGTTATCAACGTGGCTCTAGATACCAAGATGTTGTAGGGTGGAACCCTAAGTGGAGATCTTTCACGAATTGGAGGTGGAATCCCCAAGACAGAGATGAACAAAAGAGAGAAAACAAGAGGAACACTCAAGAACAAGTCCAATCACACATCCACTAGACCAACAAACACACAAGATCCACAAGGTACATGAACAATCAAAGGGAAACAAGATACATGGTAGAGTTCATACCAAATCATATGAAGGAGATGAGGGCTTGATGGTCCTATGATGGGGATCCTTCCCCATGAAGGAGGGTGTCGGTGTCAAAACCGGCGGATCTCGGGTAGGGGGTCCCGAACTGTGCGTCTAGGCGGATGGTAACAGGAGATAAGGGACACGATGTTTTTACCCAGGTTCGGGCCCTCTCGATGGAGGTAATACCCTACTCCTACTTGATTAATATTGATGATATGGGTAGTACAAGAGTAGATCTACCACGAGATCAAGGAGGCTAAACCCTAGAAGCTAGCCTATGGTATGATTGTTGTTAGATCCTCACGGACTAAAACCCTCCGGTTTATATAGACCTTTGGATAGGTTAGGGTTACGAGTCGGTTACAATGGTAGGAGATCTACATATCCGTATCGCCAAGCTTGCCTTCCACGCCATGGAAAGTCCCATCCGGACATGGGACGAAGTCTTCAATCTTGTATCTTCATAGTCTTGGAGTCCGCCGTGATGATAGTTCGGCTATCCGGACACCCCTAGTCGAGGACTCCTCGGTAGCCCACGAACCAGGCTTCAATGACGACGAGTCCGTGGCATATTGTCTTCGGCATTGCAAGGCGGGTTCCTCCTCCGAATACTTCATAGAAGGTTTGAACACAAGGATAGTGTCGGCTCTGCAAAACAAGTTCCACATACCACCGTAGAGAGAGAATAACTTTTGCACAGATCTGGCGGCGTATTCAGCGCGTGACATCACACCACGGCCAGGTCTTTATATGAATCGTTTTTTATTGTTCCACCTCGGTAGCGTTTAGCGAGGCGGTTTCCACAGCACGTCTTATCGAGCATAGATCGTGTTCCCCTTATTCCAGAATTCCCATCAATACGGACGTGGGTAACCCAACCGTGCCCGTTGGCACGCCTCCTCTATCAAAGGCGAGTCCTAATCGACCACGGGGTGGGCTCTTGGTATTCAACCTCTTTATAATGAGACCAAGGCCCTCTTCTTTTTACACCCTCCATCGAGTTCGCCTCGCGCTTCGAGTTCTAACACCCAAAGCTTCACATTTAGGCGCTTCGGACCTCCGAAGATGTCCGGCTCCGACCAGCACGGCCGATGGATGTCTTCTTCTGTCACGGAAGAAGATGTGCTAAAACTGCGAGACGCCAGGTATCTAACCGACGAGATTTCGCATAGGTTGCCTGCTCCAGGGCAGGTCATTCCCACTCCTGAGCCCGGCGAGAACGTAGTGTTCGTGTCTCACTTCCTTCGGGGTTTAGGCTTCCCGACGGATCCCTTTGTGCGGGGGCTCACGTTTTATTATGGGCTGGATTTCCATGACTTGAATCCGGAGTCCATCCTCCATATCTCGTCATTCATTGTCGTATGTGAAGCCTTCCTCCATATTACCCCTCACTTTGGATTGTGGCTCAAGACCTTCAAGGTGGAGCCAAAAGATGATCGAGGGGCAACAAGCAGAGTGCGGAGGGGCGGTCATAAGCAAATGTGCTGATGCTCCATGGCCCGAGGGCTCTTTTCAAGAGGAGCTTGGTTTGTGGCAACGGGAGTGGTCTTATATCACCGCTCCCAGGGGCACCAAATGGGCGGCGCTCCCCGCCTTCCGCACAGGTCCACCACAGCGGCTAGCGTCATGGGTCAACAAGGGGCTAGACTGGGGGCCATCCAAGGACGTTCCTTTCTTTGCGAGGGCCGATTCGAGACCTCCAAGAAAGGGAGATCAATCTGGTTGCGATGGCGCAGTTATGCTGATCCGGCGTATACGCCTGCAAACGCCGCCCCCTTCGCCTGTGGGAATTTAATCCGGAGGGACCTCGAGCTCTCCAAAATTTTATGGGCACGACGCCCGTGGAGATGTATAAACTGTTCTTCGGATCACAAGAGAGGTGTCCGGACCTGACTGAGGACGCAGGACTAAGCTGCAATCGCCCAGGGCTTGGGCTCTACAGAGCCTTCCTCCAGAGCGACGATGGCGAGCTCCTCCCTCGGTGCGTGAGGGGCTCCGGGCTCCCTCCCTATCGTGAATGACTTCCGTGATGAGTTAGATCATTCTTTGTTTCATGAAGTGTTTTTTATTTTGTGAAGCTTGATTGGCGACTTGTATGTTTAAGTGGGATATCTCATTACGTATGGACAAAGTAAAAATTATCATGTTTTGCATGCTTGATATGTATAGATGGTTCGTTTATGTCAATTGTGGCGGGAGGAGGCCACGGAAGAGCCAGCCACACCAAGAGGGTGCTTGGATCCAAGTGACTTATTTTAGCGACCAAAAATAGTCTCTTTATGAGGCTAAAGTTCCAAGCACCCTGACTAAAGAGGGGCTAAAACTAGTCTTGAGACTAAAAAATTTAGTGAGGGTACCCCTACTAAAATGTGGATTAGTCCTCTCTCTCCTCATTTAACTCCTCTCCTTTAACACAGGCGAGTTCTAGATTGGAGGGTTTGGAGGATAATAAATGCTCATTAACTTGATTTTGGTCTCTTTAGTATTTGGATCCAAGCATGGGTGAGGCTAGCAAGTTTTAGTCCAACTACTTTTAGTCATGGAACTAAAACGTATCCAAGCACCCTCCAAATCCGGCAGGAAATAGGGTCCAAAGTAGTCAAATGATTGAGATAGAGCATTTATTGTCAATCTAACCCTACCATCCATACACCTCTTTGGTTTAGAGTTAGTTCAGGGTTAGAATCTAACTCTAACCTCTGACTGAGTTAGAGTTCTCGTCATCTCGGTTCATCGCCATCATACTTTTCCCGTTCTTGTGTTTTCAGTACCCTGCGAATCAAAGAGGCCCTTTTTTTGCGGGAAAAATCAAAGAGGCCCTTAGACTGGTTTTGGTCCGGTCATTTTTTATAAACTTGTTATGTCCAAAATTTAATGAGCGTGCTCCGGTTTCCACGAAAATAATCCGGTTTCATGTAGTAATTCATTCATTTATTTATTCTTCTGCGGGGGGTTTGCATGTAATTCATGAGGTCTGAAATGTAAAGTACCCCGGCATATGCTCAGTCGTGCATGCACTCGACCCAGATGCTCTATGTCCCACATGTGGGCGAATGGGAGCACGTGGAAATAGCCTAGGAGTACATATAGGAGGATAAATCGTGAAATAATATGTCTTGTGAAGCGTGGCATGGTTCGAAAAGGAGACCTAAAGTGATGACAGCTATAGGTCGCACGCACCCAACTAGTGGTACTAGACATACGACTAATTTTTCCTCAAAAAAAGAGGCACGAGTGCTCGGTACTCCTATTCTATAAACACGAGTCCCATCGACAACACCGTCAGGTGCTCTGACTAGCTCTCCTCCCTCCTTTCTCTCTTCTAATTCTAAACTCGGCCGGCCTTGGTGGGTGGGGTGGGTTTGCTCAATCGCAGCCCCACCTCACGGTGAAAGCGTTCTGTTGGAATAAAATGCCATATACTCCCTCCGTTCATAAATATAAGCCTTTTTAGATACTATTTCAAATGGAATACAACATACAGATGTATGTAGACATAGTTTAGAGTGTAGATTCACTCATTTTGCTCCGTATGTAGTAGTCACTTGCTGGAATCTTTAGAAAGACTTATATTTGGGAACGGAGGGAGTACTATACTAATAAAACATTAAGGCCACGAGGCGATGCGGTGCTGGTTACAAGAGGCAAGAAGAAGAGATGCATCCATCGGCGATGTCCACCTCCTCGACTCGAGGCGCGGCCCACGAGCGACGCCTAAGTAGCGGCGGCTTTCATGGCGGTCGGCGTGCTTACGAACAATGGCATCCAAAGATTCCATTACCGGAAGAAGGCCAACGTCTTCTGTCCTCGCTTGCCTTGTAGTGAGCTATGTAGGCGATTTCCTCGTGAAGCGTGGATGTGCAGGTTGGCGGTTTCTTGCATGGCGGCGTTAGCGGCAAGCGGCCTCGAGTGCACATTCTTCGTTGTGACCTCCGGCACTGCAGGGCCACTAGGGCTTGAAAGAGTTCGTCACCATGGAGGCCGATGAGGGTGGCGGGCAATGAGGAGCACAGGCGCTGGTTGGAGCGATGCGGCAAGGTCGTCCGTGCGCTTCTTGACGGCGATGAACTTGCGGATGGAGTTGACCATCATGTTGTCTATCACGAGAGGCGAAGTCGGCGTCGGCGAGGGCTACAATACTGCGGTCGCCATGACACCGTCTGGAAGCGCTTCTGCGGTGCGGGGCAGCGAGCAGCGCCTATGGATGATTTGGCACAACCATTGCCGCTCGCGTCCATCGCCTCCATAGGTGCTTGTGGCTTCTAGTCACTTGGTCTTGGATTAGAGTGGCGGTGTTGCGAGAGACTTGGGAGTAGATGGATTGGAGTGGTGGGGCGCCTTTATTATATGAGAGTCCAAACTACATTGCATTCACATCGTCTTTGGCTCTATTGCTTCTCCTATTAAGTCCCTCTGCATGTAATTGAGGATGCATCATTGACCGTTCAACGTCTCGGGAACCGCTACCCTCTCCCTCCTTGGCATTCAAGCACCTATGGACCCGTCGACGACGAGGTGCCTATGGTGACCTCGTAAATTTCAAGATGATAGTCTCGTGCGTGTGTGCGATCATAGGGGTGAGTGTATGCGCGTGTATATGAGCGTTTGCGTCTGTACTATGTAAAAAAACGTAAATGCATGTAAAAAAGAGCCTAGTCAGTATACTCAATATTGTGTACCTCGGAGAGGAAAACGATAGAACTAGTACGTATTTATTTATGGTGCAGATTCACTCATTTTGCTCCATATGTACTCTGTCTCGGTGTAGTCTCGTCACTTGTTGAAATCTCTAGAAGGGCAAATACTCCTTTACGGTTTCTGAGGCTATACTAGCAAGTAGTTGTATGTACTAGTACAATAGTGGGCTCACATAGCAATTTTGTCTCATGCAAGAGCACGGCTATATCGTGCTCCAATGTTCATAGCGCAGCGTTCGGTTTGCGCTTGGCTCTTCGCCTCTTGAGAAGGCGAACAATGATGTTACTACTCTTGCTTCTACAAAGGTCGAATCCTTTGCTGCATGTCCGTCCACATGAGTGGAGCAGATAGCTTGTTGTAGAAGTACTACTAAGCAAAAGCCTGTCCTCGTTTGCAAACAATCAGCATGGGTGAGGAGAAAGGCGTGTAGTAAAATCAAGCTTCTCCTCGTTATGCGAGTTGACGCGACACATCATATGCACCGGCCCCACATGCTTGCCTCTAAACTTGGCTGAAAAGACCCGCAGTGTACAATATATTTGCTGCAACCTCTAACATTTACCCACCACAAATTAAAATATATGTGGCCGTATGCATCGTTACGATGTAGAGGCAGGGAGTCCTTTTTGAAAAAAACAAATTAAAATATATATTCTGTCTTGACGGATGAGCGTGCAAACTACAATCACCGGGGTCTCGGGTAGGGCGAAGACTATTTTAATTTTTTTAAAAACATCGAGACGGCCACATAGCATGGAGCCGACCCCAGCGATTTTAAACTTACGAGGCACGGTACCGCTATCCTAGACTACTCTACACATGAAAGCGCCACCACGGCGTCCGGCTACGCTTGGCTCTTCGCCTCTTTGGGAAGTCAAACAATGATGGAGTACTAATCTGCCTTTGGAGGAGTACTACGGTATGCTTACAGCCATCGACACCGATGAGCAGTTGCATGTCCATCAGCGTCGGGAGGGAGAGTGTGTGGCAGCTTCTCCTAGTCTTGCCAGCCACCACGCTCATGGGCGAGGAGGGGCGCTCCTGCCTTTGCGTGTATGGCAGTGGGCCCGGCAGGTGTGTGGCCAACCTTGTCATACAGCCAAAGGCAGTCATTAAGTCCGCGAGGAGAGGATAATCAAACTTGTCGTTGATGTATGAGTTGACGCGACACATCAAAGCACTGCACTCGATATATTTCAATAATTTTGCGTTTACCGATGCATTAATTACAACGCATGCATGCATGCCGTGACTCTCCTTTTGATACTTGCTTTGTAATACCCCGGCCCAAGTCGAGATGGTTGTGCACGAGGAGGGCGAGATCATGCAGACCGAACAGGACCCGACGATGGAGCTCTCTAAGGTCTCGATGGACCTCACCGTGCTCCACTGCCCCTTGTGCCTCCACGCCTTGACGCCTCCAGTGTATGAGGTTCGAATACACCTTCGTCCTTTCGGCTGATTGAGCTAGGTGCAGGTTTCTTGATTGATGTGTTGTTCGATTGATTTCTGCAGTGCAAGGGAGGGCACTCTTGGCGCCTTGCCAGCGTCGGCGCCCGGGAACCCGATGGCGGTGCGGAAGTGCAGCGGCGGCGGTGGCTTCGACATCTGAGAACACGACGGTGGACTCCGTCCTTTCGTCGGTGAGGGTGGAGTGCCCGCACGAAGGCTGTGGGCTCTCGTCACTTACCACAAGCTTCGCCAATCACGGGCGTGTGTCCGCTCGCGCCACCGCAAATGCCCGTGCCCGTCTGCGGCTCACGAAGGCCGCCCGGGCTCTACCACCACATCGGCACCGCGCATCCATGCCGTGCACGGGATCCGATATGGCAAGGTGCTCTAGCTGCAAGTGCCACTGTCGGAGCCACGTCTCTTGCTGTTCGCGGAGGAGGACTGCCGTGCGTTTTTCTTGGTCGGCGGCGTGCTCGACATCGGCACACCTATCGCCGTGTCGGTCGTCTGCATCAGAGCGGGGGCGTCCCCACTGCCGCACTACGTGGCCAAGCTGTGGGCGAACGGCCCGCCGGGGGAGCCCGAAGGCACGACCGACGCCGTCGAGGTGGAAATGGAGGTGACAAGCAGCATGGATCCGGCAGCGTCGGCGTGCAGGGAGTTGACCTTCTTGGCAGTTCCGCCCAAGCTGCTGGCGGGCTAAGCTTGTGCCCCCCACATTCAGATTGACAAGCTCACGTCCTAAATGTTTCTCTGATTGCCTTCTGTTTATCTTAGTAATATGCTAATATAGGGATTACCTTGGTCTACTTTAGCTTAAGAAATGGTGGTTTTTGGTGGCGATGCAACAATTACTTCGACATCAGATCAATAATTTCCAACAGTCGAATGGATATTTTGTGCACATTGGATATAAAGTTCCTTTGGGTAAGAAGTACTCAAAAATTATGTTTATCAATGCATTAATTGCAATGCATGCATGCATAAAGTACATGCATTGGTCAATTTTCTCTTAATACTTGCATGCAATGATTTAATGCACCTTGGAATCTGAACATGTGTTGGGGAACAACCAAATTGAGCCTTATAAAATGGAAAAACTAAAATTTTGAGATAAGCCCTATAAAACCGGAAAGGAGGGAGTAGAAAAGAAGTACTCCATCCGGAATAGTTCCGCACTTGAAACTAGAAGCGTCAATAAATTTTGAGCTTGCGTCTCGTCACATTCAAATTACTCCACGCTATATTGAATTGCAAACCTGTTCACACCGATCACAACCTAAGCGGTTTCCCACTTAGGGCGTACTAGTACTCGGTTATAAATACTAGTATGCCAAGATGACTGCACATTCCTCCTCAACTCCTCATCCACAAAAACAAACAAGTCATTGACATCCTTCCCTTGCGTACGCCATGGCGGTGTGAGTTATGGGTCGAAGATATCCACGAGGAGAGGCGAGCATGGGCGGAAGCACGATAGATGTCCGCCTCGCTGCGAGAGCAGCCAACATATCCCGCCACACGGAAGTAGCAACACAGAAGGCCCCACCGTGCGGCTGAAGCTACGGAGGTCCCGCCGCACCGTCGATGCAGCAGGCCCGGATTCGGCGGCGCTGAAGCAGCGAGAGATGTCCCGCCGCACCATGAATGCAGCGAGATGTCCGCCGCCGCGCGCGGCTGAGAAAAATTTCTCGCGGCGGCGGCGGCTATTCTGGCGCATGCATGCGATAGTCCATAGCCAGATGGATCAGATCTCCGGCTGTGCGAGGTTGCATGACGACATGAAAGCCTCGTTTGAACAGGTTATCGGCGTACTAAGGGAGGGCAATGAGAGGCTCCGGGCCGAGCGCGACCTGCTGAGGGAGAAGATTGTCCGAAGTCCAGACCAGCAGGAGGAGACCAGTGCCTTGTTGAAGAGGACGGCGTCATCATCAAGAAACTTATGGGCGAGAATGACATGCTCCATAGCGAGCACCAAAGGCGGTGGAGGAATCCGTGGATGTTCTCAAGTAAGCGTATTGAGGACACGAAAGAGCTCATCGCCGCTTCGCCGCGGAGACTAGTTCCAGCGACTGCTGACAACGCATCAAAAAGTAGAGATCAGTGAGCGGATCATTGTCTTCCTTCTTATTTTGCCCTTGTGTATTTGAGCGTAGCTGCATGTGGCTTTTTAATTATCTTTCTAATTATGTAAGACAATTAATCGTCCTTATCTTTCTGTGGAAGATCAATGTTGCGAGCTGGAATGAAGAAAACTCTTGTTGTGGCGACCACGGCGTTGTTGTTCTTCTAGTTCTTCTTTGGGCTTCCTTGAGTTTCCTGGTTTCTTTTGATGTAATAATCGGTTTAGGATGTGTATTGTGTTGTTGGTTGTGAAATGTTGGGTTCTAGCACGGATGTTTGGCCTTTGTTGGCCTCTTGGGATGTTGCAATTTCAATCCGGTAGCTTTTAGTCGCTTCGTGTTAGAAATTTGGAGTTGTCTTTGAAACACATATGAATTGTGGTGGTTTTCAGTAATGAAAATCGGAAGGGCAAACCCTTCTTTGATCAAAAAATTAATCGTCCTTATATATTCATCGGTCTTGCTATAAGTCATGATAGATGCTATATAGGTCCGTCGGATCTTACATCAAGATCCGTGCTTTCAGATTTTCTTTTTTCTCTCTTAAATCTCAGTCGAGTGAGACATAGCCACGCCATTAAATAGAGGCTCGGGGGCCATTAATGGAGATCTTGGGAGAGAGGTGGACTGACAGATGGAGGTAAAGGGCTCTCCTCCCGATAAGCCTGTGAGGGTCTCATACGCCTCTCGTACTCAAATAGCTACCCTGCAGGGCGCCTCCTAGCTAATAAAAAATAGGGACGCGTGGCGGCACGTAAACAGAACTAGTAAGTAGAACGCCCATGGTTTCAATAATACTTGTGTTTCCGATTGTAACGTGACAGCACTTGTTCCAAAATGACTTTGTTGATTGTTAATGTGTGCGCCTTTGCAAATTGGACTGCAAATTTACCACAACATGTTGGTGCCATGTCATGGCACCAAGCCAAGTTTCATTATTTTCATGCGTGTTTTGGATTTACAGGAATTAAAAAACTAAGTTTCTCAATGTTTCCAACCCAGCCACGGCCTTGAATTTTGAATTTCATTCCCATTTCTTGCATGGAACCTAGAAATTTACGGAGGACACACATGTGATTTTTCATCCAACTTTGGTGCCTTTGGAACATGTGCTTGTATTTCAAATTTGAATTATGCACACAAAGGTGACACGTTCCTCCCGGAACCACGAGCCTTCTTGAGAGAAGCTCCGATTTGCAAGAAGCTTATACGAAATTTGTTCCTATTCAGCCATTGTTTTACCACGGCATGGTACTACCATGACATGACACCATGCCAAGTTTCATGATTTTAAAACCAAGTTTCTCAATGTTCTCGACCGAGCCACGATGCCCAGATGTTTGAATTTTATTCTCATTTTTGCATGGGACCTACTCGAGGACACAAATGTGATTTTTCAAATGTAGAAATTCACCCGAGGAGACAAATGTGATTTTTCGACCAACTTTGGTGCACGGGAGCATGTGCTTGTAGTTCAAATTTGAATTATGCACATTAAATGACCAAAAACTCAATTAATGTGTAAATAAGGCCAAGCAAGCTGGAATAATTCCAAAATTTAACAGGGCACTCATGTAGTTATATGTTGCCTTTGTAAATAAACTCAAGGGGAAAGCATTATATCGTTTAGCACTAAAAGGTGGCACGTTCCCTCTCGGAACCACGAGCCTTCTTGAGAGAAGCTTGGTTTGCAAGAAGCTTATACCAAAATCTATTCCTATTCGGCCATTTTTTACCACAACATGGTAGTACCATGACATGACATCCATGCCAAGTTTCATGATTTTCAGGCGTGTTTTGGATTTACAAGAATTTTAAAACCAAGTTTCTCAATGTTCTCGGCGAGCCACGATGCCTAGATGTTTTAATTTTATTCTCATTTCTTGCATGGGACCTAGAAATTCACCCGAGGACACAAATGTGATTTTTCAACCAACTTTGGTGCACGAGAGCATGTGCTTGTAGTTCAGATTTGACTTATGCACATTAAATGACCAGAAACTCAATTAATGTATAAAAAACGACAAATGAACCCGGGATAATTCCAAAATTTAACAGGGCACTAATGTAGTTCTATGTTGCATTTGTTAAGAAACTCAAGGGGGAGCAGCGTATATCGTTTCATACTCAAAGGTGGCACGTTCCCTCTTAGAACCACGAGCTTCCAAATCGGCCCAATTTTTTACCACAACATGTTAGTGCCATGACATGACACCATGCCAAGTTTCATGATTTCCAGGCGAGTTTTGGATTTACATGAATTTAAAATCAAAGTTTCTCGATGTTCTCGGCGAGTCATGACACCCAGATGTTTGAATTTCATTCTCATTTCTTCCATGGGACCTAGAAATTCAACCAAGGACACACATGTGATTTTCAACCCACTTTGGTGCACGGAGCATGTGCATGCAATTCATATTTAGATTATGCACATTAAAAGTCCGAAACTCAATTAATGTATAAAAAGGCCAAATGAACCCGAAATAATTCCAAAATTTAACAGGGCACTCATATAGTTCTATGTTGCCTCTGTAAATAAAATCAGGGGGAGGCAGTGTATATCGTTTCGCACACAAAGGTGACACGTTCCCTCTCGGAACCATGAGGCTTGCTGAGACAATCTCGGTTTTGCAAGAGGCTTATACCAAACCTTGTCCCAATTCAGCCAAAAATTATACGTATGAAAACAGGGTTTAGATTATCCCAAACATCTCGCTACCTAGACCAATAATGTACTATGATTTGAATTCAATATAAAATGGATACAAATATTTGAAGTGGAGAGCGTATGGTACAGGTAGTTCACAGTGAAATATGATTCTTTGCTATATGTATGTTTTTTGTTATCAAGATAATATTTAAATTATTGTATAACTTGACAACAATCATATTCAAACAAGGAAAACTGATTCAAATTTAGTCCATATGGTGAAGCGACAACATATATGTTCACATGGCGGAGTAAAATGTGCATATATGATGGAAGATCAAAATGTACGACTACATCAATTATAAACCGCAAGTAAGCCTAACGATATATTGAATTCAACATAACGTGGATTCAAAAATTGAAATTCGAGATCATGGCATCTGTAATAATATAAAAGGGACATTACTCTTTCTTTGGTGGGAATTGATTTGTTTTTGTTGTTGTTGAGGAAGTGCGAATCAATTTAGTCTTGTCTTGAGGTAATCTTGTTCTCCTGATTTTTTTTACATTTTTCTTGTAGTTTTTTCAATGGCATCTATAGCAATATATTAAAACGGTACATGACTTTCTTGTGTCTTGTATGAATTGTTTTTTTACACGTTAAGTTTGTTCTGCTGAACAAGGAATCCGCACCTTGTTATCCCGAAATTTTCAAGCTCGAGTATCTTTTGTCTCACCTGCTGTGCAACTCCGCTTCTTCAACCAGCGCGCGCCTTGTTATCCTGAAATTTGGGCCGCGAGAACTCCCTCCTCATCCGAAATCGCTCCGCAGCGGAACCGCGAAATCCCCCTTCTACCCCTCAGCCGGAAATGAAGCTCCACGTCGCGGTGTCAAAATCGGTGGGGGTACGCTGGTAACTTACCCTACATTTCGAACAAGCGCGTCCCTAAGCTTGGCTCCCCCCTCCCCGTTCGCCCCCCATTCGTACACCGAGGCCGCCAAAACCCGCGAAACCCCACGCTCCTCCGTCGGCCTCCCATTGCCGCCCGGCCGGAGACTCTTCCCGACTTCGTCGTCCACCGCAACTTTCGCTGTCCCTCATCCGCCGCACGGATGAGGATCCGTTGTCGATCTCGTCGTCCCGCCGGATCAACCGCCCGTCCTCCACCTCCAAGGAGCTGCCCGGCGTTCGCCTGCGTCTATCGCGCCACCTCAATCCCCACAACGCCGTCTTGACCTGCCCTACGGAACCGCAGCACCCTCACCAATTCCTCCGATGAAGCCGAGGCCAACTTGGCGCCACCAAGGAGGTTCTGCACTCACCGCTGCATTTTATCTTTTATTCGATCTCACGAGGCTGCCGGTGCTCGATACCGAGCAGACATGGCGTGTCTCCATTGACGGCGCGTCGCCGGCCACATCATCCACGGCATCTCTCCCCCATATCGTTGCTTCCTTGGTGGCGACTTCCACAACGACACTAGCTGTAGCTGCTCCGGCTCTCGCTCGCGCTGCGGCTCTGTTCTTGCTGTCAGTCACGCTGCTGCACTGCTCCTGCTTTCGTTCATGCTGCTGCTCTGCTCTTGCTCTCGCTTGCAGCTTCTTTGCTTCTTTGCCACGACCTCCGGCAGCTCTGAGGAGTTCTTTGCTTTGGCACTTTCGCTTCAGCGGTGCTCTTGCCACGACTTGCTCTCTGCTAGTGTGTTCCCTGCTTTCGGCGTCTGCTGATTTAGATCACTTTGCTTCTCTTGCTACTAGTGCTCGAGCGCCCTAAACATCTATTGCAATGCTCACATTACTAGTTCAATCAGCTTGACGGTAAAATTCAGTTTCATTTGTGAAGTTCATTTTCTTTAGTTAAATTGAGTGAACAGTACTTACGGCATATGTCGGAGCGGCCGTAAGCGCGGTTGATCGTTTACATCTAGCAATTTTGGTGATGTATTTTACATCATCTATTGCAGATCATATTAGGGTCCCGCTTCAGATTAACGTTATGCATCTTGTCATGCTTGACCTCGTTGCCGTACACCTTAGCGGGCTGCTTCAACGACGGAACCGTCCATCACAATGAAAGCGGTACCCTTAGCACCGTTTCAGAGGCCTCGGATCTTCTTCCCGCCTCCGACAATCACACTGACATCATCACCATCCTCCACGTCCAACCCAATGATCTTTGAGGTCCACAAGGCTATGCCAAAGAGGTTGTACACTCGTCGCATCACTTTGTTTCTCCATTTCTCTGTTCTTCCAATTCATGTGAGCCAAACACCGGGTTGACTGAAATCCTATGTTTCCAAATGCTCTGTTTTGCACGTGCATTCCTATCCTATTCCTGTGTTTTTCCTGTCCTTGCGTTTATAGAATCCTCCAATTCAAAGGAGCCCTTACAGATTTACTTCATTTTCAGATAGGCGTCAAAGAGAACTACATGTGTTATGTCATGCTCTGCCGTGCCGTCATCCACCCACACGAGGTGCACCATCGACGAAGCGTTCACTGCAGCAGAGATCCCCCACAGACTTCCTTTCACCGCCTCGAGATCATCTTCCCGTTCTTGCAGCCACGCCAACTGCATTACCATCATCGTTGGCGAGATGAACACGAGGACTACAGTTACGGAAGAGAGGTCGCGATCTTTCATGTTTGCTTCGTTATACATCGGTTATTATTACCTGCTACTTTATCGTTCAATCTTGAGTTTTGAATTGCCCATGGGTCTCATATCGAGCCAAAGCGAATAGTATCATCTACTATCTAGTTCATCTGGGGTCTTCTATGTGGTTCATGTTGAGTGGGCAACAAACAGTAGATGATCCATTGTCTATCTTTTTAATCTGAAGCTATAATCTACATGCTATCAGTAGTTTTGTATCCATCCAATCGTTTGCTACCATCGGTCTTGATTTTGCATTCACCCTTAGGCCTTACAAAATCTAACTATTTTTTATTATGCATATGGGATATTGTACACAATCGTACTGAACATGTAGAGAAAAAGAGAAGACCGTTGCGTGTGAATATAATGTCATGCGGACGCCGCTCCATGGTGGGCGAAGTGGCCCCCCTCCTGCATTTCCAGATTGTATTCGGAGGAAGATAAGCTGTTGAGATGGAGATTAGGAAGGAGCCGACCACGCTGTTTACCTCTGAGGTGTTTTCTCTAACTTTGGCATCTTGATGTTGGTCATATCATGCATATGGCGCCTTGCATTGCTTACATTATACATCTTATATGTCATCAGCTTAGTTTAGATTTGCTTTGTGTGAATGCCACCTGTTTGGTTTCTATATCATACTCCCACCATTCCTAAATATTCGTCTTTTTAGAGATTTCAACAAGTGACTACATAAGGAACAAAATGAGTGAATCTACACTCTAAAATATGTCTATATACATCCGTATGTGGTAGTCCATTTGAAATATCTAAAAAGACAAATATTTAGGAACGAAGTGATATATGGGAATTATGCAATGCCATCTTCTTTAGCCGGGCATCATATCGTGAATTCTGCAATGCCATCCTATTTAGCCAGTCATCGTATATGTGAATTGTATCGTGCCATATTTTTTTCCATAATGTATTCCATTTGTCAACAGTGTTTATACATTCATCTACTCTTCATGTGCATCAGCCATTTGAGTCGGTCATGGGAAAATCTGGAGTAAAAACAAGGTCTTCTGAGCAGTCAGTGCTACCTATCAATGCAGATTTGTTGCTGGTTGCAGATAGCTCCTCAAAGGAGGATTCAGAGAGAGATGACCAGTCGTATTCCCCCCCCCCCAGGTGCATGCTCTAACTTGGCTGGGTTATATTGCTCATATCATCCATATGGTGTCTTGCATTGCCATGCCATCTGCTTAGATTAGACATGCTTTGTGTGAATGCCTCCTGTTTGCTTTCTATATCAGATATGTGAATTATGCAATGCCATGTTTTTGACCCGGTTATCATATATGTGAATTATGCACCGCCATGGAGCCGGGCATCATATATGTGAATTATCTCATGCCATTTTTTTCATTACATATTCTATTTGTCGACAATTTGTGTATATTGAACTACTCTTCATGTGTATCAGCCATTTGAGCAGTTATGGAAAAATGGAGGTGAAAACAAGGTCTTGAGCGAGCAATGGTACATGTTGAAGCATATATCTCGATGGTTCTGAGGAGCTCCTCGGAGGAGGATTAGGAGACACATGACCAGTCCTATATCCCACACGAGGTGTATGCTCTAAGTTGCAATGTTTATATTTCTCATATGATGCATATGGTGTCTTGCATTGCTTAGTTTAGACATCATATGCACAATATTGAGTTCTATCTGCTTAGTTTAGAGATCATACATGCGAGTGCCAGCTGCTTAGTATATGAATCAATTATGTCAATTATATCATGCCATCCTGTATACTTAGACAATGTGTATGTGAATTATTTCATCCCAACCTATTTTAGAAAGACATCATATAATTTTGTCATGTCATCCTGTTTAGGTATTCATCATATGTTGAACTATGCCATTATATCCTGTTAAGTTATCCATCATATATCTAAAAGCTGTGTCATGCTATCCTGTTTAGTTAGGCATCATATATGTGAAATTGTGTCATCTTTGTCTGTTTGGTTAGACAACATATATGTGAATTACCACATCATCTATCATACAATATACGTAAGTTCAATTTCTTTTCTTGTTTATCGACCATTTGAATTGGAGGGTGATGGCGGTATCTAAGGAGCAAAAACCCGTTCTTCACAAAAGACAGTGCTACCCGTCGATGCAGATAGAACCATGGTTGTACTGGCCCACAAACTATCCCCACCACACATAATCGAGACTCTTCCAGATTGCACACTTACATCGTTGGGCAGAGAACCAGCTACAACCCATCTAACCACAACCCCAGCGGATAGTAACCCACTTATAGTTGACAAAGCACCATGTCCACCACAGAGTACCCCCACATCAGCAGTTTGTAAAGCTACTGCAGTCCCCAAAGCACGAAGACCACCACAGCTAATACAAACTCCACGTTTAAAGCAGAAGAGCAACTGTTCTCAGGTCAGATTCTGTAGCTATGGTCCATACACCTTCGTTGTTGCATCACTGTATTTACTCATACCAACTACTTTCGAATTTGAAGGATCCATTGAAACTCCAATGGGCGCCAACTGGTATGTTTTAAACCTATTTCTTTAACTGGATTGTTGTTCTAACTTCTTGCTCTATGTTGATTTCAGTTTAAGTTGTATAAACAGTTATGTTCTCATGTGATGCACATTACAAGTGCCGCCAATGCTATGTAGTTTCTCAGACTTATATTCTATCTATGCTGCTGTGTCTTAGAAAAATTTGAGTTGAACCGTGTCTCTATCTTGATTAGGGAACATAAACTAGAATGATATGGACAATACAGTGACCACAGTACATAGATATATGTTTGTTTCATGCTGTTATCCTGTCCACCTTACTACTGAACCGGTTTACCAAAATGAGTTTCGTATACTACAAGCTAAACCTGTGATGTGTCTGCTTGCTTCTCTTGTAGTATGCAAACAGAATATTGGAGAAGAGCACCCCACAATGAAATGGTAGATAAAGTAACACAGATAAGGTTCAAGATAGTGAGACAACCCTGTTGGTCTCCAAGAAAGGTGATAAAAGCGATCTTGTAGGCGGTGAAAACCCCACGATCCTGCGTTGATGTAGTGTTCAAATTCTTGGCGATGCACTGGCACAAGCTCTTCGAACTTCATTGCTGAATCACTTGACTTCTTGAGTCTCAGCTACAAGCTGAAAGGCATCGATCGGCGTACTTTCGGCAAGAAGCCAAAGGACTGTGGAAGTCCTGCAGAATTCAGATCGTACTTTCTTGTGCAACGACAATATTTGGAGGATTTAAGCGCCAAACAAGAGAAAGTTAATAAGATTGCTAAGCATCTTGCCAGCATTATGGGTACCCAGGATATGGTTTCTTGAACTCTTCTAAAGTGGTTTTAGTTCTGGACTTGTTTTGCTGCGGCGTTTAAATGTTGATTTGTTCCCTATATTTGCACTGGTGGCGAACTTTCATGCCCAGTGGATGTAATATGTGTAATAGCCGTGATAGCCTAGCATAAGTTGCTTGCTTATTTATTTCCTTGTTGTCTTGTTTATTTGTTTCTTTGCTAGTCGGTGCAGTTCTTTTTTAAGTGGTTTGCTAGTGGCTGCAATAACCTATTTTTTAAAACTAGGCCACAATAACCATGGGCTAATATTCTTGTAGTGACCTTTGGGCCTCCCTACGGGCCGTAGAAAAGTGGGCCTTCTACGGGCCGTAGAAAGCGATGGGCCTTCTACGGGCCATAGAAACAATGGGCCTTCTGGTCGTAGAAACAATGGGCCTTATACGGGCCGTATCATCAATGGGCCTTATCACGGGCCGTATGATCGATTGGCGAACATGGGCCAATAACGAGCCGCATTATGGCCGTAAGCGGGCTAAGTTGGAATCGCCCGTTCATGGGCCGACCATAATGGGCCATCGTTAATAGGCCGTGTTTGATGGCGCTATGAAAACAGCCCAGCGTATTAACGGACCACAAGCGGGCTGTTGTAACCACAGGCGAATTTGGCCTAAGCGAAAAATAGCGATGAACGGGCCGTAAGTAAATGAATCTTTGAAATGAGCCCAAGAATAATTGGGCTCACGAGAAGAACGAAAGATAACATGGGCTGGAAGCGGCCCAGCGGAATATGAGCCGTTAATGGGTATAAAGTGATACACTATTCATTACGGGCGGTTTCACCACGGGCCGTTAATGGGTGTAAAGTAATACCTTTATTCATTACGGGCGGTTTCACCACGGGCCGTTAATAGGCCAAGAGTTACTAGGGCCTCATATGAGCGAAAAGGCGTCATGGGCCATACATGGGCGGAAGTGAAAATGAAATTTGGAATCATATTGGATGGCCCAGATGATGCTACTGGGCCTAATTCGGATAGGGCGTAACGGGCCTTGGGTTAGCGGGTTGTAAATGGGCTATAGGCGAACATGCCGTTAACAGGCTTTCCATGGGCCGGCCCGCCACCTTTTGACCAAGTCAAGCGGGCGGCCTTTTCACGAGAATGGGCCTCTGTTGGGCGTGCCATGTGTCGACGTATGATAGGCGCCTATCTCGACCCAGCGGCGAGATGACCGTGTTTCGTCCGGCCAATAAGAATTTTACCGTGGAAATTTCCCATTGGTCGGGGTACATTAACGGGTTATCGGATCCAAAACCCGACCCGATAGCTTAATGGCGTTCCGTTATGGTGGATGCCGCGTGTCGATCACCCTTGGCGAAAGCACTTACGTGACGCGATTTATCGTCATGGAAGTGGACACTTCCGTGATGATAATTTTGGTAATGTCATGGAACACTTCTCTGACGACCTGGTATGACTATCTTGATTCTGTCATAAATTTGTCATGGATGTACATGCATGACAAAAACACGACCTCTTGTGAAAAACACGTATCATCATGAAAGTGTATTTTTTTGTAGTGTCGTGGGGTGTTTTCGCAATAACAAAATAACCCTTAGCCGACGTCTCGGTGCCCGAAGGCGGTAGTGTTAGCGAAGCGAGGCAATCGGATATCACGGGCTTTATAACTTTCACTAGTTATAGGAGCTTAAAGTTGGGAGGCCAGTTACTAGCCCCTGGTTAGTGTTCGGCGACAGTCGGGGTCAAACGTAAACACTTCGGCCAATGTTATGAATGGACCGTCTTTTAACACGGGGTGACCTCTATCGATCTTATAGTTTAATACAGTCATCGGATCGCTGACTAGTGTACGCTTATTGTGACAGTCAGTTTTCGGCTTTCTCCACTGAGGCGCTTAACCATGCTAGCTGGAAGCACAATCGCAGTGGTTCTCCCTTTGCGCACCTAGCCGAACAAAGCAGAACGTAGGAGGCAAGCACAGGAGCCGAGCAACCCAACTATTGACCAAAGACACAATTCAAAACCGATGCATATATGGCAATATCCGAGAATGTTTTTACCGAATCTCTAAAGGTGTCCGGCGTTGCACTGCGAGACTTATGCTGGAAACACACAAATTGTTTAAAAAGTGCCATAGGCTTGGAAATACAAAAACTTCAGTAAAGACTTAATGCGAACTAAATCAAGTCATTTGGTGTCGAACTAAATGCAAAAGGCGGCTCCAAGATTTGCGCGCATCACATGAGCAAGCGAATCCGAAAACATACCGATACTTGTTGAAGAAAGATTGGATGCCTTCCGGGCATCCCCAAGCAAACGCTTGAGTCTCCTTGAATATTTACTTGGGGTGCCTTGGTCATCCCCAAGCTTGAGATCTCGCCTCTCCTTCTTCTCCTCACATCGAGACATCCTCGATCCTCGAACACTTCATCCACACAAAACTCAACAGAAAATTCGGTAAGATCCGTTAGTATAATAAAGCAAATCACTACTCTAAGTACTGTTGCAAACCAATTCATATTTTTTTGCATTTTAGCTACTGTAATATAACTTTTCCATGGCTTAATCCACTGATAGAAATTGATAGTTTCATCAAAACAAGCAAACTATGAATCAAAAACAGAATCTGTCTAAAACAGAACAATCTGCAATAATCTGAAAATTAACCATACTTCTGGTACTTCAAAAATTCTGAAAAAAATTAGGAACAATAAACAATTTGTAAAGAAATACAGTGCAAAAAGTTTCAGAACCATTTCACATTCAGTAAAAAATGTAAAATCGCTCACTACAGCCAAAGTTTCTGTCCTACACCGCACAAACCAACAAGCATTGTAAACATCCTAAAGGAAAACCTTGGCACATTATTTTTATAATACAATGGAATTTTACAAGGGGATAATTATTTTAATTTAAAAGTTTCTGTAATTAAGATTCACAAAGTTTCCGTGAGCATGAACAAAGTTCAAGGAGATCCCCCACTTCAACAATGCTTGTCTCTGACTTTCACTTTTCTTTTTGAAAAGTTTTGGGTTCCCCTCTATTTTTTTAAACTATATAAAAGCACTCAACAGAAATAAATGACTCTCTAAAACTTCCGGGTTGTCTCCCTGGCAGCGCTTTCTTTAAAGCCATTAAGCTAGGCATATAGTGCTCAAGTAATGGATCCACCCGGATCCCAAGGTATATCAAAGCCAATTTTAATTAACAATGATTTGTAATTTGGTAGTGAGCACAAAGTAACATATATAATGCAACAAAGAAGTCTAACTCTCTTCCTATGCATCGGCATGTCATAAAAGAATAATTCATGCACACATAGTAAAGGCCAATGCATAGTATAAACAGTTTCTTGCAAAAAAATTCGTGTTGGAAACATAGAGAGGTGGAGATATAGTTCCTCTCTCACAATAAGTGCAAGTAGGAGCAGCAAGCACATGCATTTTATATCTATCAAAATCATCATGTGTAGTGGTAAAAGGCAACCCATCGATATAATCCTTAATAAGTGCAAACTTCTCCGATATAGTGTAGTCGGGAGAATTCAAAAAGATAATAGGACTATCATGCATGGGTGCAACAGCAACAATTTCATGTTTTACATAAGGAACTATAGCAAGTTCATCTCCATAAGCATATTTCATATTGGCATCTTGGCCACGAGCATAGCAAGCATCATCAAAAAGGGATATTTCAAGAGAATCAACGGGATCATAACAGTCATCCTAGAAATCATCCTTTGGTGAGCATGAAGGAAATTAAATAATGTATGAGTTGAAGAGTTACTCTCATTAGAAGGTGGGCACGGGTGATCAATCCGCTCTTCCTCCTTTTGTTCTTCACTCTCCTCCGCATCTTTTTCATCCAATGAGCTCACAATGTCATTAATTTCTTCTTCCATAGACTCCTGCGAAATATTATTCTCTTCTTGGACAGCAGGGGAGTCCTCAATATATGGTTTAACATAGGCATTAGAAGCATAATTATCATAACAATATTCAAGTATGGCAAAATTTCCAGATTTGTAAAGAGTAGCATCATACTTTTCAATCAAAGAAGCAATTTCATAAGCACCCTTAAAAGCAACAAATTCTTCAATTTTTGAACATCATAATAATTATAAACACCCTTAGCATAAGAAGATACAATTCCATTATCACTAAAATCACATTGGTAGGGATGGTGTTTCTTAGGGTCTTCAGAACAACAAGTAAAATCATATAATTAACATAAATTCCAGGCATAGCATTGCATCGTATTAATTTGATGTTGTAAAAGTTTCCCTTTTTGAGATAAGCGATTATAGCACATAACAAGCATGCTCATCTAAAGATTTGCCCTCAACTAAGCTAGTTGGGGTTTCGACATGAGCACAAAGGGATCGAAGATGATCCAAGTAAAAAGCTTGAGGAGTGTGATAGATTTTGAGTGGTTCTTCAACCATTGGCTCGATGGGTACAACTATTTTTTGGTATTTTGTGTTTCCTACCCATAACTAAAGATAGAAAACAACTAAGAACAGCAAATAAAAATTACTTAGTGATAAAGCAAACAAGCACACACGAGAATATTCACCCCACGCTATGACTCCCCGGCAAGGTTGGAAAAAGCGGTAGGCGTAAGCGAGGCGGCTGGCCTTCGCCTAGTGCCTAGGCAGTGCCTAAGCGCCCTAGGCGCGGCCTGAACAATGATATAGTTTTTACTCGTAGTGCATTTGTGATTATTATATGGGTGTTGATATTAGTTTAGGGCATATAAATAAGTTAATTACCGTCTACTGCCACTAGAATATAACCCGTTTGGCATATCATTGCAGTATGTGGCATGATTTCTTGCTTGGGTAGGCAATTCTTTGCTTGCCCTGCCTAGACCTCCATTTATGCCCTAGGCGAGGCGTTTGGCCATTGCCTAAGCGCCTAGGCATGCCTAAGCGCCTCCTAAACCTTGCCTTTTCAACATTGCTCCCGGCAATGGCGCCCGAGAAAAAGGTCTTGATAACCCACAAGTATAGGGGATCAATTGTAGCCTCTTCGATAAGTAAGAGTGTCGAACCCAACGAGGAGCTAAAGGTAGAACAAATATTCCCTCAAGTTCTATCGATCACCGATACAACTCTACATACGCTTAACGTTAAACTTTACCTAGAACAAGTATGAAACTAGAAGTACTTTGTAGGTGTTTTTGGATAGGTTTGCAAGAATATAAAGAGTACGTAAATAAAAACTAGGGGCTGTTTAGGTAAAGAAGCAATAAAGTAAATATAGAAAGTGTGGAAAAGTGGTGGTAGGAGTTGTGAAATTGTCCCTAATCCATTGACAACTTTACTAGACCGATAGGACAACAAAAATCTACTCGAGACATCATAGGATGGCAACACATCATTGGATAATAATATGAAGCATAAAGCACGATGTTCAAGTAGAGGGTACATCGGGTTGCGGGAGAGTGGACCGCTGCAGATAGAGGGGGGAAGGTGATGGAGATGTTGGTGAAGATGGCGTAGGTGTTGGTGAAGATCGCAGTGATGATGATGATGGCCATGGCAGCGTTCCAGCGCCACCGGAAGAGAGGGGGAGAGGGCCCCCCTTCTTCTTCTTCTTCTTCTTATTCCTTGATCTCCTCCCCAGATGGGAGAAGGGTTTCCCCTCTGGTCCTTGGCCTCCATGGCATGGGAGGGGCGAGAGCCCCTCCGAGATTGGACCTACCTCTCTATTTCTCTCTGTTTCTGTGCTCTGGGATTCTGCCCTTTCCCCGTTTCCTATATATCCGGAGATCCTTAACTTCGATTGGATTGAAACCTTCGCCCAGATTTTTCTCTGAAAATTAGCTTTCTTGCGGCCAAAGAAGAGCAGCAACCGCCTTACAGGGGGCCCACGAGGGTCAGGGGCGCGCCTAGGGGGCGGGGGGGGGGGGGGCAGGCGCTCCCCCCTGCCTCATGGCCACCTCGGGAACCGTCTCGTGTTGATTCTTCCTCCCATATTTTCCAAATATTTCAAAAATATTCTCCGTCCGTTTTTATCCCGTTTGGACTCCGTTTGATATGGGGTTTCTGCGAAACATAAAACATGCAACAAATAGGGACTGGCACTGGATCGATATGTTAGTCCCAAAAATAGTATAAAAAGTTGCCAATAGTATATGAAAGTTGTATAATATTGGCATGGAACAATAAAAATTATAGATCTGACGGAGGCGTTGATACGTCTCAACGTATGAAGTATTCATGCTATTATATTATCCATATTGGATGTTTATGGGCTTTATTAAACACTTTTATATTATTTTGGGACTAACCTATTAACCCGAGCCAGTGCCATTTCTGTTTTCCCCTTGTTTGATGTTTCAAAGAAAAGGAATATCAAGCGGAGTCCAAACAGAATGAAACCTTCGGGAGAGTTATTTTGGACCGGAAGCAATCCAGAAGACTTGTGGTGTACATAAGGGAAGCAACGAGGAAGGCACGAGGGAGGGGGCGCGCCCACCCCCTGGGCGCGCCCTCCACCCTCGTGGCTCCCCTGACGTATTTCTTCCTCCTATATATACCAATATACCCTAAAACCATCGGGGAACAGAATAGGTCGAGAGTTCCGCCGCCGCAAGCCTCTGTAGCCACCAAAAACCAATCGGGACCCTATTCCGGCACCCTACCATAGGGGGGATCCCTCACTGGTGGCCATCTTCATCATCCCGGCGCTCTCCATGACGAGGGGGGAGTAGTTCACCCTCGAGGCTGAGGGTATGTGTTGTAGGGTGGAACCATAAGTGGAGATCTTTCACGAATTGGAGGGGGAATCCCCAAGAACAAGATGAGCACAAGAGAGAAAACAAGAGGAACACTCAAGAACAAGTCCAATCACACATCCACTAGACCAACAAACAACCAAGATCCACAAGGTACAAGAACAATCAATGGAAACAAGATACATGGTAGAGTCCATCCCAAATCCTATGAAGGAGATGAGGGCTTGATGATCCTATGATGGGGATCCTTCCCCAAGAAGGAGGGCTTGAGTTTGGTCACTCCAAGAGGAGGTCTTGATCTCCTAGTGGAGTGGATCCATGGAGCAAAGCTCACAAATATATATCATATACTTTCCTTTTCTTCCAAAAGAGCTAGGGGAGGTGTTTTTATAGTCTAGGGACGAAATAGAGGGAGAGGGGATACAAAGGTCCAAACTGACCCTCAAAACGCACACACACTCGGTTGGGTCCGGGCACCCGGGGTGCGAGGGACCGAGCACCTGGTCTGGTCAGGGGGGCTGCGCCCTTGTTGCTGTAGAGGCCGGGCACCCAGGGGTCCAAAGCCCGGGCACCCGGGGGCGCTGGAGGCTGGCGCGGGGGAGGGGCCGGGCACCCGGGGCCGGCTGGAGAGGCCCAGGTGGGCGGCGAAGGTGGCCGGGCACCCGGAGGGTGAGAGCCTGGGCACCCGGGGCGAGCTGGGCCGGCTCAGGTAGGAGGCTGGGCACCTGCCCAAGTGGCCGGGCACCGGGGAGAGGCCAGTGGCGGCGAGGTGGCCGGGCACCCGGGGTGAGAGCCAGGCACCCGGGCGAAGCCGGCTCAGGCAGAGGCCGGGCACCCGGGCCCAAGTAGCCGGGCACCCGGGGTGCGGCCCAGGCGCGGCTGGGTGAGAGGCCGGGCACCCGGGCTAGGCTGGGGCGACGCCCAGGCAGTGGCCGGGCACCCGATGGTGACGCGGCCGGGCACCCGGGATGTCCAGGGGACTTGGTCCCTCCCGCGGCTTCGTGTCCAGGAACTCCATCTCCTCGCACGTCTTGATGCTTCCCCTTCTTCTTGGGTCTCTGGTGAACTTGGTGATTCCTCCTTCGTGTTTCCTCGTAACGATCTCCGAAGTACCTAAGCATGCATAGGTTTCCATTTGAGGTAGAACCCGACTCTCGTGTGAATCCGAAAGAAACTCAAAGATGAAAGAAGTGACCTCGTTCTCGATGTTGCATGCACGTGCTCTTGTCATCGGTCCTCGAGGTGCTTGACGAGTTGTAGTAGAGTCCATGGGGATGAGCGAGGGATGCTCCACATCATCTCATCCCCCTTGGGAGAGATCCGTCCACGGATCATGATCTTCATCACCATGGGAAAGAGAGGGCGTCGCTGTGTAGAGGTGGACAACCGCCAAGTACTCATCATCGTCAAGCTTGAAATGGGCACTCCCCAATGTCGTGCCGTCTAGTAGTTCCTTCAAAAGGAGCAAACATAACAAGCACTTGGAAAAACAAATGTGATTGGCATTAAAGCAAAACCAAGCATTCAAGAGGTGATTCACCAAACAAGTGTCATCATCAAGCATAGCATATGGTGTTACAAGGGGGTGTGGCATAGCATGTAAGCACATAAATTTAGCACAATCAAGGACATCATGGTAACAAGCATGTAAATGTGAGGTAGTGATGCAAATATGTTTGACAAGATAGCAAGCATCGACCTCAAGATCATAGCAAACATGCATAAAGCGCTCGACAAATGGTCTATGGTAGGCATAAGAGTCATTCACAACACCAAAAGAAATGAAATGTCTAAACACATGGGACAAGTGCAAGACAATCCAAGCATAATGTGCATATGGTGTGGTGAAGAAAGTGAGGCACTCAACACAAATGATATAGCAATTTTGGAATATGTGCGAGGCAATCAAGTCGTGCGAACTAGTGGAGCTAAGATGCAACACACTAGAGGAAATCATGGCCATCATATCATATGAGCAAATAATAGGCATAGACAATGCATATGACATATCGAAATCTGAACACAAACCAAGATCATTGTATCATCATAGGCATGGGGCACATAGCAAACATGGCAATAACAAGCAATATCTCCACCAATCTTGCAAATACACATACAAGTAGGAGAATCAATCATCATGTGTAATGCAAAGCATGGGTCACAAATGCATGTCAAAGGCATAGGAATGAGCATATCATGCAAAGTGAACATGGCAAGATGGGCATATAATATGTAATGGACAATAACCCATAGCCAAGTGAGAGCCATGTAGAAGAAATGCGTGAAATCTTTGCGTGAAGAGAGCGGTGGGAAAGGCAATCCATGGGATCCCAAGTCATCATTGCTCTCTAGAGCTCGTTTTGTCAACTCGTGGGATTGCGAAGTTTACAAGTATTCATGTGTACCTACACAAAGGAGACACAAACCAAAAAAATTGTGTTCGTGGTAAATGTACACATCGTCCATCATGATGTGTATGTGCATGTGTGAGTTAGCACAAGATAAGCATCGGTCAAACAAATTTGATGCATGGTATAAGAACATGTCATCCATCATGAAAGAATAGTTGTTATGTATAACATGGTTGGGATACAAATCTAGCATACAAGTAAACGACACATCAATAGATGTTCATTCATGGAGAGCATATTGTGCACATAATTATTGGGATCATGCAATGGATGGGATGGATCAAAATCTCCTAATATGTATAAGGAAACTATGGGGTCTCCTCATGAGCAATAATGGAAACATCATATGGAGAATATGAGCAACATCCAAAACAATGCTTATCGGTAGCTAGGTGGTTATGGCATGGCATGGCATATTAGATAAATGATGCAAAGGGAGCATATCCATATCATTACAAGAAAAACAAATGCCAATAACCATGGGCTTGTCATCTATGCCATATGTGCAAATTGGGTTAATGTTGATGGCATATGCATAGTCACTATGAAGAGATTGCAAATATGACATATTGTTGATCTCATGCATAGCATATGACAAGTCAAGCGGATTGTCAAACATGATGTGTACAAAAGAATTTTCACATGATATCCTATGTAACATGGCATCACGACTAATAGACTCCACATGGCAATCCTCACACTCATCATAAATGGGTAAATCATCGCATGGGGAAATCACACTAGCATGAAGCATGGTTATAGGTGGAGCAACATCATGCAAGCAATCAATGTCAAGAACGTCCACTAGTGGGACAAGAGCATCACCTTCACCTATGTTACCTTTCTCGTTCCACTCAAGTGGTGTAGGTGAGGTGGGAAAGACCAGCAGCGTGGTCAGCGTCATCATCGTGATGGAACCATGTGGGGGGTGCATCATAGTCCACCATGACCATCGTCTTGTCCATAGGAAGGACGAAGTCATCGCGGATCGGCGCATCATCATATATGGAACCTAGCACCAAATGAGAAGACACAATAGAGGTAGAGGTCAAGTTGTTAGAAATGCAAATGGCCTCACGTGCCCTATCAACTTCCTCACTCTCTCTATGTGGTGGTGGTTCACTCACTCCCTCAAGGTAGGTGCACTCAATGTCACATATGGTGGAGTCACTCATCTCACTCAAGTGGTGGGGGTGGTGGCTCTCCTCACATGGGAATTGTGGCAACTCATCATATATGGCGCTAGTGGTGAAGTCACTCTCACTCTCAACATGGTGGCACAAGTCACTCATGTCATCATACGTCGCCCGTGGTCGAAGTGAAACTCCCATGCTCAACCATCTCGTCGTCGTCGCCGTGGATGAAGGCCGAAGATGGCACATCATCGCTCTCGTCGTGGATGAAGGCCGAAGATGGCACATCATCGCTCTCGTCATGGATGAAGGCCAAAGATGGCACATCATCACTCTCCTCCATGACCGAAGGGAAAATCCCATGCTCGATCATCTCGTCACCGTCGTCGTGGATGAAGGCCGATGTAGGCGTACTAAATCGGAGGTAGGCGAAGATGTCGTACGTCCAAAGGCGAAGATGCCTTGAGAACACTTGGCGAAGATGCCGAAGTAGTCAAAGTAGTCGTAGCTCCGTCTTGGTGGTGCTTGTCTTGCGGTCTTCTCTTGTGCTCATGAAGTTTGGCCGTAGCTTGATGTAGAGCTTTTGGGACTTGTAGGTGTATGCGCATCGCGAGCATCATCATCTTGATGGTGTTGTAGTGCTTGAGCTCGATGGCGTTACGAAGATTGGCCACTTGAGCGTCGCCGCCTTGAAGATGATGAAGGGAAGAAGACTTGTAGTTGGCCAACATGTCGCGACTTGATCCCTTTGTTCCGCCAACTTGGTGTCGATGTAGTCCCTTGTCCGTGCTTCACGTTGATGAATGTCAGCGGTGAGTCGCTCAATGCCTCGCATTGCTCGTTTATTCCGAAGATGGGCATTTTGGTGATGTAGTTGTTCGCGTCGTCGTTGTCGTGGAAGACTGGAGATGAAATGCCTTGCCTATCCATCACAAGACTCGAGCAAATGTGAGTAGGAAATGAGATAAACAATACCAAGATACCTTTTCCCAAAGTTGAGGATGTATCCCGTTTCACTCAATGTGAGATGAAAGAATAGTGGAATTGGTACCGGACTTGTTCACTCACACCTATCAAGTAAGCTTATGGAGGAGCTCGGTGAGGATAGTGGCACAAAAATTTGATGCAAAATGTTAGCAAGAGTCAATAATGTTGGAAAAGATTCACAAATTCGCAAGTGAAACAAGTAGACCAATAGAAATATGTGGCACGAGGAAACACACACACAGATAGATAAATGGGGTCGTGCAACCAAGGAATGAGCACAAAATGTGGAATCCACGGAAAACGCTTCGTGTTGCACAACTCAAGAGAGACGCTATACGATTGCTCAATAGGCGGATACGACACTTGTGCACAACCTAGAAGATGCAAAATGTATCAACTTTCTATCCCAAGTATGCTATGTGTATGATGTTCCCGGTGTTTCGCACACGATGATCCAAGATGATCAATATGGTAGTATGATATGCAATGTGGCGATGCTATGGCTCTTGCTTACAAGCTCTTTGCTCTCTTTTCCCTTTTTGCTTAAAAGCTTATTCTTTTTTTTGATATGGCCACTATGTGAAATGCACAAACCAAGATAGCAATTCTATATATGCGGGAACAATCTTGTGGCACAAGGGATGATATGATGATACCAAGATGATACCAATATGATATGGATGTATGCAATGGAAGGTATGGATCACTAATGTGCACAAGTAACGTTGCCGGCAATACTCGATGGCTAGTCTCGATAGGCAAGTGACGCAAAATGGGCTAAGGGGTTAACAATGTAATGGCAAGAATGTAAAATGAAGGGATACCACGATACCAAGGTGATATGGAGGTTCCCGTTCTTGCTTACGGTTAGGGTGTCAAAATGATGAAGTGGTCGATGTCGAAGACGACCTCGTGGCGATGCTGAGTGGCGGTGTTCTTGATGTAGATACCAAGATGATGTAGACCCGTCCCTAAGTAGCCAAAACACCTTAGGAAATGGTAAAAACCACAAAATCAAAATCTCCAAAGGCAAATGTCAAATGGTGGTGGCGGAATGCTTGGTGGCTCCGGAGTTAGCAATACGGAAGTGGTGGTGGTGGTTGATGATGAAGCGACCGTCCCTAAGTAGCTGAAACACCTTAGGAGACTCAAGTCACCCCTCAAGCAACCACAAATGCTATATGGAACCAAAATGGGTTAGGTTTCGGAAAGCGATGGTGGTTTTGCGTATGATATGGTGGATGGCCTATGCAAAGATGCCAAAAATGCCAATTTTTTGATGGAGTCAAATGGTGTTGGAACCTATCTAGATGGATGGGTGATGTCAATAGCTACTCAACGAGCTAAAGAGCGCGAAAATCAGACTCCGGGAGCAAAAGTTATGGCCGAAAACGTAAAGTGAACGTGGCTGATTCTGGGGGTGCGGGTGCCCGGGGTGCTCAGCGAGGTTGGGTTGGAGAAGAGGCCCGGGGGTCCGGGTGCCCGGGGGCAAGAGGTGCGGGCACCCGGGGTGGTCCGGGGCGAACAGCCCGGGGGCTCGGGGTGCGGGCACCCGGGGTGGTCAACGGAGATGCGCGGGGGGTCCGGGTGCCCTGGGTTTGAGGTCCAGGTGCCCGGGGGTGACGGATTTGGGCGGAAATTCGTGGGAAGATGCAAGAAATTGGTGGATTTTGTGGAGGGAAAGGTGGAGATGGAAGGGGGAATGCTAGATCCACTTGAAACCAATCAAATCCATGGATCAAATCCAACAAAACCTCATCAAACCAACAAATCACAAAAAAATTGGGGCTATTTTTGGTGAGGAATTTTTGAAATTGGGCAAGAACAAGCAAAATTAGGCTAGAAAAACAAAGAGGGGGCTCCAATTTCGTTATCAACGTGGCTCTAGATACCAAGATGTTGTAGGGTGGAACCCTAAGTGGAGATCTTTCACGAATTGGAGGGGGAATCCCCAAGAACGAGATGAACACAAGAGAGAAAACAAGAGGAACACTCAAGAACAAGTCCAATCACACATCCACTAGACCAACAAACACACAAGATCCACAAGGTACATGAACAATCAAAGGGAAACAAGATACATGGTAGAGTTCATACCAAATCATATGAAGGAGATGAGGGCTTGATGGTCCTATGATGGGGATCCTTCCCCATGAAGGAGGGTGTCGGTGTCAAAACCGGCGGATCTCGGGTAGGGGTCCCAACTGTGCGTCTAGGCGGATGGTAACAGGAGATAAGGGACACGATGTTTTACCCAGGTTCGGGCCCTCTCGATGGAGGTAATACCCTACTCCTACTTGATTAATATTGATGATATGGGTAGTACAAGAGTAGATCTACCACGAGATCAAGGAGGCTAAACCCTAGAAGCTAGCCTATGGTATGATTGTTGTTCGTCCTCTGGACTAAAACCCTCCGGTTTATATAGACCTTTGGATAGGTTAGGGTTACACAGAGTCGGTTACAATGGTAGGAGATCTACATATCCGTATCGCCAAGCTTGCCTTCCACGCCATGGAAAGTCCCATCCGGACATGGGACGAAGTCTTCAATCTTGTATCTTCATAGTCTTGGAGTCCGGCCGTGATGATAGTTCGGCTATCCGGACACCCCCTAGTCCAGGACTCCTCGGTAGCCTGAACCAGGCTTCAATGACGACGAGTCCGGTAGCGCATATTGTCTTCGGCATTGCAAGGCGGGTTCCTCCTCGAATACTTCATAGAAGGTTTGAACACAAGGATAGTGTCCGCTCGCAAAACAAGTTCCACATACCACCGTAGAGAGAATAACTTTTGCACAGATCTGCTGACGTATTCCGCGGCGTGACATCACACCACGGCCGTGTCTTTATATGAATCGCTTTTTATTGTTCCACCTCAGCGTTTAGCGAGGCGGTTTCCGCACGCCTTATCGAGCATAGATCGTGCCCCCTTATTCCGTGATTCCCATCAATACGGACGTGGGTAACCCAACCGTGCCGTTGGCACGCCTCCTCTATCAAAGGCGAGTCCTAATCGACCACGGGTGGGCTCTTGGTATTCAACCTCTTTATAATGAGACCAAGGCCCTCTTCTTTTACACCCTCCATCGAAGTTCGCCTCGCGCCGAGTTCTAACACCCAAAGCTTCACATTTAGGCGCCGGACCTCCGAAGATGTCCGCTCCGACCCAGACGGCCGATGGATGTCTTCTTCTGTCACGGAAGAAGATGTGCTAAAACTGCGAGACGCCAGGTATCTAACCGACGAGATTTCGCATAGGTTGCCTGCTCCAGGGCAGGTCATTCCCACTCCTGAGCCCGGCGAGAACGTAGTGTTCGTGTCTCACTTCCTTCGGGTTTAGGCTTCCCGACGGATCCCTTTGTGAGGGGCTCACGTTTTATTATGGGCTGGATTTCCATGACTTGAATGGAGTCCATCCTCCATATCTCGTCATTCATTGTCGTATGTGAGGCCTTCCTCCATATTACCCCTCACTTTGGATTGTGGCTCAAGACCTTCAAGGTGGAGCCAAAGATGATCGAGGGCAACAAGCAGAAAAGCGGAGGGGCGGTCATAAGCAAATGTGCTGATGCTCCATGGCCCGAGGGCTCTTTTCAAGAGGAGCTTGGTTTGTGGCAACGGGAGTGGTCTTATATCACCGCTCCCAGGGGCACCAAATGGGCGGCGCTCCCCGCCTTCCGCACAGGTCCACCACAGCGGCTAGCGTCATGGGTCAACAAGGGGCTAGACTGGGGGCCATCCAAGGACGTTCCTTTGCTGCAGGGCCGTATTCGAGACCTCCAAGAAAGGGAGATCAATCTGGTTGCAGTGGCGCAGGTTATGCTGATCCGCGCCTATACGCCTGCAAACGCCGCCTTCACTGGTGGGAATTTAATCCGGAGGGACCTCGAGCTCTCCAAAATTTTATGGGCACGACGCCTGTGGAGATGTATAAACTGTTCTTGGATCACAAGAGAGGTGTCCGGACCTGACCGAGGACGCAGGACTAAGCTGCAATCGCCAGATACTCAAGTAAGTAGTCCTGTAACGGACAAGCTGTTCATTCATTTATCATATATATATGCCCTTTAAAGGAGCCGTTTCTTGAACAGGAGTGGATAGCCAAGGCAAAGTTAATAAGGTGTCCGGCTCCCCTCCCGGAGACCACGCTGGATCCCATGCTAACCAAGATGTTGAAGGTCGCGCCTTTTGAAGAAGGCGAAGGGGGGAGCGGGGAAGCAACTGCCTCTACGAAGGAGGCTATCAAGGAAGGAGGGATTAAAAGTCCCATCTTTTGAGGAGAGAAGAGGACCGCTTCAGAAGATCCGGAGGTCAAGGCCTCAAAGAGGGGAAAGGAATCTTCGTCAGAGAGTCCGGCGCTGGGAAGTAACCCAGCCGCACTATTTCCCCAAGGGGATCAGCCCTCCAGCGAGCCGTAAGTAAAAAGAAGGGGTCTTGTAAATAAGGAACATCCCTGCATTTATTTATGAAGATAACCGAAATAGTACCTTGTAGTTCGGACCTCAGCCCTTCTCAGCAGAGCTCGTCTTCGAGGGATCTTCTTCCGGAGATGATGGAGAGCGAAACGCCTCCACCTGTCGCACCCTTATGCGAGGCGGACGACCCTGAGGTGTCGTCGCGGAGGGTTCCCCCAAGTCCGGTGGGGCCGGAAGGTCCGGCGCCAAGTGGTGTGCGGTCGGAGGAGCTTAAGGATCTGTTCGGGCGAGCGGCTATCTCAGAAGATCACCGTGCTCTAATGGGTACGGTGATTGAAAGAATTGCATCCGCGGAGAGCGGATTGCATGAAGCCATCAGAAGCTTACTGACGGGGTTCGAGGTACGCAAAAAATGACGTACCTCCTGACAGTTATGCATATAGGATGCGCCCTGTATAGATAGTAGCCCCTGAGACTCGGTATGTTGTCAAAATTGACAGCGTGCCGAGGATCAAAATCTCAGTTATAACATATCGCCGCTCCTAAACAGGCGGCGGGGCATCCGTGGCGGCCAGATCGATGAATATGCCGAACTAAAGCGGCAACTTGATGAGGCGGATGCGGACATCGGCTTGGTCAATAAACGGTTTGATGAGTCACAAGGTATGCGACTTCTGGCGGAGACCTGGTAAGGGAGCTTGACGCCCATGTCTTACTATTTGTATGCTTAATGCAGATGGTGCCGCTGCTGTGGAGGAGCTTCGGGCGGAACTCGCCCGAGCGAAAGAGCAAGCCAGAAATAGTAATGTGGCCGCTTTAAGGGCGGCCGAAGAGCTAAAAGCCGAACGGGATGCTCACCGTCAAGAAGAGGAAATGGCCGATATGGCGGAAAGTTGAAGAATACTACCGATCGCTGAGAGGTTCTTGAAAAAAAGAACGTCAAAGCGGAGCAAGAGGGCTTTGAAAAGGCCGCCGCGAATCCAAGGATGCCCGTTCGGCTTTGAGAGCTGCCAAGGAGGAGCTGAGTCGGCCGGGCAATTGCGGCTGGAAAACCGTTTCTGCTGCGGAGGAAATATACGGATCCAAAGTATGCTCAATTGGACAAGTTGTGGAGTTTGGAGGATGCTTATCTGGACTTAGCGGCGAGCGCCGCGGACGCGATTGAGCACTTCCAAGGCCAGAAGGGGCACAGAAGGGAAGAGCTATATTGGTCGCAATTCCATAGTCCGAAGCGTCTTCTTCCGTTGACCGATCGGTTGGCCGAATGGGCCGAGCTGAATCGATTATCCAGACTTTCCATGAAGCATGTCATGACTCATTTGTGGCCGGGCGGACCTCACCAAGAGTTATTTTGGTTTAGTGCAGCGGTTCCTTGGTGCGGTACCGTATCGACGCAATGAAGCGGTCGGCGTGTATTGAGGGAGCGCGGATGGCTCTGGCCCGTGTCAAGACATACTGGGCGGATATGAAGGCCACCGACGTTGCATCCCAAGATTCGGACAGAAGCTGAGTACCTACCGAGCACTACTTTGAGGAAGTCCTGCAGGGCGCTCGTTTAATAGAGACGCAGTGCTCGAAGGATATTATGTTTAAATGACATGTATCAGTTGTGAAAACAATGTTTCAATATGATATAAGAGCTTTTTATACTTGTGCGTTCAAGTAGTAAACTACTCCCTGTGCGACCGTTTATGTATATGTATATATAACCTGAAAGATGGCAGTCCTTGGCTTCAGCCCCACGCACATAGTGTGGGGTGTTTGCAAAGAAGGCGCTTTTGAACACTTAATCCAACGTCTTGGTCCTGTTAAGGAGGTGGTAGCGTAGCAAACTAGGCAACCGGACTATAATGCTTTATCACTTTCACTTAGCCATAGGAGTTCGAGGGTGGGGCTACTATATAGCTCCTGGGGGCACCGCACTCTCCCGAATTCGGGGTGCGTATGTGCCTGACCGAAAACCGGTCCTTCGTTAATGTGGAGGAATTCTAAACATTCCGATGAGTCATCGAGTGGTTGACCAGTCTCTCTCTATATCATGACGGTCGGTTTTGGCTTTCTCTCTTTGAGGTGCTACTTCGCCCGGCGAACGGGGCACAATGTCGCGATAGTTCTCCACAGTGCTGCGTTAGCCGATAGAACGGAACGTAAGGCAGCAAAACACAGGAGCTGGGCAAACCCAACATTTGACCAAAGACATGATTCGGAGCTGATGCATATAATGCCTAACTTGAGACATCGAATACTCCCTAAGGTATTCGGTCTTTATAAAAACGGGCAGAATAATGCCCTAAGCCCCTGGTGTCCAGGTACGCGAAGAAATTCTGGTGTGGCCAATGCCAAAACGCCAGCCTCCTCCTCGGTTATAGTAAGAAACCGGGGGATGTATATCAACAAGAGACAGTAAAAAAGGTTTACGCAGGGTCTTAATCTGAAAAGAATCCTTGCAACGGGTCCCTCATCGCACGTCTGCGCCCGTGTCTCCGCAGCCGTGTCCTGGACGGGTGTAGCACGGTGTTCATCTGTAAAAGAGAGGAACTTAGTTTAAAAGAAAAAGGATCGTGCGAAAGATGTACTTTATATTAAATAAACAGAGTACGATTCGAAGAAGTGAATAAAATTGAGCTTTATTGTCTCTTGTGACACATGCATGCAACCCCTTGTATGGGGGTATGCCGCTAGTAGGCGCCGGACTCGTCTAGCCGTGTCCGGGGTTTGAATGACCAATTCAGGTTCTCTGACTGGCGGAGGCGGATAGGTGTGGGGCTGTCAAGGCAGTCTCATGTTCTTCCATGCTCGAGTAACACTTAATACTTCCTTTTAATGAGATGATGCCGCGTGGACCGGGCATTTTAAGTGTTAGAGATGCATAATGCGGTATTGCGTTAAAGCGGGCGAAAGCTTCGCATCTCAATAGTGCTTGATGGCTACTTTTAAATGGGGTGACATGGAAGACTAACTTTTCGCGACGGAAGTTGTCGGATGAACCGAACACAACTTCTAGCAGTAGGGAGCCCGTACAATGGGCATATGGTCCTGGCATTACCCCTTTAAAGGAGGTGTTGCTATGGCAAATTTTGGTTGGGTCTATCCCCATCCTGCGGATTATGTCCTGATATATCAGGTTTATGTCACTGCCGCCATCCATGAGGACTTGTGTAAATTGTAATCCGTCGATTATAGGATCCAATATCAAGGCGGTCCATCCTGCGTTCCGGATACCTTCGGAGTAGTCCTGATGGTCGAAGGTGATTGGTTTTGACAACCAGTGTTGGTACTCCGCTAGGGTAGTATGTGCGGCGCGCATTTTAGCGGGCGCCGCTCTGTTTTTCCCTTTTATCACGTGAAGTGAGTTTACTGTTTTAACCTCTTATGGGAAATTCTTTTGTTTTCCGGGCTCGCTTGTGGTGCGTCATCATCTTCACTTGGTGTGTCGAGCCCCTTGTGTTCGGGCGTTGAGTCCGCCGGACTGTTTGAAGACCCAACAATTTACGTGGGTATGGTTTGCAGGCCTCCCGGAGTACTGTGGATTTGACATATCTTGTCCAAGATTTTGTTTAAGTTGGATAGCTCATCGCTATTGTCCTTAAGGGGCAGTTTTTTATTGTTCTGCCGTGAGCTTTTGAATCCGGCGTTGACTGCCGCGCTCTTTGGACCGTTCCCTTTAATCCGGTGATGGTCCTTGTTGCGCCGTGGTTTCCCATTTCCATCCTTGACTTCGGATGTACTTGGGTCGCTGGTGCTGCATCTTGCCAGCCAGCTATCCTCTCCCGCGCAAAAGCGGGTCATGAGGCTTGTTAATGCGGCCATTGTTCTTGGCTTTTCTTGGCCGAGGTGTCCGGCGAGCCATTCGTCTCGGACGTTGTGTTTGAAGGCTGCTAAGGCTTCGGCATCCGGACAGTCGACTATTTGGTTCTTTTTAGTAAGGAACCTGTTCCAGAATATCCGGCTGACTCTCCGGCTGTTGAGTTATGTGACTTAGATCGTCCCGCATCCGGAAGGCGCATATAGGTCCCCTGAAAATTTGCCCAACGCATCCTCGAGCTCTTCCCACTTCCAATGGTATTTTCGGGAGGCTTTTAAGCCAATGCCGGGCTGACCCTTTGAGTTTGAGGGGTAAGTATTTTATGGCGTGGAGATCATCTCCTCTAGCCATGTGTATGTGGAGGATGTAATCCTCAATCCAGACTCCAGGGTCTGTTGTTCCGTCGTATGCCTCTATGTTTACGGGTTTGAATCGCGCTGGGAATTCATGATCCAGCACCTCATCGGTGAAACATAGGGGATGTGCGGCGCCCCTGTACTTGGGTGTGTCGTGATGTTCAGATATTTGGCGTGTTGCATTGCTTTGAAGAGCTTGCTTTCTTGGCCCATAGATGGACCTAACTGGGCCATCCTTTTGATGTGAATCCTTATGCGGATCGCATATCGGCTTGTGTGCGGCGCCGTTTGCCGCTCTCTTTTTGCCGTGGGGTCGTCCATCCGACCGGGTGGCCTTCTTACTTTTTGATTGTGGGTGCTCTAAGGCCTCCTCGTCGAATTCGGGTAGTAGCTTTCTTTTTGGGTAGCTCTTTGTTCGGCGACTGTCGCCGTATTTTTCTGCGGTGTTGAATACTTTGCTCCATCTGATCCTGAGTGCATCTTCCGCTGTTTTGAGCTTCCGCTTCTGCTTTTTCAGGCTACGCACAGTGGCGACGAGCCTTTTCTGGAGGTTATTTTGCTCCAACAGTTTGTCCGGCGTGAGATCGTCCGGACTGTTGTCTTCGCCGGGGACGGGTTGTTTATCCAAGTTTTCTTGTTCGGACAATTGCTCGATAGCTTTTTCGTCGTCCACCGGTTCGCCCTGCTCTATGGCTGGGTCTTTGTTGAGGCGGGACTTGGTTTAGTGTTTAGGTTGCCGCTTTGACTGCTTTTCGAGGGATTTATCCTTCGTAGCATCCCGTTGTTCCTCGTCTTCATTTCCTTTAGGTGTATCCACCATGTATACATCATGGGATGAGGTGGTTGTCCAACATCCTATAGGCGCTGGTTCATGGTTGTCTCCTACATCGTCGTCCATACCGTCGATGTCTTCAGAGTCGAAATCGAGCACGTTGTGTAAGCTTTCGACAGTGACTACGAAGTGGGTGGTGGGTGGGCGTTGAATTTCTTCGTCGTCCGCATCCCAACCTTCCTGACCGTAGTCCGGCCATGGATCTCCGGATAAAGAGAGAGACTTTAGTGAATTCAGGATGTCGCGAAAGGGCGAGTGCTGAAAGATGTCCGCGGCGGTGAAGGCCATGACCGGCGCCCGACCGGATTCGATTGGCAGGGGCGCGGAGGGTTCGGAGTCCGGAGAGGAGTCCGGCACCTGGGAGTCACGGTCTTCGCAAAGGACAGGGATTATGTTCGGGTTAATCGCCAGAAGATTTCAGCCTCCGAGGTGGCGTCCAACCAACCATCCTCGATCGGCGAGATCGGCTCGAATCAATGTTCGAGCGGACACTAGTGCTTGACCTCGGGACACCGCTCGAGGCAGAGTTAGGTCATGCCCATCGAGACAGTGCGGCGCACTTGGCTGTGGCTCGGATCCGTCGAAGATCAAGTCTCCGCGGATGTCGGTCGTATAATTCAAGCTTCCAAATCTGACCTGATGGCCAGGGGCGTGACTTTCGATCTGCTCCAGATGGCCAAGCGAATTGGCCTGCAGTGCAAAGCCGCCGAATACGAAGATCTGTCCGGGGAGGAAAGTCTCACCCTAGACCACGTCGTTGTTGATGATCGAAGGAGCCATCGGGCCTATTGGCGACGACACAGAGGAACTCTTAATGAAAGCACCAATGTCGGTGTCAAAACCGGCGGATCTCGGGTAGGGGGTCCCGAACTGTGCGTCTAGGCGGATGGTAACAGGAGACAAGGGACACGATGTTTTTACCCAGGTTCGGGCCCTCTCGATGGAGGTAATACCCTACTCTGCTTGATTAATATTGATGATATGGGTAGCACAAGAGTAGATCTACCACGAGATCAAGGAGGCTAAACCCTAGAAGCTAGCCTATGGTATGATTGTTGTTCGTCCCTACGGACTAAAACCCTCCGGTTTATATAGACACTTTGGATAGGTTAGGGGTTACACAGTCGGTTACAATGGTAGGAGATCTACATATCCGTATCGCCAAGCTTGCCTTCCACGCCAAGGAAAGTCCCATCCGGACACGGGACGAAGTCTTCAATCTTGTATCTTCATAGTCTTGGAGTCCGGCCGTGATGATAGTTCGGCTATCCGAACACCCCCTAGTCCAGGACTCCCTCAGAGGGCTTGAGTTTGGTGACTCCAAGAGGAGGTCTTGATCTCCTAGTGGAGTGGATCCATGGAGCAAAGCTCACAAATATCTATCATATACTTTCCTTTTCTTCCAAAAGAGCTAGGGGAGGTGTTTTTATAGTCTAGGGACGAAATAGAGGGAGAGGGGGATACAAAGGTCCAAAATGACCCTCAAAACGCACACACACTAGGTTGGGTCCGGGCACCCGGGGTGCGAGGGACCAGGCACCCGGTCCGGTCAGGGGGGCTGCGCCCTTGTTGCTGTAGAGGCCGGGCACCCGGGGGTCCAAAGCCCGGACACCCCGGGGCGCTGGAGACTGGCGCGGGGGAGGGGCCGGGCACCCGGGCCAGTGGAGAGAGGCCCAGTGGCGGAAGGTGGCCGGGCACCCGGGGGTGAGGCCCGGCACCGGGCGAGCTGGGCCGGCTCGAGCAGGAGGCTGGGCACCGGGGCCTTAGGGCCGGGCACCCGGGCCAGGCTGGGGCGACGCCTAGGGAGTGGCCGGGCACCCAGGGGCGTCACGGCCGGGCACCCGGGGTGTCCAGGGGACTTGGTCCCTCCCGCGGCTTCGTGTCCGGGAACTCCATCTCCTCGCACGTCTTGATGCTTCCCCTTCTTCTTGGGTCTCCGGTGAACTTGGTGATTCCTCCTCCGTGCTTCCTCGTGACAATCTCCGAAGTACCTAAGCAAGCATAATGTTTCTATTTGAGGTAGAACCCGACTCTCGTGTGAATCCGAAAGAAACTCGAAGAGGAAAGAAGTGACCTTGTTCTCGATGTTGCATGCACGTGCTCTTGTCATCGGTCCTCGAGGTGCTTGACGAGTTGTAGTAGAGTCCATGGGGATGAGCGAGGGATACTCTGCATCAGTATGTACCAGTAGTTATGTGTTTGATATCTCTCTCTCTCTCTCTCTCTCTCTCTCTCTCGTGCTCTTGATTTGGCACGATCTTGATGTATCGCGAGCTTTGCTATTATAGATGGGTCTTATGATGTTTCTCCCCCTGTAGTCTCTTGTAATGGGTTGAGTTTTCCCTTTGAAGTTATCTTATTACATTGAGTCTTTAAGGATTTGAGAACACTTGATGTATGTCTTGCATGGGATACCCGTGGTGACAATGGGGTATTCTATTGATCCACTTGATGTATGTTTTGGTGATCAACTTGAGGGTTCCACCCATGAACCTATGCATAGGGGTTGGCACACGTTTTCGTCTTGACTCTCCGGTAGAAACTTTGGGGCACTCTTTAAAGTTATTTGTGTTGGTTGAATAGATGAATCTGAGATTGTGTGATGCATATCGTATAATCATACCCACGGATACTTGAGGTGACATTGGAGTATCTAGGTGACATTAGGGTTTTGGTTGATTTGTGTCTTAAGGTGTTATTCTAGTATGAACTCTATGATAGATCAAACGGAAAGAATAGCTTCGTGTTATTTTACTACTGACTCTTGAATAGATCGATCAGAAAGAATAACTTTGAGGTGGTTTCGTACCCTACAATAATCTCTTCGTTTGTTCTCTGCTATTAGTGACTTTGGAGTGACTCTTTGTTGCATGTTGATGGATAGTTATATGATCCAGTTATGTTATTATTGTTGAGAGAACTTGCACTAGTGAAAGTATGAACCCTAGGCTTTGTTTCCTAGCATTGTAATACCGTTTACGCTCACTTTTATCTTTAGTTACCTTGCTGTTTTTATATTTTCAGATTACAAAAACCTATATCTACCATCCATATTGCACTTGTATCACCATCTCTTCGCTTGAACTAGTGCACCTATACAATTTACCATTGTATTGGGTGTGTTGGGGACACAAGAGACTCTTTGTTATTTGGTTGCAGGGTTGCTTGAGAGAGACCATCTTCATCTCGCCTCCCACGGATTGATAAACCTTAGGTCATCCACTTGAGGGAAATTTGCTACAGTCCTACAAACCTCTGCACTTGGAGGCCCAACAACGTCTACAAGAAGAAGGTTGTGTAGTAGACATCAAGCTCTTTTACGGCACCGTTGCCGGGAAGCTAGATGGCGGCACTCACACCCCGTCATCTAAGCTCTTTTCTGGCGCCGTTGCCGGGGAGGTGAGTGCTTGAAGGTATATCTTTAGATCTTGCAATCAAATCTTTTAGTTTCTTGTTTTGTCACTAGTTTAGTTTATAATATAAAACTACAAAAAATGGAATTAAGGGTGCCTCATATGCTTCATCTTTTTAATGTCTTTCGTGAAAATGATGGAAAGTAAAATTGTGCTCAAGTACTAGAAGAAGAATTACATAGAATGCTTGGCATAAAATATGTGAATGATGAGCATGATTGCAATGTTGTTAGTATGAATTCTTTGAATACCCGTGATGCTAATGATAGGCAAAGCCACAAGCTTGGGGATGCTATGTTTGATGAAGATGATATGTTTTGTCCCCCAAGTTTAGATGAGCAAATTTATTATGATGAAAGCATGCCTCCTATTTATGATGATTATATTGATCAAAGTGGGTTTGGAAGAGTTTCAACTTTAGGAAGTAATGATCCCACTATTTTTGAGGGTGTTGAATCTTATAATATTTATGAAAGTGGATTTGGAGAGGTCATGACTTTATTTAGTGATGAATCCACTATTTCAGAAGAGGTTCCAATTGATTATGAGAATAAAGTTGCTATCTATGATGATTATTGTGATGACATGTATGCTATAAATAATAATTATAACCATGAAACTTGTCATCATGATTTTAATTTTCAATTGGATTATGCTTGACATGATAGTTATTTTGTTGAGTTTGCTCCCACTACTATTGATGAGAATAAATTTGCTTATGTGGAGAGTAGTAAATTTTCTATGCTTGTGGCTCATGAAAAGAATGCTTTAGGTGCTGGTTATATTGTTGAATTCATTCATGATGCTACTGAAAATTATTATGAGGGAGGAACATATGCTTGTAGGAATCGCAATAATATCAAGTTTCGTCTCTATGTGCTTAAATTTTTAAAGTTATGCTTGTTTTGCCTTCCTATGCTAGTTGATTATTGTTCCCATAAGTTGTTTGCTCACAAAATCCCTGTGCATAGGAAGTGGGTTAGACTTAAATGTGCTAGTCATATTCTTCATGATTCTCTCTTTATGTTTCAATTCTTATCTTTTATGTGAGCATCATTGAAATCATAATTGCCTAGCTAGGGGCGTTAAACGATAGCGCTTATTGGGAGGCAACCCAATTTTATTTTAGTTTCTTGCTTTTTGGTTCTGTTTAGTAATAAATAATACATCTATCTTCTGTTTAGATGTGTTTTTATGTTTTAATTAGTGTTTGTGCCAAGTAGAACCTTTGGGAAGACTTGGGTGAAGTCTTTATGATCATACTGTAAAAAAACAGAAACTTTAGCGCGCACGAGATTAACTAAAACTTTTTACTGGAGAGTGATATTTAGTTGATTCTTTTTGCAGATTATTACTAGACCAATTCCTGAGGTCCACCAATTTATTTTATAATTTTTGGAGTTACAGAAGTATACATTTGATACAGATTACCACAGACTGTTCTGTTTTTGACAGATTCTGTTTTCATTGTGCTGCTTGCTTATTTTGATGAATCTATGGCTAGTAAAATAGTTTATAAACCATAGAGAAGTTGGAATACAGTAGGTTTAACACCAATATAAATAAAGAATGAGTTCACAACAGTACCTAAGTGGTGATTTATTTTCTTAAACTAACGGAGCTTATGAGTTTTCTGTTAAGTTTTGTGATGTGAAGTTTTCAAGTTTTGGGTAAAGATTCGATGGACTATGGAATAATGAGTGGTAAGAGCCTAAGATTGGGGATGTCCAAGGCACCCCAAGGTAATATTCAAGGACAACCAAGAGCCTAAGCTTGGGGATTCCCCGGAAGGCATCCCCTCTTTCGTCTTTGTTCATCGGTAACTTTACTTGGAGATAGATTTTTATTCACCACATGATATGTGTTTTGCTTGGAGAGTCATTTTATTTTGTTAGTATTTGGCTGATGTTATTTATAATAATGTTTTGCATTTCTATTTTCAATAAAAATGTCAAGGATAGCCTTTACCATGCTTATTTTGCAAGTATACATGTTGCTGTTTCAAAACAGAAAGTTTACCGCTGTTGCAAAAATTCCCTAGAAAAGTCAGAATGTGATAAAATGTTGAAACCTTTTGAATAAGAATCTCTGATAAATTTACTACAGTTGGAATTTTCTTTCATAATTTTTGGAGCTAGGGAAGTATGGATCTTGCTGCATTCTTCACAGACTATCCTGTTTAGGCAGATTGCTGTTATGTTTGCATTGTTTGCATATGTTTTCATTGTTTGCATATGTTTGCTTGTTTAATGATTATATTTGAGGATAGGACTATTAAATATGCGGAGGCATTTAGTATTCAATGTTGATTAATAATTTTAGTGATTTGCTATAGTAGAGTATGATAAGGTTTTTGCATTGGTTTATACTAACTTATCTCACGAGTCCTTGTTGAGTTTTGTGTGGATGAAGCTTTTGAGATTTAGGGAGACCGTGATATGAAAGGAATTAAGGAGACACAAAATCTCAAGCTTGGGGATGCCCAAGGCACCCCAAGATAATATTTCAAGAAGTCTCAAGCATCTAAGGTTGGGGATGCCCCGGTTGGCATCCCACCTTTTTTCTTCAACAATTATCGGTCAATATCGGTTGAGCCTAAGTTTTTGCTTCTTCACATGAGTTGTGCTAGAAATGTAGTTTTATTTTGTTTTGCTTGTTGTTTGAATAAAATATCAAGATCTGAAATTCTTAAATGGGAGAGTCTTCACATAGCTAAATAATTATTTAACTACTAATTGATCTTCACTTATATCTTTTTGGAGTAGTTTGTCATTTACTCGTGTGCTTCATTTATATCCTATGAGTAAATAGTTGAATGATTTGAATATCATAAATCTGAAATTATATATGTTTCATATGCTTATCCCATGGGGAGTAATGACTTTACATATAAGAAGTAGAGGTGGTAAATTTATTGAAGGTTAGCAAACATTGTATTGGTCACTTGAACAATTCATGAAAGAATATTGAGGGAAGAGAGATTTCACATATAAATATACTATCTTGGACATCTTCTGTAATTGTGAGCACTCATTAAAATATGACATGAAGGTTGATTTTGGACAAGGAAGACAATGTAATGGGTTATGTTTTCTTATATCCGAAATAAAGTATATTGTCATGGATCGCCGCCCAACACGTTGAGCTTGCCTTTTCCCCCTCATGCTAGCCAAATTCTTCGCACCAAGTAGAGATACTACTTGTGCTTCCAAACACCCCTTAAACCAATATTGCCATGAGAGTCCACCATACCTACCTATGGATTGAGTAAGATCCTTCAAGTAAGTTGTCATCGGTGCAAGCAATAAAAATTGCTCTCTAAATATGTATGATAATTTTGTGTGGAGAAAATAAGCTTTATACGATCTTGTGATATGGAAGCAATAAAAGCGACAGACTGCATAATAAAGGTCCCTATCACAAGTGGCAATATAAAGTGACGTTCCCTCGCATTAAGATTTTGTGCATACAACTATAAAAACGCATGGCAACCTCTACTTCCCTCTGCGAAGGGCCTATCTTTTATTTACCTTATGTAAGAGTCATGGTGATCTTCACCTTTCCTTTTTACATTTTATCCTTTGGCAAGCACCTTGTGTTGGAAAGATTCTGATATATATCCAATTGGATGTAAGGCATCATGAACTATTATTGTTGACATTACCCTTGAGGTAAAAGGTTGGGAGGCGAATCTATAAGCCCCTATCTTTCTCGTAATACGATTAAAACTTTGAACACATAAATATCGCGTGAGTGTTAGCAATTGTGAAAGACTAAATGATAGTTGAGTATGTGGAGTTTGCTAAATCAGAGCTCTAACATAGACTCTTCCTGAAAATAAGGTGAATTGTAATTGTTTGATGACTAATAACACGGTTTGTTAGTTTTCAAGAAAGTTTATGATCTATACTCTAACATGTGAATAGCTTGTTACTTGACCGTGAGAAGTTCTATGAGTTGAGCCACTGTTATGATATATAATGATGCTAGAAAAGGTGATTGAAATTATCATTGATCAAACTTGTGCACCTGCTAGCATTCACACTTCATAAATTATTTCTTTTATCATTTACCTACTCGAGGACGAGCAGGAATTAAGCTTGGGGATGTTGATACGTCTCCAACGTATCTATAATTTATGAAGTATTCATGCTATTATATTATCCATCTTGGATGTTTATGGACTTTATTAAACACTTTTATATTATTTTTGGGACTAACCTATTAACCCAGAGCCCAGTGCCAGTTCCTGTTTTTCCCTTGTTTCAATGTTTCGAAGAAAAGGAATATCAAACGGAGTGCAAACAGAATGAAACCTTCATGAGAGTTATTTTTGGAACGGAAGCAATCCAGAAGACTTGGGGTGTACGTAAGGGAAGCAATGAAGAAGGCACGAGGCAGGGGCGCGCCCTCCACCCTCGTGGGCCCCTCGTGGCTCCCCTGACGTATTTCTTCCTCCTATATGTACCAATATACCCTAAAACTATCGGGGAACAGAATAGATCAGGAGTTCCACCGCCGCAAGCCTCTGTAGCCACCAAAAACCAATCGGGACCCTGTTCCGGCACCCTGCCGGAGGGGGATCCCTCACCGGTGGCCATCTTCATCATCCCGGCGCTCTCCATGACGAGGAGGGAGTATTTCATCCTCGGGCTGAGGGTATGTACCAGTAGCTATGTGTTTGATCTCTCTCTCTCTCTCTCTCTCTCTCTCTCTCTCTCTTGTGCTCTTGATTTGGCACGATCTTGATGTATCGTGAGCTTTGCTATTATAGTTGGATCTTATGATATTTATCCCCCTCTACTCTCTTGTAATGGATTGAGTTTTCCCTTTGAAGTTATCTTATCGGATTGAGTCTTTAAGGATTTGAGAACACTTGATGTATGTCTTGCGTGGGATACCCGTGGTGACAATGGGGTATTCTATTGATCCACTTGATGTATGTTTTGGTGATCAACTTGCGGGTTCCGCCCATGAACCTATGCATAGGGGTTGGCACACGTTTTCGTCTTGACTCTCTGGTAGAAATTTTGGGGCACTCTTTGAAGTTATTTGTGTTGGTTGAATAGATGAATCTGAGATTGTGTGATGCATATCGTATAATCATACCCACAGATACTTGAGGTGACATTGGAGTATCTAGGTGACATTAGGGTTTTGGTTGATTTGTGTCTTAAGTTGTTATTCTAGTTTGAACTCTATTATAGATCGAACGGAAAGAATAGCTTTGTGTTATTTTACTACAGACTCTTGAATAGATCGATCAGAAAAAATAACTTTGAGGTGGTTTCGTACCCTACAATAATCTCTTCGTTTGTTCTCCGCTATTAGTGACTTTGGAGTGACTCTTTGTTGCATGTTGAGGGATAGTTATATGATCCAGTTATGTTATTATTGTTGAGAGAACTTGCACTAGTGAAAGTATGAACCCTAGGCCTTGTTACCTAGCATTGCAATACCGTTTACGCTCACTTTTATCTTTAGTTACGTTGCTGTTTCTATATTTTCAGATTACAAAAACCTATATCTACCATCCATATTGCACTTGTATCACCATCTCTTATGAACTAGTGCACCTATACAATTTACCAATGTATTGGGTGTGTTGGGGACACAAGAGACTCTTTGTTATTTGGTTGCAGGGTTGCTTGAGAGAGACCATCTTCATCCTACGCCTCCCATGGATTGATAAACCTTAGGTCATCCACTTTAGGGAAATTTGCTATTTTCCTACAAACCTCTGCACTTGGAGGCCCAACAACGTCTACAAGAAGAAGGTTGTGTAGTAGACATCAGACGTATCAGCATCCCCAAGCTTAATTCCTGCTCGTCCTCGAGTAGGTAAATGACAAAAAAGATAATTTTTGATGTGGAATGCTACCTAGCATAATCTTGATCATGTAATCTAATCATGGCATGAATACTAAGACACGAGTGATTCAAAGCAATAGTCTATCATTTGACATAAAAACAATAATACTTCAAGCCTACTAATAAGGCAATCATGTCTTTTCAAAATAACATGGCCAAAGAAAGTTATCCCTATAAAATCATATAGTTTGGCTATGCTCCATCTTCACCACACAAAGCATTCAAATCGTGCACAACCCCGATGACAAGCCAAGCAACTGGTTCATACTTTTTAACGCACTTCAGCTTTTTCAACCCTCACGCAATACATGAGCGCAAGCCATGGACATAGCACTATAGGTGGAATAGAATAATATGATGGGGGTTATGTGGAGAAGACAAAAAGGAGAAAGTCTCACATTGACGCGGCTAATCAACGGGCTATGGAGATGCCCATCAATTGATGTCAATGTGAGGAGTAGGGATTGCCATGCAACGGATGCACTAGAGCTATAAGTGTATGAAAGCTCAAACTGAAACTATGTGGGTGTGCATCCAACTTGCTTGCTCATGAAGACCTCGAGCATTTGAGGAAGCCCATCATTGGAATATACAAGCCAAGTTCTATAATGAAAATTCCCACTAGTATAAGAAAGTGATAACTCAAGAGACTCTCTATATGAAGAACATGGTGCTACTTTGAAGCACAAGTGTGGTAAAAGGATAGTAACATTGCCCAATTTTGTTTTTTTTGTGGGCTTCTTTGGCCCCCCTTTTTTTATTTAGGCTTCTTTGGCCTCTCTTTTTTTGGGGGGGGGGGGCAATGCTCTAATAATGATGATTATCACACTTTTATTTACTTACAACTCAATATTACAACTCGATACTAGAACAAAGATATGACTCTATATGAATGCCTCCTGCGGTGTACCGGGATGTGCAATGATCTAGCGTAGCAATGACATCAAAAGACGGACAAGCCATGAGAACATCATGCTAGCTATCTTACAATCATGCAAAGCAATATGACAATAAATGCTCAAGTCATGTATATGATGATGATGGAAGTTGCATGGCAATATATCTCGGAATGGCTATGGAAATGCCATGATAGGTAGGTATGGTGGCTGTTTTGAGGAAGATATAATGAAGCTTATGTGTGATAAAGCATATCATATCACGGGGTTTGGATGCACCGACGAAGTTTGCACCAACTCTCTAGGTGAGAAAGGGCAATGCAAGGTACCGAAGAGGCTAGCAATGATGGAAGGGTGAGAGTGCGTATAATCCATGGACTCACATTAGTCATAAAGAACTCATATACTTATTGCAAAAGTTTATTAGCCCTCGAAGCAAAGTACTACTACGCATTCCCCTAGGGGGATAGATTGGTAGGAAAAGACCATCGCTCGTCCTCGACCGCCACTCATAAGGAAGACAATCAATAAATACCTCATGCTCCAACTTCGTTACATAATGGTTCACCATACATTCATCCTATGGGAATCACAAACCTAAACACAAGTATTTCTACAATCCACAACCACCCACTAGCATGACTCTAATATCACCATGTTTATATCGCAAAACTATTGCAAGGAATCAAACATATCATATTCAGTGATCTACAAGTTTTATGTAGGATTTTATGACTAACCATATGAATGACCAGTTCCTGTCATCTCTCTAAATAGATATAAGTGAAGCAAGAGAGTTTAATTCTTTATTCAAAAGATATTCCCACGCTCTAACAAATATAAGTGAAGCAAAAGATCATTCTACAAATGGTGGTTTTCTATGTGAAGAGAAACAGGCAATCCAAACTTCAAATGATATAAGCGAAGCACATGAAGCATTCTATAAAGCCATACTCAAAGATATAAGTTAAGTGCAAAGAGCATTCTATAAATCAACCAAGGACTATATCATACCAGCATGGTGCATAAAAGAAAAGTGAAAACTAAATGCAAAAGACGCTCCAAGATTTGCACATATCGCATGAACGAAACGAACCCGGAAACATACCGATACTTGTTGAAGAAAGATGGGATGCCTTCCGGGGCATCCCCAAGCTTAGATGCTTGGTCTCCTTGAATATTTACTTGGGTTGCCTTGGGCATCCCCAAGCTTGAGCTCTTGCCTCTCCTTCTTCTCCTCACATCGAGACATCCTCGATCCTCGAACACTTCATCCACACAAAACTCAACAGAAAACTCGGTAAGATCCGTTAGTATAATAAAGCAAATCACTACTCTAAGTATTGTTTCAAACCAATTCATTTTTTTTTGCATTTTAGCTACTGTAATATAACTTTTCCTTGGCCTAATCCACTGATAGAAATTGATAGTTTCATCAAAACAAGCAAACTATGCATCAAAAACAGAATCTGTCTAAAACAGAACAGTCTGCATTAATATGAACATTAACCATAATTATGGTACTTCAAAAATTATGAAAAAATTGGAAAAAATAAACAATTTGTAAAGAAGGACAGTGCAAAAAGTTTCAGAACCATTTGACATTCCAGTAAAAAAATTAAAATCGCGCACTACAGCCAAAGTTTCTGTCCTGCACCGCACAAACCAACAAGCATTGTAAACATCCTAAAGGCAAACCTTGGCACATTATTTTTATAATACAATCGAATTGTACAAGGGGATAATTATTTTTATTGAGAAGTTTCTGTAATTAAGATTCACAAAGTTTCCGTGAGCATGAACAAATTTCAAGGAGCTCCCCCACTTCAACAATGCTTGTCTCTCTCACTTTCACTTTTTTGAATAGTTTTGGGTTCCCCTCTTTATTTTTTTATTTTTAAACTATATAAAAGCACTCAACAGAAATAAAAGACTCTCTGAAACTTCCGGATTGTCTCCCTGGCAGCGCTTTCTTTAAAGCCATTAAGCTAGGCATATAGTGCTCAAGTAATGGATCCACCCGGATCCCAAGGTATATCAAAGCTAATTTTAATTAACAATGATTTGTAATTTAGTAGCGAGCACAAAGTAACATATATAATGCAACAACGAAGTCTAACTCTCTTCCTATGCATCGGCATGTCATAAAAGAACAATTCATGCACACATAGTAAAGGCCAATGCATAGTATAAACAATTTCTTGCAATTTTTTCGTGTTGGAAACATAGAGAGGTGGAGATATAGTTCCTCTCTCATAATAATTGCAAGTAGGAGCACTAAGCACATGCATATTATATCTATCAAAATCATCTTGTGTAGCGGTAAAAGGCAACCCATCAATATAATCCTTAATAAGTGCAAACTTCTCCGATATAGTGTAGTCGGGAGAATTCAAAAAGATAATAGGACTATCATGCGTGGGTGCAATAGCAACAATTTCATGTTTGACATAAGGAACTATAGCAAGTTCATCTCCATAAGCATAATTCATATTGGCATCTTGGCCACAAGCATAGCAAGCATCATCAAAAATAGATATTTCAAGAGAATCAACGAGATCATAACAGTCATCATAGCAATCATCCTTCGGTGAGCACGAAGGGAAATTAAATAATGTATGAGTTGAAGAGTTACTCTCATTAGAAGGTGGGCACGGGTGATCAATCCGCTCTTCCTCCTTTTGTTCTTCACTCTCCTCCTCATCTTTTTCATCCAATGAGCTCACAATGTCATTAATTTCTTCTTCCATAGACTCCTGCGAAATATTAGTCTCTTCTTGGACAACGGGGGAGTCCTCAATATATGGTTTAACATAGGCATTAGAAGCATAAATATCATAACAATATCTAGTATGGCAAAATTTTCAGATTTGTAAAGAGTAGCATCATACTTTTCAATCAAAGAAGCAATTTCTTAAGCACCCTTAAAAGCAACAAATTCTTCAATTTGTTGAACATCATAGTAATTATAAACACCCTTAGCATAAGAAGATACGATTCCATTATCACTAAACTCACATTGGTAGGGAAGGTGTTTCTTAGGGTCTTCAGAACAACAAGTAAAACCATATAATTCACATAAATTCCAGGCATAGCACTGCACAGTATTAATTTGATTATGTAAAAGTTTCCCTTTTTGAGATAAGCGGTGTCGCACATAACAAGCATGCTCGTCTAAAGATTTGCCCTCAACTAAGCTAGTTGGGGTTTCAGCACGAGCACAAAGGGATCGAAGATGATCCAAGTAAAAAGCTTCAGGAGTGTGATAGATTTTGAGTGGTTCTTCAACCATTGGTTCAGTAGGTACAACTAACTTTTTTGGTATTTTGCGTTTCCTACCCATAACTAAAGATATAAAACAACTAAGAACAGCAAATAAAATTTACTTAGTGATAAAGCAAACAAGCACACACGAGAATATTCACCCCATGCTATGACTCCCCGGCAACGGCGCCAGAAAAAGGTCTTGATAACCCACAAGTATAAGGGATCAATTGTAGTCTCCTTCGATAAGTAAGAGTGTCGAACCCAACGAGGAGCTAAAGGTAGAACAAATATTCCCTTAAGTTCTATCGACCACCGATACAACTCTACGCACGCTTAACGTTCGCTTTACCTAGAACAAGTATGAAACTAGAAGTACTTTGTAGGTGTTTTTGGATAGGTTTGCAAGAATATGAAGAGTACGTAAATAAAAACTAGGGGCTGCTTAGGTAAAGAAGCAATAAAGTAAATATAGCGAGTGTGGAAAAGTGGTGGTAGGAGTTGCGAAATTGTCCCTAAGTAGTTGACTACTTTACTAGACCGATAGGACAATGAAAATCTACTCAGACATCATAGGATGGCAACACATCATTGGATAATAATATGAAGCATAAAGCACCATGTTAAAGTAGATGATACAACAGGTTGCGGGAGAGTGGACTGCTGTAGATAGAGGGGGGAAGGTGATGGAGATGTTGGCGAAGATGGCAGAGGTGTTGGTGAAGATCGCGATGATGATGGCCACGGCAGCGTTCCGGCGCCACCGGAAGAGAGAGGGAGAGTGGGCCCCTTCTTCTTCTACTTCCTTGACCTCCTCCCTAGATGGGAGAAGGGTTTCCCCTATGGTCCTTGGCCTCCATGGCATGGGAGGGGCGAGAGCCCCTCCGAGACTGGATCTGTCTCTCTATTTCTCTCTGTTTCTGCGCTCTGGGATTCTGCCCTTTCACTGTTTCTTATATATCCGGAGATCCGTAACTCCGATTGGATTGAAACCTTCGCCCAGATTTTTCTCGGAAATTAGCTTTCTTGCAGCCAAAGAAGAGCAGCAACCGCCTTACGGGGGCCCACGAGGGTCGGGGCGCGCCCCTGCCTCGTGACCACCTCGGGCACCATCTCGCGTTGATTCTTCCTCCCATATTTTCCAAATATTCCAAAAATATTCTCCGTCCGTTTTTATCCCGTTTGGACTCCGTTTGATATGGGGTTTCTATGAAACATAAAACATGCAACAAACAGGGTGGTAATATTTGAGCCTTTGGAGGAACAAGCGAGGGGCCTTTGAGCCTTTGGATCAATATGTTAGTCCCAAAAATAGTATAAAAAGTTGCCAAAAGTATATGAAAGTTGTATAATATTGGAATGGAACAATAAAAAATTATAGATACAACAGAGACGTATCAAGTAATAAAAGAAATATGGTATGTGTGCCGAACACTCGATGAGGTAGAGCTCTCTCGGTGATGCCGGAGTCCCCGAGGCAACCGAACACGTCGGTATGGAAACACGACCAACAAGGTGATCACGCGAGCCGATTTACGCCGATTGGGACGACGGCAACGGCTTGCCGAAGAGACCACGTGACGCAGTCGAAGTCCATTACCTGGACATGTAAAATAGTGCAGGCTAACAATAATAATATAAATATCTAAAAATCCCCGCGTACTTAATTTACGCAAAATAATTTATTTAAAGATATGTGGCCTGGCGCTGAAGTCAATGTCAATGCAGGGCGTCGGCGTGATGCGGTAAAGGCGTGGGAAAGCCTGGATTCATAGGTCAGTTCGAGTTCCGGGTGCGGCGTTCGCCAAACTATGTACGGAAACTGACCGAACCACCACACGACCGTCGTTAATGCAGCCACCATTTGATAGACCTATGTACAGATGATGGAACAAACCAGAGTAATAATTCCTTGGGAAAAATAAACCCAAACAAGCAAAAATTGCTAGGATTAATAGCACATGTTTTATTTGTTGTAGCAGTCCGAAGAAAAGTGACTCCCAAAATTGGGACTCGATCCGCATACCCATTGCCTGATGGGCGGTGAAGCGACGGCATGGCGATGCTGGTAAAGGTTGGCTCGTCGAGGCAAAGCGCCCGGTCCAGCTAACGTGACGAAGCTGGTCGGTTGACGATGCCGAAGTCTCCCGAGTAGGTTGATGAAGGGATGCGAAACCCCCGGTCCAGACGAGGAGACGGAGCAGGTCGGTAAGGAGACGTTGCAGCTGCCATGTCAGCCGAGGTGTTGAAGTAGTTCGGCGTGATGGACATCGGCTCGGTGAAACAACGGTGTAGCCATGCCGATGCAGGTCGTAACTCGTGATGTGGTCAATGCTGGCTTGATGAAGTGACCGTGCGGCAATGTCGGTGTGCCCGCTCCGTGTAATCCGTGGGGCGGTGATGTTGGTGATGATTTATCCTTCGCGATGCCGAACTCTTGTTCGGCTTGCAGAGATGATGATCCGAAGAAGTTGAGCTCGGCTCAACAAAGTGACAACGTGTCTAGCGCAGGTCGGTAGCCGTAGAGCAACGTTGTCGGGCTGGTTTGACACCGGCGCGATGGTGAAGATCATATTGGAAAACACTTTAAAATTAGTGGGATGTGTTTTGGAACAACACAATACCCCTAAAAAACTTCCTTCAAAAAGGATGTCCGGAATCCCGTTCATAGAAAGACGAACTCGGGTCGGATTCGTTCTCGCGCAGAAAACATATATGAAAAGTGATGCACTAATCGGAAGGTTCCCGGAGTTTGGACAGTCGGATCGAGCTGAAATTTTGAGGGGTGGTAGATATAGGAATTCCGCAGCCGATCAAAGGTCGGATCTTCCAAAGGACGTCCGAGCTAGTTGTTGGACACCATGCTCCAAACTCATCCAGATTCCCATCCAAATTTGACAACGCTCCGGTATATCGTAGATTGTCGGGGATTCCTCTGTTGGAACTCGACGAAATTTAGCATGGTTGTTGTAGACTTAATTCCGCACAATTCCACCAAAGCAATCGTTAAAAGGACACTCGAGGAGGCGGTGGCGGCGGATACAAGTTCACTTTCCAGAAAAACAGCACGGTCGCTCAAGGTTAATGTTGACATTGAGCCCCCGAGCTCCAAGGATGATTTCTCCATGATCATGATAGGGATCGGAGTTGATGTTGATGGAGGACCTCATCCGAATATGATGATCGGAGGCAGGGCATAGTCCTCGGTCAAGCCAAGGTGACTAGTCGAGCCAGCGACGAAGGTGCCGTTGTCGCAGTCGATCTGCAGATGAGCCATTGATCCTTTGCCGATCACACAGCGGAACTCTCAATGAAAGCACCATTGTCGGTGTCAAAACCAGCAGATCTTGGGTAGGGGGTCCCAAGCTGTGTGTCATGGATCGATGGGTAAGAAGAGACAGGGGACACAATGTTTACCCAGGTTCGGGCCCTCTTAATGGAGGTAACACCCTACTTCCTGCTTGATTGATCTTGATGAATATAGGGTTACAAGAGTTGATCTACCTCGAGATCATATGTTGTGGTCTAAGACCTAAGGGTATGATGACTAATGTCATAATAATCTATCGACTAGCCTGGCCTTGGCTTATATAATGCACCAGAGGCCTAGGATAACAAGAGTCCTAGCCGAATACATTATTGAAGAGGAGTCCTTGTCTTGATCACCAAGTCTTGTGGAATACTCCATGTATGCGACATGGGCTGCCCGAAGTGGCCCATGAGTGAACCGCCATGGGGGTCCTCGGCCCGATCCACCTGGTCGGGAGATGATTTGGTGAGTACTCCCTGGTCTAGGACACCGTCAACCGCCACACTGACGACTCTGCTATTAGCAGCCAAATATAAGAGCAAGGGCTTCTTCTAAACGGGAGCTGCAAGGACCGGCAGCTCAGCCAACTATTTTTAAGTGCTTCAAATGCCTCATTAGCAGCATCACTCCAGACAAAATGATCTATTTTCTTCATCATCTGATACAAAGGAATAGCCTTTTCGCCCAGGCGGCTTATAAACCGGCTTAAAGCTGCAATACGACCCGCCAAACGCTGGACGTCATACACGCCAGCTTAGCCAATGAAGTGATGGCCTAGATTTTCTCTGGGTTAGCTTCAATCCCTCTCTCAGAGACCAGAAACCCCAAGAACTTGCCCGCAGGTACACCAAAGACACATTTGGCCGGGTTAAGCATCATCTAGTACACCCGAAGGTTATCAAACGTCTCCTTCAAATCATCTAGCAAGGTCTCCTTCTTTCTAGAGTTCACAACAATGTCATCCACATAAGCATACATGTTGCGTCCTATCTGATTGTGAAGGCAATTCTGAAAACAACATTGATAAGTCTCCTGGGCACTCTTGAGCCCAAAAGGCATAGACACATAGGAAAAAGCTCCAAAGGGCGTGATAAAAGATGTCTTCTCTTGGTCCTTAACTGTCATCTTGTTCTGATGATAACCAGAATAAGCATCCAAGAAGCTCAAACGCTCACAACCCGCCCTAGCATCAATGATCTGATCAATACGGGGGAGAGCAAAAGGATCAGCTGGATAGGCCTTATTAAGGTCTGTGTAATCCACACACATACGCCAAGTGCCGTTTTTCTTAAGTAGTAGCACCGGGTTAGCCAACCACTCTGGGCCAAAAACTTCAACGATGAACCCGGACGCTAAGAGATGAGCCACCTCTTCTCCAATGGCCTTGCGCCTCTCCTCATTAAAGCAACGAAGAGATTTTTGACCGGTTTAAACTTAGGATCAATATTGAGAGTGCGCTCAGCGAATTCTCTCGGTACACCCGGCATGTCTGAAGGCTTCCATGCAAAGATGTCCCGGTTCTCACGGATGAACTTGATGAGCACGCTTTCCTATTTCAGATCCATGTTGGCACCGATAGTGAACTGCTGAGATGAGTCGGCAGGGATAAAATCAACCTGCTTGGTATCATCTGCCATTTTAAATTTCAACAAAGGGTCATGCTCTGTAGTTGGCTTCTTCAATGGAGTCATTTCAGCCAGGTCAACGTTGTCTTTGTAAAACTTAAGCTCTTCCATAGCACATGCAGACTCAACATAAGCAACATCACCTTCCTCATACTCCAAGGCTATCTTCCTGCCACCATGTACTGTGATAGTTCCTTTGTGACCTGACATCTTAAGCTGCAAATACACATAACATGGTCGTGCCATGAACTTGGTGTAAGCCGGCCGACCAAACAGAGCATGATAGGGGCTCTTAATTTTAACCACTTCAAAATTCAACGTTTCAGCCCTGTAATCACGTTCATTACCAAAAGCCACTTCCAAGGCTATCTTACCCACTGGATAAGCCGACTTACCAGGCACCACCGCATGAAAGACTGTGGAGTACGGCTTAAGATCCTTGTCAGTTAAATTCATCCGGTGAAAAGTATCATAATAAAGGATATTGGTAATGTTGCCTCCGTCCATAAGAACCTTAGTGAATTTGTAACCTCCAACTTCAGGAGCTACCACCAAAGCCAGCTGACCCGGGTTGTCAATCCGGGGCGGGTGAGCCTCACGGCTCCATACAATCGTCCGCTCCGACCATCGTAAGTATCGAGGGACCGCCGGCTCAACCGTGCTCACCACTTGTTTATGAACCTTCTGATCTCGCTTGCACAGGCGTGTGGTGAAAACATGATATTGGCCACTATTCAGCTGCTTCGGATTACTCTGATACCCTGACTGTTGCTGCTGATTCCCCTGATTGGGTTGCTGATTATAATTTCCATGATTGCCCTGGCCCTGAAAACCAGAATTTGAGCCGCCACCACCAAAGCCAGGCTCGTGTGAGCCGGATCCTAACCCGCCATGTGGGCCATTAGTGTCATTGTGGTCCCGGTGAAAGCTTGAATTCTTATACTCCCTCATGATATAACAATCTCTCCACATGTGAGTCGACGGCTTATCGGGACGACTATGCTTTGGGCAAAGTTGGTTCAACATCGCCTCCAAGTTAAACTTTGGCCCTCCAAACTGGGTTTGTGGTCTTCCCTTCCAACGACGATCATTGTTCTATGCATTAGTATTAGCCACAAAATCTGACCCGCCGTCGGGCTGCTTGCGCTTACCATTATTACCCTGGTTATGACCCGACATGTTTGACTGCTGCCCTTTTCCATTGCCATTTTTCTTCCCCTTGTTGGACTTCTCCTCATCAGACCTAGGGTCTTTAGTATTATCAGAGTCATTGCAGTGACGTTTGAGCCACCCTAACTTTTTCTTGAGAGGGGTGAAATGGTAGTTCTTCTCTAGAATTAAAACAGCAGAGCCGGCGTTGATGCTATCCGATGAGTGGATGATGGCCGAAACCCATCGGACCAAATGGTGGGCCGACTCATCCTCGGGCTGGACACAAGCGTCTAAATCGATGATCGATAGAGACTGTTTGCACGTGTCTATGAAATTATGGATAAAACACGCTTTCAACTTTGCCCATGAATTGATAGAATTAGGGGGCAATCCCTTCAACCAGGTTCGAGCCGGCCCATCCAGCATCATGGTGAAGTACTTGGCGCACACTGCGTCATTGACATCTAGCATCTCCATAGCCAACTCATAGCTCTCAATACAAGCCTCCGGAGGCTGATCAGCAGTGTAATTGGGGACCTTTCGAGGACCCTTGAAATCTTTAGGCAGCCGCTCATTGCGAAGAGCATGCGCTAAGCAAGGCACCCCTACTGTCCCAGAAGTCATCCCGGCTTCCATAGACGCTGAGGGATTACGCTGGAGCTGTTGATGAGGCGCCAGCTCTGCCTCTTGACGTGCCCGAGCCTGATCCATCAAAGCTTGAACATTGTTATCATCCCGTGACGGGTCATGCCCTCGCGGTTGGTTCCGATGCCGCTCGCTACTGGAAACTGCTGGTGTCTGCTATAACTTGGACTTTGGCGAGGAGTTGAATGAATACGATCACGACTTTATGAATAAGCCGCCTGCTGAGCTACTGCTGTCTGAAGAAGCTCCACGGACTTCCGTGCCTCAACCGTGGTAGGAGACTCGCCTTCTACGGGAAGAGCCGCCAGTCGCGAAGCTGCGAGAATCATATTATCCAGAGGGTTGGCAAAATGACCCGGCGGTGTTAATACCTGTTGAGGCGGGAATAAGTTCAAGCGAGGCGGGTCTATCACATGTGGTTGAGCCGTCGCCCTGGCCACGGGTGCCTCGGCGAGCCGGGTTACGCAGGGCGAGTTACTCATTCCTGCTCCAGGTGTATTGAAAAGATTCCTTGCTTTGAAGTCCAGGGGCAGACGGGTCTGGTGCCTTCTTCGGATAACGGCGTTTAAAGCATTCTGGTCCAGATTAAGCCGGAAAGATTCTGCTTGGATCCATTGCAACTCAGCTTCCAACGCAGCCTGATCTATTACCATCCAAGCATTCTCAGCATTAAGTGCCTCCTTAGCCTGAGCTATATCATCTCGTAGCTTCGCAACCTCCACCTTATGTTGTGCTTGATACGCAGGGGTTACATCGCAGCTAAGAGAATCGCCAGAGCATCCAGGAGTTCAGACAAAACCTGAGTCGACGGGCGCACAGGGTCGCTTGCCCCGGCTGTCGCAGCAGCCGTTGAACTAGAGGTCATAGCCGCCATGGTCGATGAATTCACCATTTCTTGTGTACCAGCCATGAAAATAGCAGCCCTGCTCGATAACTCATAGGAGTCTGGAATACTATCGCCGTCGGAACAGCCCCCAAGCCCGCCGTCTTGCAATTGATAGATCGATTCAGTTTCGCCGGTTGAGGACTCATCACCTGAGTAGACGGTTGTCTCTTCACCTGACATAGAACCTTTTTCGAGATCCGTCCCATGAACAAAGCCGACGGAAATAGGCTTCCTGGCGGGTTGGATCTTGGCGGCCCGTGCGCGCTGAGCCATCTCGATCGTGTCGGTGCAGATGTCCGGCTCAGACTCCGACTCTCCAATTTTGCCGATGAAGACGTGAATTCCGCCGAAGGGGACCCGGTACCCGTACTCGATTGGGTCGGCCTTAGCACCCCAGCCAGCATCGTTGATGCAGATCTTGCCGCAGTGACTCTTGGTCATCCGGCCCATGGCGTATCCATTCATCCCTGAGAAGCTGCCCTTCAAGAACTCAAAACCACCGTGCTCAGGCCCCACGGTGGGCACAGACTGTTGTGTATTTGTCACGGTAGATGCCCTAGTGAAAGGACTAAGGTATGGAGCCATCGCAACTAGATTAGCTTAAAGGGGTTGAACGACACAAAGGACACAAGGAGTTTACCCAGGTTCGGCCCCTCTCAACGAGGTAAAAGCCTATGAGGGAGTCCTGGATTAGGGGGTGTCCGGATGGCCGGACTATAACCTTTAGCCGGACTCCTGGACTATGAAGATACAAGATTGAAGACTTTGTCCCGTGTCCGGATGGGACTTTCCTTGGCATGGAAGGCAAGCTTGGCGATACGGATATGTAGATCTCCTCCCATTGTAACCGACTCTGTGTAACCCTAGCCTCTCCGGTGTCTATATAAATCGGAGAGTTTTAGTCCGTAGGATGAACAAGAATCATACCATAGGCTAGCTTATAGGGTTTAGCCTCTCTGATCTCGTGGTAGATCTACTCTTGTACTACCCATATCATCAATATTAATCAAGCAGGAGTAGGGTTCTACCTCCACCGAGAGGGCGAACACAGGTAAAACAACGTGTCCCTTGTCTCCTATTACCATCCGCCTAGATGCACAGTTCGGGACCCCTACCCGAGATCCGCCGGTTTTGACATCGACATTGGTGCTTTCATTGAGAGTTCCTCTGTCGCCATCTTTAGGCCCGATGGCTCCTCCAATCATCGACAATGATGCGGTCCGGGTGAGACTTTTCTCCCGGACAGATCTTCATTTCGGGCGGCTTTGCATCGCGGGCCAATTAACCGCAGGCCATCTGGAGCAGATCGAAAGCTACGCCCCTGGCCATCAGGTCAGATTTGGAAGTTTAAACTGCACAACTGACGTTCGTAGAGACTTGATCTTTGACGGATCCGAGCCACAGCCGAGCGAGCCGCACTGTCTCGATGGGCATGATTTAGCTCTGCCACCGAACAGTGCCCTGGAGGCCGCACCCGTGTCCGCTCCGACCCTTAGCTTGGAGCCGACTGCGCCAATCGAGGACGGGTGGCTGGACACCGCCTCGGGGGCTGCAATCTCAACGGCGATCGAGCTGAACACCAGCTTTTTCCTCTGCGAAGCTCGTGACTCCAAGGTGTCGGACTCCTCTGCGGACTACGAACCTTCCGCCCGCCGATCGAATCCGATTAGGCGCCAATCATGGAGTTCGCCGCATGGACATCTTTTCAAAGACTTCGCCTTCGCGACATTCTGAATTCACTAAAGTCTCTCTCTTTATCGAGAGCCTGGCGGACTATGGTCAGCAAGGTTGGGACATGGATGACGAAGAAATTCAGAGCCCACCCACCACCCACTTCGTAGCCACTGTCGATGATTTAACCAACATGCTCGACTTCGACTCCGAAGACATCGACGGTATGGATGACGATGTAGGAGACGAACAGGAACCAACCACCTCATCCCACGATGTATACATGGTGGACACACCTAAAAGAAACGACGACGAGGAACAAAGGGACACAACGAGGGATTGTTCCCTCGAAAAGCAGTCAAAGCGGCGGCGTAAGCGCCGCTCCAAACCCCACCTCGACAGAGAGCAAAGAGCTACATGCACTCCAGCCACAGAGCAGGTGGCTTAACTGACGACAAACATGCCCTTGAGCAACCGTCTGAACAGGGCAACTTGGATGAACAAACCGAACAACCCGTCCCAAGCGAAAATAACAGTCCGGACGACCTCACGCCGGACAAGTTACTGGAGCAGAAGAACCTCCACAAAAGGCTCACGCCACTGCTGGCGTAGCTGAAAAAGCGAAGCGGAAGCTCAAAACAGCAGTAAGATGCACTCGAATTAGATGGAGCAAAGTAGTCAACATCAAGAAACAAATACGACGACGATGCCACACAAAGAGCTATCCGAAACGAAAATTACTGCCGGAATTTGATGAGGAGGCCTTAGAGCCCCCGCTATCAAAAAATAAGGAAGCCACCCGGTCGGGTGAACAACCCCATGGCAAACATAGAGCGGCAAAGGGTGCCGCACACAAGCCGGCACGCGATCCGCACAAGGATTCACATCAAAAAGACGGCCCAGCCAGATCTATCTACGGGCCAAGAAAGCAAGCTCTAGTAAGCAATGGAACACATCAAGTATCCGAACATCACGGTACACCCAAATATAGGGGTGCCACACACCCCCTATGTTTCACCGATGAGGTGCTGGATCATGAATTTCAATGAATTCAAGCCCGTAAACATAGAGGCATACGACGGAACAACAGACCCTGGAGTCTGGATTGAGGATTACATCCTCCACATACACATGGCTAGAGGAGATGACCTCCACGCCATAAAATACTTACCCCTCAAGCTCAAAGGGCCAGCCCGGCATTGGCTTAAAAGCCTTCCCGAAAACACCATTGGAAGTTGGGAAGAGCTCGAGGATGCTTTTCGGGCAAATTTTCAAGGGACCTATGTCCGACCTCCGGATGTACACGATTTAAGTCGATAACTCAACAACCCGGAGAGTCAGCCCGAAATTCAGGAACAGAATCCTTACTAAAAGAACCAGATAGTCGATTGTCCGGACGCCAAGCCTTAGCAGCTTTCAAACACAACGTCCGAGACGAATGGCTCGCCAGACACCTCGGCCAAGAAAAGCCAAGAACAATGGACGCATTAACAAGCCTCATGACCCGCTTTTGCGCAGGAGAGGATAGCTGGTTGGCAAGATGCAGCACTAGCGACCCAAGTACACCCGAAGTTAGGGATAGAAACGGGAAACCGCGACGCAGCAAGGACCAGCGCCGGACCAAGGGAAACAGCCCGAAGAGCACGGCAGTCAACGCCGGATTCAAAAGCTCTCGGCAGAATCAGAAAAAGCTGCCCCTCAAGGATAACATGGACGAGCTATCTAACGTAAACAAAATCTTGGACTAGATATGCCAAATCCACAGTACTCCCGGGAAGCCTACAAACCATACCCACAGAAATTGTTGGGTCTTCAAGCAATCCGGCAAACTCAATGGCGAACACGAGGGGCTCGACACACCAAGCGAGGACGATGACGAACCCCACAAGCAGAGCACCGGAAAACAAAAGAATTTCCCACAAGAAGTCAAAACAGTAAACTCACTTCACGCGTGACAAAGGAAAAACAGAGTGGCGCCTATAGAGATACGCGCCATACGGCCTATCCCAGAGGAGTCCCGCCACTGGTTGTTAAAACCAATCACCTTCAACCATCAGGATTACTCTAGAAGTATCCAGAATGCAGGCTGGACTACCTTGATATTAGATCCGATAATTGACGGACTCCACCTTAAACAAGTCCTAATGGACGGCGGCAGTGATCTAAACCTGCTATATCAGGACACAATCTGCAAAATGGGGATAGACCCAACAAAAATTTGCCATAGCAACACTTCCTTTCAAGGGGTAACGCCAGGCCCATATGCCCATTGTACGGGCTCTCTCCTGCTAGAAGTTATGTTCGCTCCCCGACAACTTCCGCCGCGAAAAGCTAACCTTCCACATCGCCCCATTTACAAGTAGCTATCAAGCACTACTGGGACGCGAAGCTTTCGCCGCTTTAACGCAATACCGCATTATGCATCTCTTACACTTAAAATGCCCGGTCCGCGAGGCATCATCTCATTAAAGGGAAATACCGAGTGATCCTCGAGCGCGAAAGATTGTGCGGCTGTCTTGACAGCCACACACTAAACCGGCTTCACTAATCAAAGCACCTAAACAGGTCGTTCAGACCCCGGACATGGCTAGACGAGTCCGGCGTAAACATACAATGGCTTACTAGCTGCATACCCCCGTACAAGGGGCTCCGCGCATGTACAACAAGAGACAATAAAGCTCAATTTTATTTTTTGAATTATACTTTGTTTATTTAATATAACATACATTTTCGCACGATCTTTTTCAACTAAGTTCCTGTCTTTTACAGATGAACATCGTGCTACACCCGTCCAGGATACGGCACAACGGAGACACAAAGCGCAGACGCAAGAGGGACCCGTTCCAAGGATTCTTTTTAGATTAAGACCTTGCGTAAACCTTTTTTACTGTCTCTTGTTGATACACATCCCCCGGTTTCGTGATATAACCGAGGAGGAGGCTGGCGTCTTGGCATGTGGCCACGTCAGAATTTTGCGCGTACCTGGACACCAGGGGCTTATTACCAAGGGCGTTGTTCAGCCCGTTTTCATAAAGACCGAATACCTTAGGGAGTGTTCGGCGTCGCGAGTTTGGCCTTATATGCATCAGCTCCGAATCATGTCTTTGGTCAAATGTTGGGTTTGCCCGGCTCATGTGTTCTGCTGCCTTACGTTCCGCTCTATCGGCTAAGGCGGCACCGGAGAACTACCGCAATTGTGCCCCAGCCGCCAAAGCGAAAGCACCTCAAAGAGAGAAAGCCAAAAACTGACTGTCATGATATAGCGTGAGACTGGTCAACCACTCGATGACCCGCCGGAATCTTTAGGATTCCTCCGCATTAACGAAGGGCCGTTTCCCGGCCAGGCACACACGCGCCCCAAATTCGGGTGAGCGCGGTGCCTTTAGGGGCTATATAGTAGCCCCATTGTCAAACTCCTATGGCTAAGTGAAAGTGATAAAGCATTATAGTCTGGTTGCCTAGTTCGCTGCGCTATCACCTCCTTAATAGGACCAAGACGTTGGATCAAGTGTGAAAATGCGCCTTTGCAAACACCCCTGCATTATATGCGTAAATTTGAAGTCAAGATCGCCATCTTTCAGGTTATATATACATATACATTAACAGCCGCACAGGAGGTATTTTAATTCTTGAAGGCACAAGTATAAAAAGCTTTTATATTCCCCCGAAACATTTTTTTACAATAATACATGTTATTCTAACATAATATCCTTCGAGCACTGCGTCTCTATTAAACGAGAGCCCTGCAGAACTTCCTGAAAATAATGCTCGGCAGGTACTCGGCTCCCGTCCGAATCTTGGGATGCAATAGCGACGGCCTTCATCTCCGCCCAGTATGTCTTGACACGGGCATGAGCCATCCGCGCACCCTCTATGCACGCCGACCTTTTCATTGCATTGATATGCGGCACCGCACCAAGGAACTGCTGCACCAAGCTAAAATAACTCTTCGGCTCGGGCCTTTCCGGCCACAGATGACTCGCGACATACTTCATGGCGAGTCCGGATAACCTATTCAGCTCCGCCCATGCGGCCAAACGATCGGTTAATGGAAGTGGGCGCTCTGGATTGTGGAACTGCGACCAAAAAAGCTTTTACACTTCGTGATCCTTTTGATCTCGGAAGTGTTCGGCCGCCATTCATGCACTCGCCTCCAAGTCCAGATAAGTGTCCGCCAGACTCCACACCGGTCCAGCGGAGCATATTTAGGATCCCCAAACTTCATCCGCAGCATAAAAGGCTTTCCGGCGCGATATCTCCGACCGACTTAGCTCCTCCTTCATAGCTCTCATCGCAGAGCGAGCATCCTTGGCCTCGGTAGTGGCCTTCTTCAGGTCCTTCTGTTCTGGCCGATCTTCTTTTTCAAGAAGCTTGCAGCGGTCGGCAGCATTCTTCAACTTCACAGCCATCTCGGCCATTTCCTTCTTGCTTCGGCAGTGAGCAGCCTGTTCGGCTTTCAGCTCTTCAACCGCCTTTAAGGCAGCCACATCACTTTTCCTGGCTTGCTCCTTGGCTCGGGCAAGTTCCGCCCGAAGGTTCTCCATGGCAGCGGCACCATCTGCATCAAGCACACATGTTGTAAGATACGGGAATCAAGCTCCTCTTACCAAGTGCCTTCGGAGAAATTACATACCTTGTGCCTCGTCAAGCCGCTTGTTGACAAGCTCGATGTCGGCATCTGCCACGTCAAGTTGCCGCTTTAGCTCGGCAAATTCATCAGTCCGGCTAGCCACCGAACACTTCGCCACCTACATACAAAGGGCGACATATTATAACTGTGATTATGATCCTCGGCGCGCCGTCATTTTTTACAACGCACCGAGTCTCAGGGGCTACTATCTACACAGGGCGCATCTTATATATGCGGAACTGTCAAAAGGTACATCATTTCGCGTACCTCAAAACCTGTCAGTAAACTCCTGACGGCCTCGTACAACCCGCTCTCCGCGGATGAAATCCTTTCAATCACGGTACCCATCAATGCACGGTGTTCTTCTGAGATAGACGCTCGCCCGAGCAGACCCTTCAGCCCCTCCGACCGTGCACCGGACGGTGCCGGGCTCGTCCGATGGCCGTTTTCGAAGGCCGGACGCGGAGGACCTTGGGGGGCGATACGATTGCCTTCCGACCCTGCCGGATTTGGAGAAACCCTCCGTGACGACACCTCTGGGTCGCCCGCCTCGCAAGGCGGTACTGCAGGGGGAGGCGTTCGCTCTCCATCATCTCCGGACGAAGATCCCCTGAAGATGAGCTCACGAGAAGGGCTGAGATCCGAACTACAAGGTAAAATTTCGGTTATCTTCCTCGTAAATAGAATAGGGATGTCTCTTATTTTAAAAACTCCCCTCTCTACTTACGGCTCGGTGGAGGGCTGATCCCTTTGGGGGCACAGTGCGGCCGAGGCATCCCCCGGCGCAGGACCCTCTGACGAAGATTTCTTCCCCCGCTTTGAGACCATGGTCTCCGGTTCTTCAGAGGTGGTCCGCTTCTTCCCCTGGATAGAGGAATTCTCGATTCCTCCTTTCCTGACAGCCTCCTTCGGGGAGGCGGTAGCTTCCTTGTTCCCCCCTTCGCCTTCTTCCAAAGGTGCAACCTCCAAAGATCCTGGTTAACACGGGATCCAGGCGTGGTCTCGGGGAGGGGCCAGACACTGATTAGCTTTGCTTTCGCTTATCCACTCCTGTTTAAGGGAAAGCTCTTTTAAGGGCAATTTTATGATAAATATACGGATAGCGTGTCCGGGTACAGGGCTACTTACTTGAGTATCCGGGCGTTTGTAGCTCAGACCTGCGTCTTCGGTCGAGTCCGGACACATTGCTTGTGATCCAAAGAACAGTTTGTACATCTCCATGGGCGTCGCGCCCATAAAATGTTGGAGGGCTCGTGGTCCCTCCGGATTAAACTCCCACAAAGTGAGGGGCGACGTTTGCAGGGCAGGGTGCGGAGAATCAACATGACCTGCGTCACTACGACCAGATTGATGTCTCTTTCTAGGAGATCTTGAATGCGGCCCTGCAACAAGGGCACGTCCTTAGACGGCCCCCAATTAAACCCTCTATTGACCCATGACGCTAGCTGTGGTGGGGGACCCGAGCGAAAGGCAGGTGGCGCCACCCACTTGGTGCCCCTGGGAGCTGTGATATAAAACCACTCTCGTTGCCATAAGCCGAACTCCTCTTGAAAAGAGCCCTCGAGCCATGGAGCGTCAGCATTCGTGCTCATGACAGCACCTCCGCACTCCGCGTGCTGCCCCTCGATCATCTTCGGCTCTACTTTGAAGGTCTTAAGCCACAATCCGAAGTGATGAGTAATACGGAGGAAGGCTTCGCACACGACAATGAACGATGAGATGTGGAGGATGGACTCCATCGCCAAGTCGTGAAATTCCAGCCCATAATAAAACATGAGCCCCCTCACGAAGGGGTCCGTCGGGAAGCCTAGCCTCCGAAAGAAGTGAGACGCGAACACCACGCTCTCACCAGGCTTTGGAGTGGGAATAACCTGCCCTTGAGCAGGCGGCCTATGCGAGATTTCGCGGGTAGATACCTAGCATCTCTTAGCTTTAGCACGTCTTCTTCCTTAACGGAGGAAGGCATCCACCGGCCTTGAAGGTCGGAACCGGACATCATCGGAGGTCCGAAGCGCCTGAATCTGGAGCTTTGGGTGTTGGAACTCAAGGTGAGAGGCGGATTCGATTGAGATTGAAAGAAAGGAGTCGAGCCTTGGTCTCTTTATAAAGAGGTTGAATACCAAGAGCCCTCCCCGTGACCGTTTGGGACTCACCTTCGATAGAGGAGACATCCCAACTGGCACGATTGGGTTACCCACGCCCGTATTAATGAGAATCCCAGAATAAGGGGACACGATCTCTGCTTCGACAAGACGTGCCAAGGAAACCGCCTCGCTAAACGCTACCGAGGTGGGACAAGAAACGATTCGAATAAAGACTTGGCCTTGGTGTGATGTCATGTTACGGAATACGTCAGCAGATTAGATTTGTGCAAATATTATTCTCTCTACGGTGGTATGTGGAACTTATTTTGCAGAGCCGGACACTATCCTTGTGTTTAAAATCTTCTATGAAATATTCGGAGGAGGAACCCGCCTTGCAATGCCGAAGACAATCTGCGCGCCGGACTCGTCGTCATTGAAGCCTGGTTCAGGGGCTACTGAGGGAGTCCTAGATTAGGGGGTGTCGGATGGCGGACTATAACCTTTGGCGGACTCTGGACTATGAAGATACAAGATTGAAGACTTCGTCCCGTGTCCGGATGGGACTTTCCTTGGCGTGGAAGGCAAGCTTGGCGATACGGATATGTAGATCTCCTCCCATTGTAACCGACTACTGTGTAAACCTAGCCCTCTTTGGTGTCTATATAAACCGGAGGGTTTTAGTCCGTGGGGATCGAACAACAATCATACCATAGGCTAGCTTCTAGGGTTTAGCCTCTCTGATCTCGTGGTAGATCTACTCTTGTACTACCCATATCATCAATATTAATCAAGCAGGAGTAGGGTTTTACCTCCATTGAGAGAGCCCGAACCTGGGTAAAAACATCGTGCCCCTTGTCTCCTGTTACCATCCGCCTAGACGCACAGTTCGGGACCCCCTACCCGAGATCCGCCGGTTTTGGCACCGACAGCTTACTTCCTGCTTCTAGTTGTATTACTTGAGTTTTGAGTACAAGGGAGCGAATACGCTTGACCTAGCTCTCGATTGGTTGTTTCTTGAGTTAACCCGCCACCGGGTCTCACCTTTATATACAGGTTGATGCCCGGCGGCTTACAGAGTCCCGTCCGACTCACACAAACGTGACCGACTCAGTTTCTAACTAAAACCTGCCTTATAGAACAAGTTAACATATGGCGGCTCACACCCTTGGGCCTTGAATCACTTCCAGGCCCTCGGCCTTCAATAAGCCTGCTTGTTGAACTGCCACCACTATGTCTTCTTAACTCTCCCTAGGCTTCTTTCAGATTAAGCCACCAATAGTATAACCCAACCCCTCCTGAGTGGGTCATACCTCGAAGCTATATCCCCAACAGCCCGGGCGGTAGTGCACATAGAGCAGTGCAATGGTGCGAGACCACGAGCCAATAGTGCCGCCGGAGCGGTACTACCGCTCGCCCCAGCGGTAGTACCGCTGGGGTTGCAGCTCAGGGCACTAAGGAGGCAGAGTAGGACAGATGGGGTGAAGCAGACCAGCACCAGTTGTGCTACCGCTCGAAGGACTGGTCCTACCGCATATAGGCGGTAGTGCTGCACACCCACTACTGCTCTACAACCACTGGGAGCACGCAGGGTCCTGGAGAGGAGCGGAAGTGGAGCGGTAGTGTATGGGCGGTACTACCGCTTACAAGCGGTACTACCGCTCATTCTACAGTTCCACTAATGTGCAACCCGACACAAAAAATGACATTCCCAAAAGCAGCGGTACTATGCGCGGCACAAGGCCGTGGTACTACCGCTTCAGGCCTTCAGGAACACAACAAAGAAAACAGAAGATAGAATAAAGCCTGAACTGCCACAACTTTTGTTGGGTAACGTAGTTATAATTCAAAATTTTCCTATGTGTCACCAAGATCAATCTAGGAGATACTACCAATGAGAGAGAGGGAGTGCAACTCCATACCTTTGAAGATCTCTAAGCAGAAGCGTTACAAGAACGCGGTTGATGGAGTCGTACTCGCGGCGATTCAAATCGCGGAAGATCCGATCCAAGCGTCGAACAGACGGCGCCTCCGTGTTCAACACACGTACAACCCGGGGACGTCTCCTCCTTCTTGATCCAGCAAGGGGAGAGGAGAAGTTGAGGGAGAACTCCGGCAGCCCGACGGTGTGGTGGTGGAGCTCGTGGTTCTCCGGCAGAGCTTTGCTACGCTAAACGGAGGAGGAGGAGTTGGAGGGGGGAGGGATGCGTCAGGGGCAAGGGTTGCATCTCCCATGCAGCTCCCCACTATATATAGGGGTGGAGGGGGCTGGTTTCTCGCCCTCCAAGTCCATTGGGGCGTTGGCAAAGGTGGGGGGAAAGAAATCCCATCCTTCTCCTTCCCCACCGATTGTTATCCCCCTTTTTAGTGATCTTGATCTTATCCCTTCGGGATATGATCTTATTCCTTCTAAGGGGGATCTTGGTGCACCTTGACCAAGGGTGTGGGGCCTTTCCCCCACTACCCACGTTCATGTGGGTCCCCCCATGCAGGTGGACCCCCACTCCGGAACCTTCTAGAACCTTCCCGATACAATACCGAAAAATCCCGAAAATTTTCCGGTGGCCAAAATAGGACTTCCCATATATAAATCTTTACCTCCGGACCATTCCGGAACTCCTCGTGATGTCCAAGATCTCATCCGAGACTCCAAACAACTTTCGGTAACCACATACAATTCTCATTACAACTCTAGCGTCACCGAACCTTAAGTGTCTAGACCCTACGGGTTCGGGAACCATGCAGACATGACCGAGATGCCTCTTCGGCCATTAACCAATAGCTGGATCTGGATACCCGTATTGGCTCCCACATGTTCCACGATGATCTCATCGGATGAACCACGATGTCGGGGATTCAATCAATCCCGTATACAATTCCCTTTGTCCATCGGTATGTTACTTGCCCGAGATTCGATCGTCGGTATCCCTATACCTTGTTCAGTCTCGTTACCGTCAAGTCTCTTTACTCATTCCGTAACGCATGATCCCGTTGCTAACTCCTTAGTCACATTGAGCTCATTATGATGATGCATTACCAAGTGGGCCCAGAGATACCTCTCCGTCCTACGGAGTGACAAATCCCAGTCTCAATTCGTGCAAACCCAACAGACACTTTCAGAGATACCTGTAGTGCACCTTTATAGCCACCCAGTTACGTTGTGACGTTTGATACACCCAAAGCATTCCCACGGTATCCGGGAGTTGCACAATCTCATGTCTATGGAAATGATACTTGACATTAGAAAATCTCTAGCAAACGAACTACGCGATGTTGTGCTATGCTTAGGATAGGGTGTTGTCCATCACGTCATTCTCCTAATGATGTGATCCCGTGATCAACGACATCCAATGTCCATGGTCAGGAAACCACAACCATTTATTGATCAACGTGCTAGTCAACTAGAGGCTCACTAGGAACATGTTGTGATCTACGCATTCACACATGTATTACGGTTTCCGGTTAATACAATTAGAGCATGAACAATAGACAATTATCATGAACAAGGAAATATAATAAACTATTTTATTATTGCCTCTAGGGTATATTTCCAATAGTCTCCCACTTGCACTAGAGTCAATAATCAAGTTACATTGTGATGAATCGAACACCCATAGAGTTCTGGTGTTGATCATGGTTTGCTCGTGAAAGAGGTTTAGTCAACGGATCTGCGACATTCAGATCCGTACGTACTTTACAAATATCTATGTCTCCATCTTGAATATATTCACGAATGGAGTTGAAGTGGCGCTTGATGTGCTTGGTCTTCTTGTGATACCTGGGCTCCTTAGCAATGACAATAGCTCCAGTGTTGTCACAAAAGAGAGTCATCGGGCCTGACTCATTGGGAATCACTCCTAGGTCGGTGAGAAACTCCTTCATCCAGACTCCTTCCTGAGCTTCTTCCGAAGCAGCTATGTACTCTGCTTCACATGTAGATCCCGCCACGACACTCTGCTTGCAACTGCACCAACTGACTGCCCCACCATTCAAAATATACACATATCTGGTTTGTAAATTGGAGTCATCCAGATCTGTGTTGAATCTAGCATCGACGTAACCCTTTACGACGAGCTCTTCGTCACCTCCATAAACGAGAAACATACCCTTAGTTCTTTTCAGGTACTTCAGGATATTCTTGACCGCTTTCCTGTGTTCCACTCCAAGATCACTTTGGTACCTAGCAAACTTATGGCAAGGTTCACATCAGGTCTGGTACATAGCATGGCATACATAATAGAGCCTATGGCCGTGGCATAGGGGATGCCACTCATGTTTTCTCTTTCTTCTGCCGAGGTCGGGCATTGAGCTGCGCTCAATCTCACACCTTGCAATATAGGCAAGAACCCCTTCTTGGATTGATCCATATTGAACTTCTTCAATATCTTGTCAAGGTATGTGCTTTGTGAAAGACCAATGAGGTGTCTCGATCTATCTCTATAGATCTTGATGCCTAATATGTAAGAAGCTTCTCCAAGGTCCTTCAATGAAAAACACTTATTCAAGTAGGCCTTTACGCTTTCCAAAAGTTCTATATCATTTCCCATCAACAGTATGCCATCCACATATAATATGAGAAATGCTATGGAGCTCCCACTCACTTTCTTGTAAATACATGCTTCTCCATAAGTCTGTATAAACCCAAACGCTTTGATCATTTCATCAAAGCGAATGTTCCAACTCCGAGATGCTTGCACCAGCCCATAGATGGAGCGCTGGAGCTTGCATACTTTGTCAGCATTCTTAGGATCGACAAAACCTTCCGGCTGCATAATATACAATTCTTCCTTAAGGAAACCGTTAAGGAATGCCGTTTTGACGTCCATTTGCTAGATCTCATAATCATAGAATGCGTCAATTGCTAACATGATTCGGATGGACTTCAGCTTCGCTACGGGTGAGAAGGTCTCATCGTAGTCAACCCCTTGAACTTTTAGATAACCCTTAGCGACAAGCCGAGCCATATAGATGGTCACATTGCCATCTGCATCAGTCTTCTTCTTAAAGATCCACTTATTCTCTATGGCTTGCTGATCATCCGGCAAGTCTGTCAAAGTCCATTGTCGGTGTCAAAATCGGCGGATCTCGGGTAGGGGTCCCGAACTGTGCGTCTAAGGCGGATGGTAATAGGAGGCAGGGGACACGATGTTTACCCAGGTTCGGGCCCTCTCGATGGAGGTAATACCCTACTTCCTGCTTGATTGATCTTGATGATATGAGTATTACAAGACTTGATCTACCATGAGATTGTAGAGGCTAAACCCTAGAAGCTAGCCTATGGTATGATTGTTGTTGTCCTACAGACTAAACCCTCCGGTTTATATAGACACCGGAGGGGGCTAGGGTTACACAGAGTCGGTTAAAAGGGAGGAGATCTACATATCCGTATTTCCAAGCTTGCCTTCCATGCCAAGGAGAGTCCCATCCGGACACGGGATGAAGTCTTTAATCCTGTATCTTCATAGTCCAACAGTCCGGCCAAAGGATATAGTCCGGCTGTCCGGATACCCCCTAATCCAGGACTCCCTCAGTAGCCCCTGAACCAGGCTTCAATGACAATGAGTCCGGCGCACAGTTTGTCTTCGGCTTTGCAAGGCGGGTCCCTCCTCCGAATACTCCATAGAAGACTTTGAACACAAGGATAGTGTCCGGCTCTGCAAAACAAGTTCCACATACCACCGTAGAGAGAATAATACTTCCACAAACCTAATCAGCTAACACATTTCGTAGTATGACATCACACCATGGTCCGGTCATTATTCGAACCGTTTTTCTCAACCAGCCTCGGCGCATATTGCAAGGCGGTTTCCTTGGCACGTCTTTGTCGAAGCAGAGATTGTGTCCCCTTATCACGGGATTCTCACCAATACGGGTGTAGGTAACCCAACCGCGCCATCAATTACGGCGTTTGGGGAATAAGAGGTTTTACCAGGTAAGTGGGGAGGCGCATCGCCTCTTCCGTCCTTATAAAGGGACAAGGATTCATTCTTCTCACCCACGCCTTCCTCCTAGCTCATTCCCTTCTGCTCAAGCTCCAACGCTCAAGCGTTCCTCTTCTCTGTCCACAAGAGGTCCTCCGAAGATGTCTAGATCCGGAGCGGGAGGCAAATGGATGGCATGTACCGTCCAAGAGAAGGATATTAAAAAGCTTCAGAAGGCCGGGTATCTGGCCAAGAAAATCAGCCACCGTCTTCCGACGGCGGGACAAATCGTCCCTACTCCGGAACCCCACGAGAGGGTTGTATTCCTCCCTCATTTTGTCCGCGGGCTAGGATTTCCCCTCCACCCGTTTGTTCGCGGCATCATGTACTATTATGGGATCGATCTTCATGATCTGTCCCCTAATTCCTTCCTCAATATCTCGACGTTCATTGTCGTGTGCGAGGCGTTTCTCTGCATTTCACCGCACTTCGGCTTATGGTTGAAGATCTTTAACGTGAAGCCCAAGGTGGTGGGCGGCGAGCATGCCGAGTGTGGGGGCGCCATGGTGAGCAAGATTCCCAACGTCATATTGCCAACGGGAACCTTTAATGATTCTGTCAAGGAGTGACAACATCAGTGGTTTTATATCACTGAGCCGCGCGGCATAGAGTGCGCCGCCTCTCCCGAGTTCCGATCCGGCGCCCCCCAGCGGCTTACATCCTGGGTCAAGAAAGGCCTGGACTGGTCCTTGTTTGACGAACTGTCGGCACTCCAGACATGCGTTGAAGATATGGGAGACAAGAACATTGGGCTTGTCAATGTGGGCCAGGTGATGTTGATTCGCCGGATCTTGCCTTGCCAGCACCGGACTTGCAATTTGTGGGAATTCGATCCGGCCCGGCACCAAACCTTGCGGGACCTTTTCGGCTCCTCACACAAGGACATCTGGAAGGTGCTTTTCAAGTCCAGCAAATCGTGGCCGGACTCTGCCGAAGACCGTGGGTACCAACTGTCCCGCCCGGCAAGTTCGGTGAGTTATCAAACTTTTCTATCCGCGTAACCCAAAAGAAACGCTTAACGTGTTTTATACAACTCTCCCAGGGCTGGACGAATAAGGCGGAGCGGATCCATTGCCCGACCCCGCTGCCCGAAGAACCGACCATCCCACTTCTGACGAAGATGTTGGTCCCAGCACCTTAAAAGGTGCCGAAGAAGACGGCCGAGAAGGAGGCCAAAAGACCCGGGGCGGACTTCGTCGCCGTGGCACTTCGGACACAATATCCGAAGGCTCCAATGCCCATTCTGCCTCCGAAGAGGACGAGGAGGAGGAGGAAGATGAATCCCCTGCGGGGGGAAGAAAGAAGAGGACGGCCTCCGTGCACTTGGAGGCTGAGCTGCCCAAAAGGGGAAAGGCTCCTCTTCCGGAGGAGTCCACTGCCGCCGCCGACAGCGACCCGACGTGGGATCCCAAGGCCCAGCCCCTGGTGAACTCGTAAGTGTATGAAATCCGAGCACGCTTTAGGCGCCCGGACTCATCGTGGCTTAGTATTTTAACCCAAGCCATATTTTTTGTAGTCCGGCGGGGTCCCGTGCCAAACAATCCTCATCAGAGGACTTGCTGAGCTCAAATGTTATGGAGAGCGGGACGCCCCCAAAGGTCTCTTCCTCCAAACAGGTGTATAGCACCAAGGCTTCGTCCTAGAAGGACCCCGACCAAGGAGGAAAGGAAAAAGCCGCGAAGGCGGCACCTGGAGGTCGAACCTCAGGGCCTACCACATGGGGGAAAAGATTCCCATGGGGGCTGACGGCGGGAGCGATACTGAGTTCGGCTCCCAGCCGGACGCAATTCCAGAGACCTATACGGCTCCAGGATCAAGCAGGCAACCTCCTTTGGCTGGAGGGGGAGTGCCTGTTCCATCAGCGACCTCCGTCTACCCAGAAGTGTCGGATGCTTTGTTAGTGGCGTTGAAAGACGCCTCCATCATTGATGAACACCGTGCCCTTAGGGTGCGGTGATTGAGAAAATTCAATCAACTGAGAGCGGACTGAACGAAGCCTGTGTCAGCCTTATAAGAGGCTTTGAGGTATGGGTTGTCGAAGAGTGTCATGGTATAGATAGTAGCCCCTGATACACTGTTCGGTGAAGAAACCGGACAGAGGATCAAATATATATTCGCAGGAAGACTCATTGAATGACAATTATTTCTCTTATGTTATAAGCAGGCGTCATGGCGGCCGCCTCCCCTATCTTGCCGAAATCTCCGGACTGAATCAAAGTCTGGAGCGGGCCAAGGAAGAACTTGGCCAGTTGAAAATGCAGTTGAGGGATAAACAGGGTATGCATCAGTCTTGTTCGCGTTTATTGCGAATGAATTTTCGATATAAACTGAGCTTTATGATATTGCGCTAGGAATTGTGACCGAAGTCAAAGCCCTCAAGAAGGCTGTGGCCAAGGCCGAGAAAAAGGCAGCCAATCGAAAGGGCTCTTCGCGAGAAACACTGTGCCGTGGTTATTAAAGCTGAGCAGAGCTACAAGAGGCCGAGGGAAATGCGAGACCTTGGAGCAGAGTTTAACGGAGAAAGAATTGAGCTCACCAAGGCTCATCGAGGCCCTGGCGATGCCCGGGGAAACCGAATCGCCCTGCAGGAGATCCAAGAGGCGAGAAAGATCGCGGCTGGTAAGGCTTTTTCCCCGTAGAGTAAGTATTTGGGGGACTTATGTTTCTAATTTTGAATCCGGATTTCTCAGGGGTATTTGCCGAGCTGCCTCGCAACATATCAGATGCCGCTCAATTCTACCGAGCCGAAGAAAGGAATACTGCAGATAAGCTCTTCTGGTCGCAGTATTTGGCACGAATTATCCGGTGCCTTTTTGCCGATCAATCAAAAACGGTGATCGAACTACGTATGCAGCAGAACTAGCCATGAAGGATTTAATTATCCGGCTATGGCCTGCTGAGCAGATCCCAACTAGCTACTTCGGGCTCGTGAAGCGGCTTGTGGGTGCCTGTCCTCGACTTGACATCATCAAGCGGTCGGTCTGTATAGAGGGTGCACGAATGGCATTCGCCTGCGCAAAGGTGCACTGGGGGAAGATGGATGCTGAAAAGCTGATGACCGAAGGACCCCGGAGGGGAAGGAGCACCGCAAGCCCGAGTTATATTATGAGAATGTCCTGAAAGGATCCTACCTTGCCGCAGAGCAATGCAACAAGGACTTTATATTGCCATGAATGTAAATCATGTTGTCCTTTGTAATGTTTAAACAAGGTCAATTATATCATTTACTGCATGTTATATATGAATGTTTACCCTCCTGTGCGGCCGTTTTATACGTTAAATCTGAGAGTTGGCCAGTCGTCGGCTTCTGCCCCCACATATGAAGTACGGGGGTGTTCGGGATAAACGTGAGCACTCTTTATCCCAGTTTTGGGACCTTCGAAGGAGGTTCTCAGCACAACGAACCAAGCACTCGGACTGTAGGGCTTTATCACTCTCACTTAGCCATAGGAGCTTTACTATGGACGGCGTAGCCCCTGGTTTCCGGAATACCGTACTAGGGGCTCTATAAGCACCTGATCGGAGAAAAAACCGATTCATCGCACGCTACATTGGTTATGGCATTATGCGGGAGAAATCCTTAAAGATTTTATGACCTCTCGAACAGCTGACTAGCTCTCGCCGTATCATGACGGTCAGTTCTCAGCTTTCTCTACTGAGGTGCTCGTCCGGAAGAACCGGGACACAAGCGCAGTAGTTCTCCCAGTGCTACCTTAGACGATATAGCGGAACATAAGGTACCAAAACATGGGAGCCGGACAAACCCAACTATTGACCCAAGACATGATTCAGAGCTGATGCATATAATGCTATAAGTTCGGGGTGACGAACTTCCATGAAGGTGTTCGGACTTTACTGCCGTGTTATGGGTAAAGCGAAGCCCCTGGCATATTTTAGGGCATATCGCTGTGTACGGATGCCACTTGACAGAATGATTTCAATAAGAAATAACAGCAGGTAAGCGTCATATAAATCCACATGTTGTATTTGAATATTACGTCTATGCGTATGGGTACAAGTAATGTGATAAAAAAAGGAATATGATTACGGAACCTGCTGAGACCAGGGGAAGAGGCTGAGTGCAGATCCGTAAAATAGCTGGACGGTCACTGCGAGAGATGTCTAAGGATTCCTTTACACGTTCAAGTTGCGTCTGTGTAGCTCGTCCTGGTCGGCGCAAAGGTGAACCTGTGAAGAAAATGTAAGAAACATTTATATGCCATGGGGCGGTTGAGCCGCTGAGTTCGGCCTGTCCTGGCCTTCGCCGGAGTGTTTAGTCGAGCCCTGGACGGGCCGGGCTGTCCTTCCGTGAAGGAGTTCGGAGTCCCTGGATGGTGTCCGGAAGCCTGGACGTCAGCTCGAGATTCGGCTGCAAGGTGCTGCTCCTTGTTTCTGCTACTAAGGCAGTGGTGTATATGTTGGGGCCGGGTGAAGGTTCGGCCTTGCCATTAACCGTGATGACGCCGCGTGGACCGGGCATCTTGAGCTTACGGTAGGCATAATGTGGCACCACGTTGAATGGAGCGAATGCGGTTCGTACGAGCAGTGCTTGATAATTACTGCAGAAAGGGACGATTTCGAAGACTAACTCTTTGATACGGTAATTTTCTGGTGGTCCGAAGACTACCTCAAGGGTAATGGAGCCTGTACAGCAAGCCACCTCACCTGGTATAATGCCTCTGAAAGTGGCTTTAGTGGGTTTGATCGCTGAATGATCGATTCCCATCTTGCGCATTGTATTTTGGTAAAGCAGATTTAGACTGCTACCGCCATCCATAAGGACTCGAGTGAGGTGGAACCCGTATATTATTGGGTCCAGGACTAGTGCGGCTGGATTGCCCTGATTGGCGTTGACCGGACGATCCGTGTGGTTGAAGGTGACTAGCCCCAGTTTATATTGTGGGACGGCATGTTCCATTCAGTCACCATCCCTAAGGATGGATATCCGGTCCGAGTTGGTAATTTGTGTGGTATATACCATGTTCACCGATTGAAGATGCGGGGGAAATTTCTTTTGCCCTCCCGTGTTCGGTGGTCTGGGCTCTTTGTCGCTATCGTCGCTTTGAGACCCCCTTTGTCTCTGGTGCCTGCTCTGCCGGCTTGTTTGAAGACCCAGCATTCTCTGTTGGTATGGGTGGCTGGCGCTTCTGGGGTGCCATGAATTTGGCACTGACGATCGAGTATGCGGTCCAGACTAGAAGGACCCGGATTTTTATTTTTGGGTGGACCATTCCGCTGACCGGACTTTGAGCCCCTGAACCCGGCATTAACTGCCGTGTTTTTGGCGTTTTCACCATATTTGCGGTGCTTATTGTTGTTACGTCGTGGTTTGCCGTTGCTATCCCTGACTTCTGATGTGCCAGGTTTGCTTGCTGTATTGGTACTACGATCCAACCAGCTATCTTCGCCCGCACAAAAGCGGGTCATAAGTGTCGTGAGGGCTGCCATGGATTTTGGCTTCTCTTGGCCGAGGTGCCGGGCAAGCCATTCGTCACGGATATTATGTTTAAATGCCGCTAAGGCCTCTGCATCCGGACAATCGACTATTTGGTTCTTCTTAGTTAGGAATCGGGTCCAGAATTTCCTGGCCGATTCCCCTGGCTGCTGAGTTGTATGACTTAAATCGTCAGCATCCGGTGGTCGCACATAAGTGCCCTGGAAGTTGTCAAGGAATGCATCTTCCAAATCCTCCCAACTGCCGACGGAGTCTGCTGGCAAGCTATTCAGCCAATGCCGAGCTAGTCCTTTGAGTTTTAGTGGGAGGTACTTAATGGCATGTAGATCATCACCGCGAGCCATGTGGATGTGGAGGAGGAAATCCTCCATCCATACCGCGGGATCTGTTGTACCATCATATGATTCGATATTTACGGGTTTAAAACCGTCTGGGAATTCGTGATACATAACTTCATCAGTGAAGCATAGTAGGTGTGCGGCACCTCTATGCCGGGCCATATCACGACGCAGTTCATATGAGTCTTGTCTGTCGTGTTCGGCTCGGCCGGATTTACATTTAGTGTATCCGGCATGACGATCATCGTCGCGTGTTGGTGCGCATCCCCTTGATCCGTAGATCGATCTTGCATGTTTTGCCTTGTTTTCTAATACACCTCGCAGGTTCTGTGTGTTGCCCCGGCCCTTGGTTTTTTTGTTTGATGGCGGCGGGGTGCGGGCTGGACTTCAGGCTGAAATGCCTCTCTATCTCGGCCACGAGGTGGCCGATCGGCCGCATCGTACGCTGCTGATGTAGGTTTCAATGCTTCCTCCTCTAGTTGAGGTAGCAACATACGCTTTGGATAACTCTTGGTTGGGCGTTCTAGTTTGCATTCCTCGGACGCAAGGACTTCGGTCCATCTCTCTGCTAGCAAATCTTGATCAGCTAGATGACGTTGTGGCTTTTTCTTTAGGTTATTTGCTGTGGCTATAAGCCGGTGCTTAAAGCGCTCCTGCTCGACAGGATCCTCAGGCACGACAAATTCTTCGTCGCCGAGGCTCACCTCGTCTTCGGAGAGAGGCATGTAATTGTCATCCTCCACTTCTCCGTCTGCTGCTCGCTCAGGAGTGCTGGCTTGTTCATCCTCCGGCTCTAAATCTTCTTTGGAGGGATTGTCGTTGTCTTGACTGCCCGTCGAGTGCTATTGTCTCTGTGCAAGATATCACTACTTTTTCTATGGCGAGACTTAGAGCGGCGCCGCTGACGTCGGCGCTTGGGTTGCTTCTTGGAGGGGTCATCCTCCGCTGCCTTATCGCCATTGCCTTCTTTGGGTGTATGCACCATGTATATATCATACGATGAGGTGGCGGTCCAGTGCCCTGTGGGCAGTGGTTCCTGTTCGTCTCCTGCATCGTCGTCCATACCATCGATGTCTTTGGAGTCGAAGTCGAGCATGTCAGTTAAATCATCGACAGTGGCTACTAAGTGGGTGGTGGGTGGGGAGCGAATTTCTTCGTCGTCCGCATCCCATTCTAGTCGGACATAGTTCGGCCAAGGTTCTCCTGACAAGGAGAAAGACCTTAACGAGTTTAGCACATCGCCGAAGGGTGAGTGCTGAAAGATATCCGCGGAGGTAAACTCCATGATCGGTGCCCAATCAGATTTGATAGGCACGGACGCAGGCGGTTCAGAGCCCGTGGCCGGAGATGAATCCAGTGGTTCGGCATCACGACTCTCGTGAGGGGTAAGGTCAGTATCCAGCTCTATCGCCGCTAAGATTATGGCCTCCATGGCGGGGTCTATCCACCCGTCCTTGGATGGCGCAGTTTGCTCCGGATTGAAGGCCGGAGCGGTTGCCGGTGTGATCTCCCGAACACTGTACGACGGCAGAGCTATATCATGCTCGTCGTGATCGTGCGGTGGTCCTGGCATGGGCTCGAATCCGTCAAAGATCAAGTCTCCGCGGATGTCGGCAGTGTAATTCAAGTTCCCAAACCTGACTTAGTGGCCAGGGGCGTAGCTCTCGATCTGCTCCAGATGGCCAAGCGAGTTAGCCCGCAGAGCGAACCCGCCGAATACGAAGATCTATCCAGGGAGGAAAACCTCGCCCTGGACCACATCGTTACCAATGATCGAAGGGGCCATCAAGCCTTGCGGTGACGGCACAGTGGAACTCTCAATGAAAGCACCAATGTCGGTGTCAAAACCGGCGGATCTCGGGTAGGGGGTCCTGAACTATGCGTCTAAGGCAGATGGTAACAGGAGGCGGGGGACACGATGTTTACCTGTGTTCGGGCCCTCTCGATGGAGGTAATACCCTACTTCACTGCTTGATTGATCTTGATGATATGAGTATTACAAGATTTGATCTACCACGAGATCGTAGAGGCTAAACCCTAGAAGCTAGCCTATGGTATGATTGTTGTTGACCTACGGACTAAACCCTTCGGTTTATATAGACACCGGAGAGGGCTAGGGTTACACAGAGTTGGTTACAAGGGAGGAGATCTACATATCCATATTGCCAAGCTTGCCTTCCATGCCAAGGAGATTCATATCTGGACACAGGACGAAGTCTTTAATCTTGTATCTTCATAGTCCAACAGTCCGGCCAAAGGATATAGTCCGGCTGTCCGGATACCCCCTAATCCAGGACTCCCTCATCCATACTTTGTTTTTATACATGGATCCTATCTCGGATTTCATGGCTTCAAGCCATTTGTTGGAATCCGGGCCCGCCATCGCTTCTTCATAGTTTGGAGGTTCACCGCTGTCTAACAACATGATTTCCAGGACAGGGTTGCCGTACCACTCTGGTGCGGAACGTGTCCTCGTGGACCTACGAAGTTCAGTAGCAACTTGACCCGAAGTTTCATGATCATCATCATTAACTTCCTCTCTAGTCGGTGCAGGCACCACAGAAACATCTTCCTGAGCTACGCTACTCTCCGGTTCAAGAGGGGGTACCTCGTCAAGTTCTACTTTCCTCCCACTTACTTCTTTCGAGAGAAACTCTTTCTCCAGAAAGGATCCATTCTTGGAAACAAGGATCTTGCCTTCGAATCTGAGGTAGAAGGTATACCCAATATTTTCCTTAGGGTATCCTATGAAGACGCATTTTTCCGATTTGGGTTCGAGCTTTTCAGGTTGAAGTTTCTTGACATAAGCATCGCATCCCCAAACTTTCAGAAATGACAGATTAGGTTTCTTCCCAAACCATAATTCATAGGTGTCGTTTCAACAGATTTAGACGGTACCCTATTTAAAGTGAATGCGGCTGTCTCTAAAGCATAATCACAAAATGATAGTGGTAGATCGGTAAGACACATCATAGATCGCACCATATCCAATAGAGTGCGATTATGACGTTCGGACACACCATTACGCTAAGGTGTTCCAGGCGGCGTGAGTTGTGAAACAATTCCACATTCCCTTAAGTGCGTGCCAAACTCGTGACTCAAGTATTCTCCTCCACGATTTGAAATTCCTTGAACTTTTCTAAGGTCTCAAACTTGTGTTTCATTAAGTAGACATACCCATATCTGCTTAAGTCATCAGTGAGGGTGAGAACATGACGATAGCCACGGCGAGCCTCAACGCTCATTGGACTGCATACATCAGTATGTATTCCAATAAGTTGGTTGCTCGCTCCATTGTTCCGGAGAACGGAGTCTTGGTCATTTTGCTCATGAGGCATGGTTCGCACGTGTCAAATGATTCATAATCAAGAGACTCCAAAAGTCCATCTGCATGGAGTTTCTTCATGCATTTGACAGCAATGTGACCAAGGCGGCAGTGCCACAAGTATGTGGGACTATCATTATCAACCTTACATCTTTTGGCATTCACACTGTGAATATGTGTAACATCACATTCGAGATTCAATAAAAATAAACCATTGACCAGCGGGGCATGACCATAAAACATATGTCTCATATAAATAGAACAACCATTATTATCGGATTTAAATGAGTAGCCATCTCGCATTAAATGAGATCCAGATACAATGTTCATGCTCAAAGCTGGCACTAAATAATAATTATTGAGGTTTAAAACTAATCTCGAAGTTAAATGTAGAGGTAGCGTGCCGACGGCGATCACATCGACCATGGAACCATTCCCGACGCGCATCGTCACCTTCGCGAGTCTCCGCTTATTCCGCAGCTCCTGTTTTGAGTTACAAATGTGAGCACCCGCACTGGTATCAAATACCCAGGAGCTACTACGAGCGTTGTTAAGGTACACATCAATGACATGTATATCATATAAACCTTTGGCATTGCCAGCCTTCTTAGCCGCTAAATACTTGGGACAGTTCCGTTTCCAGTGACCATTTCCCTTGCAATAAAAGCACTCAGTCTCAGGCTTGGGTCCATTCTTTAGCTTCTTCTTCCCAACAACTGGCTTACCGGGTGCGGCAACTCCCTTGCCATCCTTCTTGAAGTTCTTCTTACCCTTGCCTTTCTTGAAACTAGTGGTCTTATTTACCATCAACACTTGATGTTCCTTTTTTATTTCCACCTCCGCTAATTTCAGCATTGAATATAACTCAGGAATGGACTTCTCCATCCCTTGCAGATTTTAGTTCATCACAAAGCTCTTGTAGCTAGGTGGAAGCGACTGGAGGATTCTGTCAATGACCGAGTCATCTGGAAGATTAACTCCTAGCTGAGACAAGCGATTGTGCAACCCAGACATTTTGAGTATATGCTCGCTGACAGAACTATTTTCCTCCATCTTACAACTGCAGAACTTGTCGGAGACTTCATATCTCTCAACCCGGGCATGAGCTTCGAAAACCATTTTCAACTCTTGGAACATCTCATATGCTCCGTGTTGCTCAAAACACTTTTGGAGCCCTGGTTCTAAGCTGTAAAGCATGCCGCACTGAACCAGTGAGTAATCATAACTACACGACTGCCAGGCGTTCATAACATCTTGAGTTGCAGGGAAAATGGGTGCGTCACCTAGCGGTGCTTCAAGGACATATGCTTTCTTGGCAGCTATGAGGATGATCCTCAAGTTAGGGACCCAATCCGTATAGCTTCTACCATCGTCTTTCAGCTTGGTTTTCTCTAGGAACGCGTTGAAGTTGAGGGCAACATTAGCGTGGGCCATTGGATCTACATGATAGACTGTAAAGACAATTTTAGACTAAGTTCATGATAATTAAGTTCATCTAATCAAATTATTTAATGAACTCCCACTCAGATAGGCATCCCTTTAGTCATCTAAGTGATACATGATCCGAATCGACTAGGCCATGTCCGATCATCACGTGAGACGGACTAGTCATCAATGGTGAACATCTCCATGTTGATCGCATATACTATACGACTCATGTTGGACCTTTCAGTCTCTCGTATTCCTAGGCCATGTTTGTACATGCTAGGCTCGTCAAGTCAACCTAAGTGTTTTGCATGTGTAAATCTGGCTTACACTCGTTGTATTCGAACGTTAGAATCTATCACACCCGATCATCACGTGGTGCTTCGAAACAACGAACCTTCGCAACGGTGCAAACTTAGGGGGAACACATTTCTTGAAATTTTAATGAGGGATCATCTTATTGATGCTACCGTCGTTCTAAGAAAATAAGATGTACATAGGATAAACATCACATGCAAATCATAAAGTGACATGATATGGCCAATATCATCTCGCGCCTTTGATCTCCATCTTCGAGGCGCGGCATGATCACCATAATCACCGGCATGACACCATGATCTCCATCATTGTGTCTTCATGAAGTTGTCTCACCAACTATTACTTCTACTACTATGGCTAACGGTTAGCAAAAGGGAAAGTAATTACATGGTGTTTATATTGACTCGCAGGTCATACAATAAATTAAGACAACTCCTATGGCTCCTGCCGGTTGTCATACTCATCGACATGCAAGTCGTTATTCCTATTACAAGAACATGATCAATCTCATACATCGCATATATAAATAATCACATCCTTTTGGCCATATCACATCATATAGCATACCCCGCAAAAACAAGTTAGACGTCCTCTAATTGTTGTTGCATGTTTTACGTGGCTGCTATGGGTTTCTAGCAAGAACGTTTCTTACCTATGCAAAAGCCACAACTGTGCTATGCCAATTGCTATCTACCCTTCATGAGGACCCTCTTCATCGAATCCGACCCGACTAAAGTGGGAGAGACAGACACCCGCTAGCCACCTTATGCATCAAGTGCATGTCAGTCGGTGGAACCAGTCTCACGTAAGCGTACATGTAAGGTCGGTCCGGGCCGCTTCATCCCACAATGCCGTCGAATCAATATAAGACTAGTAACGGTAAGCAAATTGACCAAATCATCACCCACAACTAATTTCTACTCGTGCATAGAATCTACGCATAAACCTGGCTCTGATACCACTACGTAGTAATTTTTCATAATTTTCCTACGTGTCACCAAGATAATTCTAGGAGATACTACCAACGAGAGAGATGGAGTGCATCTTCATACCCTTGAAGATCGCTAAGCGGAAGCGTTACAAGAACATGGTTGATGGAGTCGTACTCACAGCGATTGATACGTCCATTTTGCATCACGTTTTCTTACTGTTATTTATAATGTTTTTATCCATAATAATGCTTTTTGGAGTAATTCTAATGCCTTTTCTCTCATAATTTACAAGGTACACACAAAGAGGGAGAATTCCAGCAGCTGCAAATCTGGACCTGGAAAAGCGACGTCAGGCCACCTATTCTGCACAACAACAAACAAACTAAAACTTGACGGAGATTTTTTATGGAATACATAAGAATTGTTGGAGCAAATAACTACCAGAGGGGGCCCACCAGGTGGGCACAACCCACCTACGCGCCATGGAAATCTGAGGACAAGACCTTTTCTTCATCACCACCACCATCTTCTTCACCACCAAAGGAGAACTAAGTATCGGGTATGGGCACTCCCCTTGGCTTCCGCCAAGCTTAGGGGAGGTGCCCCGGTATCGTATCATCCCACTATCTTTTGCTTTTAATTATCTTAGTTCGATCTTTTTGCTTTAGATAAAATAAAGTTTAGTTCGATCCTTTCTTATTTGAGAGTTTGCTTAGTGATCTATCATTGTAATCGTGTGCAAGTTATATAATAAAGTTTAGTTTGAGTTTTTGCTTTCTTACTTTCATGTTGCAAAGAAAGAAAAGAAATAAGAAAGAAAGAAAAAGAGAAAGGAAACAAATAAAAGATAGGAAATAAATCAATAAGATCATATACTGATCCTATGGTAGGTGATGGCACCACATAGGGAAAAGTATAAGTAGGAAATTTTATTAGAGATTGAAAAACATAGCATTAGTCAATGATGCAACTCATGAGAGAATGAATAAGGGAAGATAAGATTCACATATAAATATACTATCCTAGAAATCTTTTGTGATTGTGAGCCCTCATCAAAATATTATATGCTAAAATTGTTGACATTGGACAAGGAAGACAAATTAATGGTTTATGTTTTTTTATATTCACATAGAAGTCATATTGTCATAATCCTTTAACATGTGATGCTTGCCCCTATCTTTGCTAGCCAAAAGTTCCGCACTAAGTAGAGATACTACTTGTGCATCCAAAAACCCTTAAACCCAAATCTTTTTCAAGTGTACACCATACCTACCTAGGGATTGAGCACGATCCCTCAAGTAAGTTGTCATCGGTGCAAAAAGGCAATAAAAATTGCTTCTAAAAATGTGAGATCATTTAGTGTAAGAGAAAATTGAGCGTTGTACGAACTAGGATGACAAATAATAAAAGCGACAGACTGCATAATAAAGGTTGTCATCTTAAGGGGCAATACAATGTGACGTTCTCTTGCACTAAGGGATTGAGCATACAAACAAATAAGCGCATGGCAACCTCTGCTCCCCTCTGCGAAGGGCCTATCTCTTAGTTTTATGTATTTACTTTTATGCAAAGAGTCAAAGTTTTCTTCTATTCTTTTTTATTTTTCTAATTTGGCAAGCATCATGTGGTGAGGAAAGATCTAGGCACATATGTCCAGTTGAATATAGATAGCATGAGTTATTATTGTTGACATCACCCTTGAGGTGCGTATGTTGGGAGGCAAAACTATAAGCCCCTATCTTTCTATGTGCCCAGTTGAAACGTCTTGCTCATGGGTACGAGGTGAGTGTTAGCAATCATACAAGACTATATGATGGTTGAGTATGTGGACTTGCCTAAAGGCTCCGACACGTGACCCTTCCTGAAAAGATGATGAATTGTAGTTGCAAAGTTGACTGAGAACATAGTTTGTTGGTTTCTAATAAAGTTTTCGCTTTATACTTCGATTGTGTGATGAACTATTACTTATTCATGAGAAGTGTATGATAAAAGTTCTATGATAAAAGTCCTATGTTTAATCTTGTTGCTGTTATAATAATCAAGATGATGCTTCTATGTCCTTATTTTGTTTTTATCGACACCTCTCTCTCAAAGCATGTGGACATGTTTTTCGATTTCGGTTTTCTCTTGAGGACAAGCGAGCTCTAAGCTTGGGGGAGTTGATACGTCCATTTTGCATCATGTTTTCTTACTGTTATTTATAATGTTTTTATCCATAATAATGCTTTTTGGAGTAATTCTAATGCCTTTTCTCTCATAATTTACAAGGTACACACAAAGAGGTAGAATTCCGGCAGCTGGAAATCTGGACCTGGAAAAGCTAAGTCAGGCCACCCATTCTGCACAACTCCAAACAAGCTGAAACTTGACAGAGATTTTTTATGGAATATATAAGAATTATTGGAGCAAATAACTACCATAGGGGGCCCACCAGGTGGGCACAACCCACCTGGGTGCGCCAGGGAGCCCAGGCGCGCCCTGGTGGGTTGTGCCCTCCTCGGCCCGCCTCCGGTGCCCATCTTCTGGTATATAAGTCATTTTTACCTAGTGTCGTGGAATTGTCACGGCAGATGTCCTAGTGTGAGGTCTTAGTCATGGAGCCATCCCAACTTGGTTAGCCTAAAGGGGTTAAACGGGACAAAGAACATAGGGAGTTTATACTGGTTCGGCCCCTTGCGGTGAAGGTAAAGGCCTAATCCAGTTTTGGGTGGTATTGCTTATGTCTCGATTACCAGGGAGTGAATACGCTTGACCTAGCTTTCGATCTGTTGTTTCTTACCCTAAACCGCCGCCGGGTCGTCCCTTTATATTCACAGAATGACACCATGCGGCTTACAGAGTCTCGGCCGGCTCATAAACGTGTCCGGCCTGGTGACTAGTTACACTTTCCTTACGATACAAGTCATGCCTATATGGCGGTTTATACCTATGGGCCTTATGCCACCTTTGGGCCTTGGGCTCTTAATAAGCCATCCTCATGAACCACCATCTTCAATTCCTTCATGGGCTTCGTGACATTGAACCGCCATTGGTATAACCCGGCCCCTCCTGGGCGGGTCATACCTAATAGTTATATCCCCAACATTAGGCCCCAGGTTGATTTGAACTTGTTCATGTCAATCTTCAACACTTAGAAAAAACCTCCTTCACTTGTTCTCTGCAAGACAGCGTAACCTGCCATGAAGTCATCTCCTGGAATTACAGAAACCCACCTTGATGTCATCTGTCATTAATTCCGCATGATACACAACATATCTTAACAGATCCTTATCTTTAATTAACCATCCCGAAAATCGAGGCGTCCAAGGATAATCATTCTTTGGCCTCCTCGTTTCTCGCGCTCGCTTATTGGCCCTTTCCTTATAAATAGGGCCCGACAGCCTTTCCATTTTCCCCCTTCTTCTTCTCATCTTCAACCTTTCCCTATGCAATGCACCTGCGCGCCTGAGCACTTCCGCCGCCGAACTCGTCAACTTCCTCGACTCCGGCCGTAGCATCGACCTGAACGAGATCAGAGAAACCGCGGTGCCCTTCCATTGCACGGTGGATCTAGTAAGTGCCTCTCCTTTATCCACTGTAGATCTCCATTAGGGTTTCTCGAAGTTCTTCAGAGTTCATCCTTGTTCTTCGCTATAGCTTGTAACTTTGATCCAAACTTTAGCAATTCTCCTGCACGGCAGCAGCCGTGATACTTGTTTTTGTTAAAAAAAAACAATCTGAACAGATGAACTGCTCGAGTACTGTATTTTAGGTCAAAATATTTTCCATTATCCGAAGTGTCGCAGATCCTAAATCCTAGCATCAATCTGTGAAATCTGTTTGCTTCAACACTTAGCAGAATTCGCTCTTGACAGATCTTGAATACAATTGCTGTCATGGCGGCTTACATCACCGGTTTATAACTATCCATATATCATTAGGCCCCACTTAAGCCACCAGTCTGAATACATACTGTAACATTTACTTCTGGCTTAATGAATCAACTTAAACTGGCAAAAATTTCTTTCTTTTAGGCTTCTTACTCCACAATGCCGCCGAAGACAACCGCTTCATGTAATTGGGTTCCCTCCATTGTCACTAAGAACACACTCAAAGACTTTGTCAAAATCGGCTATTTACCAGCAAAAGATATCATGCATTGGCGTGCCCCCAAACCAAGCGAAGAAAGACCTCACCCAAAGGATGGTGAAGTCATCATTTTTACTGATCACATGAATCGGGGCTTCTCACCGCCCGGATCAAAAACATTCTGAGACGTTCTGCACTTCTTTCAACTCCATCCTCAGGACATCAGACCCAATTCCGTGTCAAACATTTGTAATTTTCAAATTTTCTGTGAAGTATACCTTCAAGAGGAACCCAGTGTTGAACTCTTTAGGGAATATTTTTATTTGAACTGGAAAAACGAGTTTACGAACGGACCCAACTTGGAACTTGGTGGAATCTCAATTCAACGAAGAAGAGATGCCATCTTCCCCTATGCTTGCTTGCCGAGTCACCCCAAAGATTGTAACCAGACATGGTTTTACTGCAAAGATACCTCTCCGGCTGATGAGAATCCACTGTCAGGTTACCGTGTCTAGCTTCTTGACCCAAAGCATCGTCTTCCCGAAAAGCTTACAACTGCTGAACGTGCAAAGTTGGCCCCCACCATTGCAAAGGTCAAGGCTCTGCTGGGAAATGCGTTAACTGGCATTGACTTGGTTTGGAGCTGGGTTTCTTGGCGAATCATACCTTTGAGTCGCTGACCCGGCTTAATGTGTACTTACACGGGTGGTATAAAGGATCCACTGCGCCACAGTTCCGTGCGTTTAGCTGACGAGGAAATTAATGAAATGACAAAGACCCTTCTGAATGAAGATCCGGAAGACTGTAGCAAAATGGGTCTGAACCCTTTCTGCGAACTTAACCCGCCACCAGATGTGAGTCTCTAACTCACTCACTTTTACCTCATCATTCAAATATGTTATTAACTCAACTTTGATGACTTTCATAGGCTCAATCTGATTTTTGGAAAAAGAAATATGTCCATGAAGCTGCCAAAAAGGCCAGGGCTGCCAACAAAGCTGCCAAAAAAGCCGCCAAGAAACCTAAGAAAAATCAAGTGCTTCTGATATGTTTGAACTGAATGACAGCTCTGAGTCGGAGGTTGATGACCCACAAGTATAGGGGATCTATCATAGTCCTTTCGATAAGTAAGAGTGTCGAACCCAACGAGGAGCAGAAGGAAATGATAAGCGGTTTTCAGCAAGGTATTCTCTGCAAGTACTGAAATAAGTGGTAACAGATAGTTTTGTGGCAAGATAATTTGTAACGAGCAACAAGTAACAAAAGTAAATAAAGTGCAGCAAGGTGGCCCAATCCTTTTTGTAGCAAGGGACAAGCCGGAAGAAACTCTTATAATAGGAAATGCGCTCCCGAGGACACATGGGAATATCGTCAAGCTAGTTTTCATCACGTTCATATGATTCGCGTTCGGTACTTTGATAATTTGATATGTGGGTGGACCGGTGCTTGGGTGATGTTCTTACTTGAACAAGCATCCCACTTATGATTAACCTCTATTGCAAGCATCAATAACTACAACAAAAGTATTAAGGTAAACCTAACCATAGCATGAAACAAGTGGATCCAAATCAGCCCTTACGAAACAACGCATAAACTAGGGTTTAAGCTTCATCACTCTAGCAACCCATCATCTACTTATTACTCCCCAATGCCTTCCTCTAGGCCCAAATAATGGTGAAGTGTTATGTAGTCGACGTTCACATAACACCACTAGAGGCTAGACAACATACATCTTATCAAAATATGATGGAGATTGCCCTCTCCCGATGAGAGGAGCGTTGGTGATGATGATGGCGATGATTTCCCCCTCCCGGAGGGAAGTGTCCCCGGCAGAACAGCTCTGCCGGAGCTCTAGATTGGTTCCGCCAAGGTTCCTCCTCGTGGCGGCGGAGTTTCGTCCCGAAAGGTTCCTTCTGGTTTTTTTCTCATCGAAAGACTTCATATAGGAGAATATGGACATCGGAGACCCACCAGGGGGCCCATGAGGTAGGGGCGCGCCCTTGGACGGGGGGGCGTGCCCCCCACCCTCGTGAGCAGGGTGTGGGCCCCCTGGACTTCATCTTTGGCGAGGATTTTTCTTTATTTATTTTAAGATATTCCGTAGAGTTTCAGGATTTTTGGAGTTGCGCAGAATAGGTCTCTAATATTTGCTCCTTTTCCAGCTGCCGGCATTGTCCCTCCTTATGTAAACCTTGTAAAATAAGAGAGAATAGCCATAAGTATTGTGACATAACATGAAATAACAGCCCATAATGCAACAAATATCCATATAAAAGCATGATGCAAAATGGACGTATCAACTCCCCCAAGCTTAGACCTCGCTTGTCCTCAAGCGAAAAGCCGATAACAATAAATATGTCCTCATGTTTAGAGGTAGAGGCGTCGATAAAAATAAAATACGGACATGAAGGCATCGGGATTATTCTCATAACAGCAACATATATAGATTTTGTCATATGATTACTTATGTTCAAGCAATGATCTTTTCACAATGCAAAAGTATGAATCATAAACCTTATTGGGCTCCAACAAACTATAACCTCGGTCATTGAAGCAATTGCAATTTATCATAACATCGGAAAGAGTCTATGTCAGAGCTTAAAAGCAAGTCCACATACTCAACTATCATCTAGTCAATCATAATTGCTAACACTCACGCGATACTTGTGGTTACGGAGTTTTAGTCGGACACAGAGAAAGATAGGGGCTTATAGTTTTGCCCCACAACTTTTTACCTCAAGGGTAATGTCAACAATAATGGTTCATGCTCCCCTACATCCAATTATATATATAAATCATGTTCTTTCCAACATGCTGAGCTTGCCAAAGGATAAAATGAAAAAAAGGAAAACTTTATTCTACTAGATCAAGATACTACTAATAGGATCAAACTAAGAAAAACGGTAAAGATAGGAGTTGTGATTGTGATACGATACCGGGGCACCTCCCCCAAGCTTGGCAGTTGCCAAGGGGAGTGCCCATACCCATGTGATTATATATCCTTTGTCGGTGAAGTAGGTGGTGGTGATGTTGTCTTAGTTGATGGCTTAGGCTTCTCCCTTAATTTGCGCTTGAGGACGGCATTTTGATCCCTCAGATGATCAATCTCCCACTCCAGGGTTAATATCTTTTTGCATAAGTCCTGCTTATTTTCCTGCAAGAGACGAAAAGGGATAAACTCGAACTTGGGTTTCTTTACCCTATCAGGGAGACTTGACTTTTTGAACTCCACGTGCATGTCCCCAGGTTGAGGTAGTGGGGCTTCATCTTCATATGAGCTCGTCTCCTCCCTTCCCTTGGGTTCATAGTCCTCTTCTTCCTCCGTGGTCCAACCATCGTGTTCCACATCTCCATAGACCTTGGGATTTGCTAAGTAATCATCCACATAGCTTTCTCCTTCCAAATCCTGGGAAGACATGTTGATCTAATCTGCAACTTGACAACTCGAAACGAAAAAAGAGGATATTTGCTTGATACAGGAGTCAAAACCTTCGGGAGAATATATAATGAATTTTTACCGACCGAAATACATAACGTGCAAGAAAACGGAGTCAAGAGGGGTAGGGCGCGCCCACCACCCTCGTGGGGCCCTCGTGTCCTTCCCGGACCAGTACTTATTTTCCTATTTTTCTAAATATTCCAAAACAGAGAAATATTGTCTTAAAAATTGTTTTGGAGTCGGTTTACTTCCCGTACCACATACCTATTCCTTTTCAGAGTCTGAAACGTTCTGGAAAGTGTCTCTTATGTATTCCTCCGGGGTTACGGTTTCAATAATATTGGTTTCAACATTTATGGGATTACTTGAGATATAATGTTTGATTCTTTGACCGTTTACCACCTTCGGATATGTGCCTTCGAAGTTGTTGGTTTTTATTGCACCGGAACGATAGACCTCCTAGATAACATAGGGGCCTTCCCATTTAGAGAGAAGTTTTCCTGCAATACATAATCACCTACATTAAACTCACGATTTTGTATCCTTTTGTCATGCCATATTTTAACTTTTTCTTTAAATAACTTGGCATTTTCATAAGCTTGGGTTCTCCATTCATCAGGTGAGCTAATATCAAATAACCTCTTCTCTCCGGCAAGTTTGAAATCATAGTTGAGCTCTTTAATAGCCCAATATGCCTTATGTTCTAGTTCGAGAGGTAAGTGACATGTTTTTCCATAAACCATTTTATATGGAGACATGCCCATAGGATTTTTGTATGCAGTTCTATAAGCCCATAATGCATCATCAAGTTTTTTGGACCAATTCTTTCTAGACCTATTAACAGTCTTTTGCAAAATTAATTTGAGCTCTCTATTGCTCAACTCTACTTGACCACTAGACTGGGGGTGATAAGGAGATGCAATTCTATGATTAACATCATATTTAGCAAGCATTTTACGGAAGGCACCATGAATAAAGTGTCAACCACCATCGGTCATTAAATATCTAGGGACTCCAAACCTCGGAAAATAAAAGCATTTTAATAGAAGTGTTATGATCAACACTACTAGTTGGAATAGCTTCTACCCACTTAGTAACTTAATCAACAGCAACTAAAATATGTGTGTATCCATTAGAGGCAGGAAAAGGTCCCATATAATCAAAGCCCCAGACATCAAACGGTTCAATAGCAAGAGAATAATTCATAGGCATTTCTTGACGTCTACTAATATTACCAATTCTTTGACATTCATCACAAGACAAGACAAACTTACGGGCATCCTTGAAAAGAGTAGGCCAATAAAAACCAGATTGTAATACCTTATGTGCAGTTTTGTCTCCAGCGTGGTGTCCTCCATAAGCTTCAGAGTGACACTTGCGTAGGATCTGTTCCTGTTCATGCTCAGGTACACAACGTCTAATAACACCATCTACTCCTTCTTTATAAAGATGTGGGTCATCCCAAAAGTAATGTCGTAAATCATAAAAAAACTTTTTATTTTCTTGGTATGTGAAGCTAGGTGGTATAAATTTAGCAACAGTATAATTAGCATAATCAGCATACCAATGAGTACTACGAGAAGTACTTATAACATTTAATTGTTCATCAGGAAAGCTATCATTAATAGGTAGTGGGTCATCAAGAACATTCTCTAACCTAGACAAGTTGTCTGCAACGGGGTTCTCAGTTCCTTTTCTATCAACGATATGCAAATCAAATTCTTGCAGCAGGAGAACCCATCTAATAAGTCTAGGTTTAGCATCTTTATTTTCCATAAGATATTTAATAGCAGCATGATCAGTGTGAATAGTTACTTTAGAATCAACAATATAAGGTCTAAACTTATCACAAGCAAATACAACTGCTAAAAGTTCTTTTTTAGTAGTAGCATAATTTCTTTGTGCATTATCTAGAGTCTTACTAGCATAATGGATAACATTTAATTTCTTATCAACTCTTTGCCCTAGAACAGCACCTACAACATAATCACTAGCATCACACATAATTTCAAAGGGTAAATTCCAATCAGGTGGCTGAACAATAGGTGTAGAGACTAATGCTTTCTTAAGTATTTCAAATGCTTCTACACAATCATCATCAAAGACAAATGGTATATCTTTTTGCAATAAATTAGTCAGAGGCCGAGAAATTTTTGAGAAGTCCTTAATGAACCTCCTATAAAATCCGGCGTGACCAAGGAAACTTCTGATACCTTTGATGTCCTTGGGACATGGCATCTTTTCAATAGCATCAACCTTGGCTTTATCAACTTCAATACCTCCTTCAGAAACTTTGTGCCCCAAGACAATACCTTCATTAACCATAAAGTGACACTTTTCCCAATTCAAGACAAGATTAGTTTCTTCACATCTCTGCAGAAGTCGATCAAGATTGCTCAAGCAATCATCAAAAGATGAACCATAGACGGAAAAATCGTCCATGAAAACCTCACAAATCTTTTCATAAAAGTCAGAGAATATAGCCATCATGCATCTTTGAAAGGTAGCAGGTGCATTACATAAACCAAAAGGCATACTCCTATAAGCAAAAGTACCAAAAGGGCATGTCAAAGTAGTCTTTGATTGATCTATAGCCGACACAGGTATTTGAGAGAAACCAGAATAACCATCTAGAAAGCAATAGTGTGCATGTTTGCATAATCTTTCTAGCATTTGATCAATAAAAGGTAAGGGGTAATGATCTTTCTTAGTAGCTTTATTTAATTTGTGGAAATCAATTACCATCCTATAACCTGTGATAATTCTTTGTGGAATCAATTCATCTTTATCATTAGGAACAACAGTAATACCTCCCTTCTTAGGGACACAATGGACATGACTTACCCACTGACTATCAGCAACGGAATAAATTATACCTGCCTCCAGAAGCTTGAGTATTTCCTTTCTTACCACTTCTTTCATTTTAGGATTCAGACGTCGTTGAGGAACATGAACTGGTTTGGCATCTGCTTCCAAATCTATTTTATGTTGACATAGAGTGGGACTAATGCCCTTAAGATCATCAAGAGTATATCCAATAGCAGCTCGATGCTTCTTCAGAGTTTTCAATAATCTTTCTTCTTCATGCTCTGAAAGGTTAGCACTAATAATAACAGGATATATCTTCTTTTCATCAAGATAAGCATATTTAAGATTATCAGGCAAAGGTTTAAGCTCAAACACGGGATCACCCTTGGGTGGAGGGGGATCCCCTAAAATTTCAACGGGTAAATTGTGTTGCAGAATAGGTTCCTGTTTAAAGAATACTTCATCTATTTCCCTTCTTTCATTCATGAACATATCATTTTCATGGTCTAGCAAATAGTGTTCTAAAGGATCACTAGGAGGTACGGCAATAGAAGCAAGACCAATAATATCATCCTTACTAGGCAATTCTTACTAATGATGTTGTTTACTAAATTTACAGAAATTAAACTCATGAACCATATCATCCAAACCAATAGTAACAACATTCTTTTCGCAATCTATCTTAGCATTAACAGTGTTCAAGAAGGGTCTACCAAATATAATGGGACAAAAGCTATCTTGCAGAGAAGTAAGAACAACAAAATCAGCAGGATATTTTGTTTTCCCACACAAGACTTCAACATCCCTAACAATTCCCATCGCTGAAATACTCTATTGGCAAGTTTAATTGTGACATCAATATCTTCTAACTCAGCAGGTGAAATTTCATGCTTGATTTCTTTATACAAGTCATAAGGTATAACACTAGCACTAGCACCCATATCACATAAGCCATGATAACAATGATCTCCTATTTTAACAGAAATAATGTGCACGCCTACCACAGTGTCTATGTTTATTTTTATCACAAGGCTTAGCAATTCTAGCAGTTTCACCATTGAACTGAATAACATGCCCATCAATATTATCAGACAAGAGATCTTTAACAATAGCAATATTAGGTTCTACTTTAACTTGCTCAGGGGGTACATAAGTTCTGATATTGCTCTTACGAACAACAGTTGAAGCTTTAGCATGATCCTTTACTCTAACAGGGAAAGGTAGTTTCTCAACATAAGAAGTAGGAACAATAGGATCATTATAAGTGACAGTCTTTTCTTCAACTTTAATAGGTGCAGCTACTTTTACTTATATGGGAGGATGATATTTAAACCACTTCTCCTTAGGGAGATCAACATAAGTAGCAAAAGATTCACAGAAAGAAGCTACTATCTCAGAGTCAAGTCCATATTTACTGCTAAACTTACGGAAAATATCGGTATCCATAAAAGATTTACCACAATCAAACTTAGGTGTCATACCTGACTCCTTACCTTCGTCGAGGTCCCAATCTTCAGAGTTGCGTTTAATTCTATACAATAAATTCCATCAAAATTCAATAGTCTTCATCATAAAAGAGCCAGCACAAGAAGTATCGAGCATGGTGCGATTGTTTTCAGAAAGCCGAGCATAAAAACTTTGCATAATTATTTCTCTCGAGAGCTCATGATTGGGGCATGAATATAACATTGATTTAAGCCTCCCCCAAGCTTGAGCGATGCTTTCTCCTTCGCGAGGCCAGAAATTATATATATAATTGCGATCACGATGAGCGATACTTTTGATGAAATTCAATTTCAATCTCTTATAGTCCCACGACCTCGTATCACATAGCCTATACCATATCAATGCGTCTTCCTTAAAAGATAAAGGGAAGACCTTCTTCTTAGAAACATCATCGGGTACACCTGCAAGCTTAAATAATCCACAAACTTCATCCACATATAATAAGTGCTCATCAGGATGCTTTGTTCCATCTCCTGTAAAAGAGTTAGCTAGCAGTCTTTCAATCATACCCGAAGGAAATTCAAAAGGAGTTTCATTTTCAATAGGTTCAGTAGGTTGAGGAGCAACTCTTTGCTCTACTGGATGAGGCGAAGATACCCCGAACAAGCCCCTCAGAGAATTACTTTCCATAGTAACAAGTGATGAAATTTCAGCACACTATATAAATTTTTCCTTACCAAATTCTACCTACCAAAGGCGCTACACACCCCAGCAACGGCGCCAGAAAAGAGCCTTGATGACCCACAAGTATAGGGGATCTATCGTAGTCCTTTTGATAAGTAAGAGTGTCGAACCCAACAAGGAGCAGAAGGAAATGATAAGCGGTTTTCAGCAAGGTATTCTCTGCAAGTACTAAAATAAGTGGTAACAGATAGTTTTGTGGCAAGATAATTTGTAACGAGCAACAAGTAACGAAAGTAAATAAAGTGCAGCAAGGTTGCCCAATCCTTTTTGTAGCAAAGGACAAGCCAGAACAAACTCTTATAATAGGAAAAGCGCTCCCAAGGACACATGGGAATATCGTCAAGCTAGTTTTCATCACGTTCATATGATTCGCGTTCGGTACTTTGATAATTTGATATGTGGGTGGACGGTGCTTGGGTGCTGTTCTTACTTGAACAAGCATCCCACTTATGATTAACCTCTATTGCAAGCATCCGCAACTACAACAAAAGTATTAAGGTAAACCTAACCATAGCATGAAACAAGTGGATCCAAATCAGCCCCTTACGAAGCAACGCATAAACTAGGGTTTAAGCACGTCACTCTAGCAACCCATCATCTACTTATTACTACCCAATGCCTTCCTCTAGGCCCAAATAATGGTGAAGTGTTATGTAGTCGACGTTCACATAACACCACTAGAGGCTAGACAACATACATCTTATCAAAATATCAAACGAATACCAAATTCACATGACTACTAATAGCAAGACTTCTCCCTTGTCCTCAGGAACAAAAGTAACTACTCACAAAGCATATTCATGTTCATAATCAGAGGGTTACTAATATGCATATAGGATCTGAACATATGATCTTCCACCAAATAAACCAACTAGCATCAACTATAAGGAGTAATCAATACTACTAGCAACCTACTAGCACCAATCCCGGACTTTGGGACAAGAATTGGATACAAGAGATGAACTAGGGTTTGGAGATGAGATGGTCTTTGGTGAAGATGTTGATGGAGATTGCCCTCTCCCGATGAGAGGAGCGTTGGTGATGATGATGGCGATGATTTCCCCTCCCTGAGGGAAGTTTCCCAGTAACAGCCTCTGCCGGAGCTCTAGATTGGTTCCGCCAAGGTTCCGCCTCGTGGCGGCAGAGTTTCGTCCCGAAAGGTTCCTTCTGATTTTTTTCTCATCGAAAGACTTCATATAGGAGAAGATGGACGTCGGAGACCCACCAGGGGGCCCATGAGGTAGGGGGCGCGCCCTAGGAGGGGGGCGCCCCCACCTCGTGAGCAGTGTGGGCCCCACGGACTTCATCTTTGGTGATGATTTTTCTTTATTTATTTTAAGATATTCCGTGGAGTTTCAGGACTTTTGGAGTTGCAGAATAGGTCTCTAATATTTGCTCCTTTTCCACCGAGAATTCCGGTATTCGGCATTCTCCCTCCTTATGTAAACCTTGTAAAATAAGAGAGAATAGCCATAAGTATTGTGACATAACGTGAAATATCAACCCATAATGCAATAAATATCCATATAAAGCATGATGAAAAATGGACGTATCAGAGGTAGCCCTTGACTCCCTTGGCTCCTTTTTCAATTATCTTATTGACACAGATTATTATCAGGATGACACGGAGCTAGCCAAGCAGTTGAAGAAGAGGTAAGTATTATTTCCTCCTGCTCAGCACCTTTGCCAAGACAGAAAAGTCGACGAGTTACCCGGAAAGTACGCTTTTCACACCCCTTAGCTCATTTGGATCCTCACTTTCTTTTGAAGCAATAGTAGCACGAGAACCGGCGACAGACTCGGACCAGCGGAGGTGAAGAATTATCCTCCTGGCCATCAATACTCCAGCCATGAAACGCCGAAACGAGGTCCTTCCGAACTTAAACTCTTTTTACCCACTGGCGGGTCTCATTCGCCAGCCACTTAATTCTTTCGATTCAAACTACCAGGAGGCTTATCGCTCTTCCTCTGGCGACTCATAATAGACCCAGTTGCCGGCTTTCAAAACTGCCCTTGGGTAACAACAATTACTTTTTATTCTCTACCTCCTTATGCTCTTATACTTGTAATGACTTGTCATAACCCGTGCAGTGGACAAGCAAAGCCTAATAAGAAGGCAAAGGTGACCAAGCCGGATAGAGATCCTAAAGTCGTTGAACTGGAGCAGCAAGTCCCAACATCAGACGCTTCTGGAAAAACAACCAGAAGAACCTGCCCATGACACTCCGCCGGAAATTCCTGATCTCTCCCAGGACCACACGAATATCAATCCTTTGAACACCGAATCATCAAGCCCACTTAAACCGTCAGAAGAGCATAGTGAAGATGTTATGATCACTGCACCGGCTTTAAAGAACCGGGAAATCCAACTGTCTAGGCTAAGCACTCTGCTAAACATGAGTTCATTAAAAAGCGGAAAGTGAGATTTGAGTTCGCCCACTATTCTCAATTGAGAACTAATGAAGTACTCTCTGGCTACCTCGACCAAGTACACACCAGCCGTGACCTTGAAATCGATATGGAGAAGTTGATGCATCAAAAATATGAGGTATGAATTCCTGCTTAAATAAGTTATGTACATCCTGCCGGCCTCCAAGTCTATTGGGTATGATGGGATTGAATATGCTGTAGACTTAGAATAAGCATGAGCATCTTTGGTACAGTCCTTCCAAGGCCGGTTGTCACATTTAGAGTTAAACCGGATTTTAAATAATTAACATTGCATCCGTAGTCCCCAAGGGCTGGTTTAATCAGCATGAATGAGCCGATCTTGTTCACCATTGTTTATAAAGGAGAGCTTACCTGTGTAGCCCCCATGAACCGGCTGTGATTGTTTACGGCACAACCGGGTCATCATAAAGTAGTAAGGAGACACAAGCAATATGCATTATCCCTCAAGTGCAAAGTACTCTTGCTTGCAAAGTGCTTGGGACTTATTCACATGAGTCGTTGTATGAAGAATTTCTCAGCAGGCATTAGCCCCCAAGTGTCAAGTAATCTTGCTTGCAAAGTGCTTGGGACTTATATTCCTGTAACCCAGATATGAATGTATTTGGAACTTTGTGCTTGTACAGGACGCCACTTCTGAACTTCAATCACAGTTGGCCAATGCAAAGGCCCAGCTGGAGAATCAAGAATCTGAGACCCGGAAAGCTGATTCAAAATTCCAATTTAGCGTGGCTGAAATGGAAAAGCTGAAGACCAGTTTTGAAGCTGAAAGAAACGCCTGGGTTGAAGAGAAAACTGCTTTGACGCAGCGCGTTGGAAAAGCGGACGCGGCTCTTCAAGAGGTGACCACTGAGCTTACCGGTTTAAAACACCGTGTATCACAAATGGTTTCTGCTATCTTTGGTGAGTCGCCTTGCTAACATCAAAATTGAATCTCTTCCTTGATGGTATAAACCGCCTCTAACCAATCCATAACTATTACTCAGGTCCCAGGAGCAGCAATCTTAACCAAGACATGCTTGTGAAGCTCAAGGGTGTTTATACACTTGTTGAACAGCTATATACTGGAGCTCAGCGTGCACTGGCCACAATTTCTCAGACTAATCAAGCACCTACTCTCTTGATTGATGTCTTGAAAAACTCTCTGTTCTGCCTGCTAGATTGACGAGATGAAGAGGTCATCTGCAAGAGTCAGTGCCGTGACAGCTTTAAGCCAGGCCAAGGCGTGGTTACCAGAGCTAGACCCGGTTGAGGTAGCTACTGGATATCCAAGCTTGAAAGAAGAAGACACTTCATTTGATCAAAAGGACTTTGTTGCCTGTGTGAAAGAAATACATCCTCTGGCGACTCTGATTGCTGACGAGACAAATCTATCAAAATATCAACCGACCTATGATGCAAAGAATCAGAAGATGCCCATGCCGGTTTATAAAGTGATGAATCTGACGCCCACAATCTGTAAGCATACTTTCGCCCCAGTAGTTGACCCATCTGACCTTATAGGTGATGAAGCTGAATTCCATGCCTTATGTGGCATTGATTGGTCATCACCAAACTTCCAGACAACGGAGGATAGGATGAAGAACCGGAGAAGGATGATCCAGAAGCTTCAAGTCATCAAGACCAAGAAGATTGATCCACTTGGCAGTTCAAATATTTGAACTTCTGAAAACACTTGAACTTCTTGGCTCACTGAGTCATGTAATAGGCTAGTGAAACTTTGATCTGTCATGCCATCATGCACGCTTTGTTTTGTATGATACTATTGCAATGCCAAGTTGAAATATCTGCCACTTATGTTTATGATTTCATCAACTATGTGCATCAGATTTTCTAGTGTGCCTGCACACAAATATATGACAAGGATCCTGACGGTTTACCGCAGGACGGGTCATAATAGTACCTTACAAAGAACCACTGGTGGTTAAATATAATAAATAACCAGGGCCGGTTTAATCATGACCTTTAAAAATATCATACCTGTGATACACCACCGGCTTACCAGCAGAATAAGGGTGAAAAATCCAAAAGATGGAGTGTGGCAAGCTCTGTGCAAGTTGACACATACCACTGGCTTAATACGCTATATGCAGCAAGGGGTCATATCCCAAACTTAGAGCATAACGCTTCCAAGCAAAAAATCCTCATACCCTGGCGACTTATAGTCTTAAAGCCAGGCTGGGTTAATAAACTCCAGATATGCTCAAATATGAGCCATAGAGATGATTGTCTCAAGCCATATGTTAATACGGCTTAAATATAGGAATCCCAAAAAATGCTCAGAAAAAGATAGCAAATCAAAATCGAGAAACAGGATAACCCGGAAGGTTTTGGTGAATACACCTGGTGTTCCAAGCCAGTTCAAGAGGGTAGTAAAGCTATGTTCTCTTTAGTGAATACACCTATGTTTGAACAGGAAGCCCCCACGTGCTTTGTAACCATGGCGTATGAGCCGGACCAAGAGGGATATTCACAGCTATGCTTCAGATATGAGCAGGAAGCCCCCAAGTGGTTTGTGGCATTGAGCCGATCAAGAGGGATATTCACAGCTATGCTTCAAATATGAGCAGGAAGCCCCCAAGTGACCATAATTGTGGCATTGAGCCGATCAAGAGGGATATTCACAGCTATGCTTCAAATATGAGCAGGAAGCCCCCAAGTGACCATAATTGTGGCATTGCGCTGGATCAATAGGAATATTCACATCTATGCTTCAAATATGAGCAGGAAGCCCCCAAATGTCCATAAGTGTGGCATTGAGCCGATCAAAAGGGATATTCATAGCTATGCTTCAAGTATGAGCAGGAAGCCCCCAAATGACCATTGAAAGTGGTAAAAATTCATTATTCTTTGAAATGAAACGACAGAGGCCCTGGTTTATCAGGGATGCCGGCTTTATTATACTCTTTTATAATATATACATTGTCAAAATATGTACATCACTAGAGCTAATGGCTTCAGGTGTAGTAAGGCCGAAGATGAGCAATATTCCATGGCCGGCGATCTCCTCCTCCGACTTACGTGAGTCGTTGTGGTCTCAAATGTCGATAAGGTAGTACGATCCTTTGTTCAGATTTTTGCTGACCACAAAGGCTTCTTCCCAAGGTGGGGATAACTTGTGCATATCAGTTTGATCCTGGATAAGCCGGAGCACTAGGTCGCCTTCTTGAAAAGTTCTAGTTTTAACCTGGCGGCTGTGATAACAGCGCAGATCTTGCTGGTAAATCACCGAACAAGCCGCCGCAAGGTCACGCTCCTCATCCAATAAGTCAAGTGCATCCCGACGCGCTCTTTCATTGTCAGCTTCAACATAAGCTGCCACACGAGGTGAATCGTGATGGATGTCACTGGGGAGAACCGCATCTGCTCTGTAAACCATGAAGAAAGGCGTGTAACCCGTAGATCTGTTGGGGGTGGTATTAATGCTCCATAACACGGAAGGTAACTCCTCCACCCAACAACCCGGCGTCCTCTGTAAGGGAACCATAAGCCGGGGCTTGATGCCTCTCAGGATCTCTTGATTGTCTCTCTCGGCTTGATCATTAGACTAGGGATGAGCCACTGATGATACATCAAGCCAAATATGCTCACGTTGACAAAATTATTTCACAGCACCCTTGGATAGATTAGTGCCATTATCAGTTATGATACTGTGGGGAAAGCCAAAACAGAAAATCACCTTTTTGATGAATTGAACCACCGTCGCTGCGTCACATTCACTGACCGGCTCTGCCTCAACCCACTTTGTAAATTTGTCAACCGCCACCAGGAGGTGTGTCTTTTTATCCTTGGAGATTTTGAAAGGCCCAACCATATCAAGCCCCCAGATTGCAAACGGCCAAGTAAGTGGAATCATCCTCAATTCTTGAGCCTGCACATGAGCTCGTCGCGAAAATTTCTAACAACCATCACATTTACTGACTAGATCCTCAGCATCAGCGTGAGCCGGCAGCCAATAAAATCCATGACAAAAAGGATTAGCCACAAGAGATTTAGAGCCGGCATGATGGCCACAATCTCCTTCATGAATCTCTCGTAGAATCTCACAACCTTCTTCAGGAGAAACACAACATTGAAATGCCCCTGTGACATTGCGATGATGCAGCTCTCCATTGATGATAGTCATTGACTTGGACCACCGGGTTATCCGCCTGGCCATTTTTTCATCCTCAGGTAACTCGCCCCGGCTCATATAAGCGAAATATGGAACTGTCCAATCAGGAATCGCATGAAGAGCCGCCACCAAATGCGCGTCCGTATCAGGAACAGTGAGATCCTCCTCTATAGGCAATTTGACAGAAGGGTTATGCAGAATATCCAGGAAAGTGTTAGGTGGCAGCGGCTTATGCTGGGATCCTAACCAGCTTAAAGCATCAGCCGCCTCAATTTTCCTGTGATCAACATGTTCAACTTGATAACCCTTGAAGTGACCCACAATAGCATCAACCTCTCGACAATAAGCAGCCATGAGTGGATCCTTAGAATCCCAAGTGCCAGAAACTTGCTGAACTACCAGATCTGAGTCGCCAAAGCACTTCACTCGGCTTAACTCCATCTCCTTAGCCATCCGAAGACCGTGGAGCAAGGCCTCATATTCAGCTCCATTGTTAGTACAAGGGAACATCAACCAGAGAACATAAGAAAAGTTATCACCTCGTGGGGAAGTCAATACAACTCCAGCCCCCGAGCCTTCCAACTGCCTGGACCCATCAAAGTGAATAGTCCAATATGTGTTATCCGGCTTCTCCTTAGGCATTTGCAACTCTAACCAATCATTGACGAAATCCACAAGTGCTTGAGATTTCATGGTTGTACGAGGCACATACTTTAGACCATGAGGTCCAAGCTCAATGGCCCATTTGGCTACCCGACATGTGGCTTCTCTGTTTTGGATGATATCCCCTAACGGGGCAGAACTAACCACAGTGATGGGATGACCCAGAAAATACAGCTTAAGCTTCCGCTAGCCATAAAAAATAAGAGAAGGCTTTCGGGACGGAACACCGCCGTCTCGAGGCGGAACCTGCGCAGGAGCACTTTTTCTCTCCGGCGGAGCGATTCTGCCGAGGGAACTTCCCTCCCAGAGGGGAAATCATCGTCATCATCATCACCAACAAATCTCCCATCTTGGGGACGGCAATCTCCATCAACATCTTCAACAGCACCATCTCATCTCAAACCCTAGTTCATCTCTTGTATTCAATCTTGTTACCAGAACTACAGATTGGTGCCTGTGGGTGACTAGTAGTGTTGATTACATCTTGTAGTTGATTACTATATGGTTTATTTGGTGGAAGATTATATGTTCAGATCCATTATGCTATTTAATACTCTGATCATGAACATGTTTATCATTTTTGAGTAGTTACTTTTGTTCTTGAGGTCACGGGAGAAATCATGTTGCATGTAATCATGTGTATTTGATATGTGTTCAATATTTTGATAGTATGTATGTTGTGATTCCCTTAGTGGTGTCATGTGAATGTTGACTACATGACACTTCACCATATTTGGGCCTAAGGGAATGCATTGTGGAGTAGTAATTAGACTATGGGTAGCGAGAGTGACAGAAGCTTAAACCCCAGTTTATGTGCTATTTCGTAAGGGACCGATTGGATCCAAAAGTTTAATGCTATGGTTAGAATTTATTCTTAATACTTTTCTTGTAGTTGTGGATTCTTGCAGGAGGGTTAATCATAAGTAGGAGGTTTGTTCAAGTAAAAATAGCACCTAAGCACCGATACGTCTCCAACGTATCTATAATTTATGAAGTATTCATACTGTTATTTCATCATTCTTGGATGTTTTACAATCATTTTATAGCAACTTTATATCATTTTTTGGGACTAACCAATTGACCCAGTGCCTAGTGCCAGTTGCTGTTTTTTCTTGTTTTTTACATTGCAGGAAATCGATACCAAACGGAGTCCAAATGCAACGAAACTTCACGAAGATTTTTTATGGACTAGAAGACCAATAGTGGGCCAAAGAAGCACCTGGGGGTGCTGCGAGGGGGGCACAACCCACCAGGGTGCGCCCACCTTGGTGGCCTCCCGCACCCCCTCTTTACCCTATAAATTCACAAATATTCCAAAACCCATCGGGGTTAACCTAGATCAGAAGTTCTGCCGCCGCAAGGCTCTGTAGCCATCGAAAACCAATCTAGACCCCGTTCTGGCACCCTGACGGAGGGAGGAATCATCACCGGTGGCCATCTTCATCATCCCGGCGGCCACCACGATGAGGAGGGAGTAGTCCACCCTCGGGGCTGAAGGTTTGTACCAGTAGCTATGTGTTTAATCTCTCTCTCTCTCTCTCTCTCTCTCTCTCTCGTGTTCTTGAGATGTCACGATCTTGATGTATCGCGGGCTTTGTTAATATAGTCAGTCATATGGTGTTTTCCCCTCTCTATCTTGTGATGAATTGAGTTTTACCTTTGAGATTTCGTATTATCGGATTGAATACTTTTATGGATTTGAGAACACTTGATAAATTTCTTGTAGTTGAATACTAGTGGTGACAATGGGGTATCGTATTGATTCACTTGATATATGTTTTGGCACTCAACTCGCGGATTCCCGAGGTGACATTGGGGTAATCTACGCATAGGGGTTGATGCACGTTCTTGTCTTTGTTTCTCCGGTAGAAATCTTGGGGCACTCTTTGAAGTTCTTTGTGTTGGATTGAGTATTATGAATATGAATTTTCTTTGGTGTTATTTTAGTACGGACTCTAGGATAGATCGAACTGAAAGAATAGCTTTGTGTTTTTTAGTACGAACTCTTGAATAGATAGAACAGAAAGTAAAGCTTTGAGGTGGTTTCATACCCTACAAACAATTTATTTTTATGTTCTCTGCTAGATAGGAACTTTGGAATGATTCTTCGTCGCACTTTCAGGGATGGTTATATGATCCAATTATATTAGCATTGTTGAGAGGTTGCACTAGTGAAAGTACGGACCCTAGGCCTCAATTTCAAGCATTGCAATACCGTTTTTGTGCCCATTTACTATTTGCTGCCTTGCTGTTTTTATTTATTCAGATTATAAAAAAATATTTCTACCATCAATATTACACTTTTATCACCATCTCTTGGCGAACTAGTGCACCTATACAATTTGCCATTGTATTGGGTGTGTTGGGACACAAGAGATTTCTTGTATTTGGTTGCAGGGTCGTTTGAGAGAGACCATCTTCAACCTACACCTCTCACGGATTGATAAACCTTAGGTCATCCACTTGAGGGAAAATTGCTACTGTCCTACAAAACTCTGTGCTTGGAGGCCCAACAGATGTCTACAAGAATAAAGTTGCATAGTAGACATCAAGCACCGGTCCACCCACATATCAAATTATCAAAGTAGCAAACACAAATCGAACCAACATGATGAAAGTTGAAAGTGCAACTATCCCTGGGTGGTTTTGGTAATTACAAACAACATATAGCTCATTGAACTAATGCTACTTCAAGATGACTATTTCAGGAAGTTCAATGATTGGCATGGCATAGATTAGAAATGTGGACCCCTCAAAATGCTAAGGACACACATTGGCTCAAGCTCAAGACTTTACATTTTAATTTTAGTGATCCAAGATCACATTGAGTCCATAGGAAAAGCCAATACTATTAAAAGGGGATGAGGTGTTGCTTAATGGCTTTCTTGCTCAAAACGCTTAGTGATATGCTCCAAAAACCCTCAACCACTTTCTCATATCCACATATGTCCCAAACCAAAAGTCAAACTTGGCCCCACCGATTTGTTCTATCTGGCGCCACCGAGTTCAATTGACATAACCACTGCTAGAAACCCTAGTCACTTCGGTCTCACTGATAGGGATCTCGGTCTCACCGAGATGGGATTGCAAACTCTCTGTTTCACTTCGTAACATTTCGGTCCAACCGAGATGAGCGAATCGGTCCCACCGAGTTTGCAATGCAAACTCTTTGTTTCTCCTTCGTAACGTTTCGGTCTCACCGAGATGAGCGAATCGGTCCCACCGAGTTTGCCTGACCAACTCTCTGGTTAGCTCATTATCAAAGTCGGTCCCACCGAGTTTGAGTAATCGGTCTCACCGAGATTACGTTGTGCCCTAACCCTAATGAAATCGGTTCCACTGAGTTGACATGTCGGTCCCACCGAAAAGCCTAACGTTCACATTTTGAACTAAATCGGTCTGACCGAGTTTTCTGATTTGGTCCCACCGAGTTTGGTGAATTGTGTGTAATGGTTAGATTTTGTGTGGAGGCTAGGCTATATATACCCCTCCACCCACTCTTCATTCGTGAGGAGAGCCATCAGAACATGCCTACACTTCCAACATACATTTTCTAAGAGAACCACCTACTCATGTGTTGAGATCAAGATATTCCATTCCAACCACATAAATATTGATCTCTAGCCTTCTCCAAGTTACTTTCCACACAAATCATCTTTCAACCAAATCCAAATCCGTGAGAGAGAGTTGAGTGTTGGGGAGACTATCATTTGAAGCACAAGAGCAAGGAGTTCATCATCAACACACCATCTATTACCTTTTGGAGAGTGGTGTCTCCTAGATTGGTTAGGTGTCACTTGGGAGCCTCCGTCAAGATTGTGGAGTTGAACCAAGGAGTTTGTAAGGGCAAGGAGATCGCCTACTTCGTGAAGATCTACCCTAGTGAGGCAAGTCCTTTGTGGGCGATGGCCATGGTGGGATAGACAAGGTTGCTTCTTCGTGGAACCTTTGTGGTGGAGCCCTCCATGGACTCACGCAACCGTTACCCTTAGTGGGTTGAAGTCTCCATCAACGTGGATGTACGGTAGCACCACCTATCGGAACCACGCCAAAAATCTCCGTGTCTACATTGCGTTTGCTCCCTCAAAACTCCTCCCTTTACCTTCATATGCAAATGTTTTACATTCCGCTGCTATAGTCTTAGACTTGCGTGTGTAGGTTGATTGCTTGACTTGTGCTAACTTGCTAAAATCTGCCAAGACTTAAAATTGGGAAAAGGCTAGATTTTTATTTGGTCAAGTAGTCTAATCACACCCCTCTAGACATACTTTCGATCCTACAAGTGGTATTAGAGCTTTGGTCTCCCTTTGCCTTGATTTCCATAGCCTTTGGTGATCATAGCCTTGGTTTCACAACCTAGGAGAGTATGGCGTCTAGCGAGGGAAATTATCACCGTAGCGGTCCTTACTTTGATGGTATGAATTTTGCTAGTTGGAAGCATAAGATGGAAATGCATATTCTTGGACATAACCCCGCCGTTTGGGCTATTGCGTGTATTGGCTTACAAGGTGAATTCTTTGATGGGAGATATCGAACCGTGAAGCTACCGCGGAAGAATTGAAGATGCTGCAATACAACGCTCAAGCTTGCGATATCCTCTTCAACAGATTGTGCCCCGTAGAATTCAACAAAATCAGCCGTCTTGAGAATGCAAAGGAAATTTGGGATACTTTGATTGATATGCACGAGGGTACCGACGCCGTCAAGGAATCCAAATTGGATGTGCTTCAAAGTCAACTTGACAAGTTCAAAATGAAGGATGGTGAAGGTGTCGTTGAAATGTACTCTAGGCTTGCTCTCATCGCAAATGAGATTGTCGGCTTAGGAAGTGAAGAGATGACCGATAGATTCATCATCAAGAAGATCCTAAGAGCCTTGGATTGAAAATATGATACCCTATGCACATTGATCCAAATGATGCCCAACTACAAAGATCTCAAGCATACGGAAGTCATTGGAAGAATTGTTGCTCATGAGATGCCACTCAAGGATAAGGAAGAGCTTCACAACAAGTCAAGTGGTGCTTACAAAGCCTCATGTGATACTCCTACATCATCAAGTGAGAAACAAACCTTCAATGAAGAATTGAGCCTAATGGTGAAGAATTTCAACAAGTTCTACAAGAGTAGAAGCAAGGAAAGAAGTTCCAAGTCAAGGTCCTACAATGACAAAAGATCTTCTAGTCGTGAGCGTAATTGCTACAATTGTGGAAGACTCAGACACTACTCCAATGAGTGTACGGCCCCCTACAAACGAAGAGAAGATTCACCCAAAAGGAGAAGTAGAAGAGAAGAATCACCACCAAGAGAGAGAAGGAGTAGAGATGATCGTTATGAATGAAGAACCTCCCGGAGAAGCAAGGATTCGGAAAGGAAGGACAAATCATCAAGGAGCTACACAAAATGAAGAATCAAGCACATGTTGGTGAATGGGTATCCGGCTCCAACTCCGACCATCACTCTGAAAGAAGTTATCACTCTGACTCCGAATATACTCAAGATGAAGGTGTTGCCGGTCTAGCACTTGTGTCAACCAACTCCTACGACATATTTGACTCACCAAATGAAGGGAATGGAATATGCTTCATGGCTAAAGGCCCAAAGGTATCACACCCCCAGTATGTTGATTTCAATAGTGATGAAGATGACTTGCTAGGTGATGATGACTTACTTGTTCATAACTCTAGTGATGAAAACTATGATGAACTTGCTATTAATCATGTTAATCAAGATAAAACGAATGATGATGATAAGAAGGATATTGAGCATCTAACTAAAGAACTAAACACTCTTAAGTTAGCTCATGAAACTACCTTGGAAGATCATCGAGACCTTTTAAAGACTCATGAGAAGTTACGCTTTGAAAAGCTCAATCTTGAGTAAGAGCATGGGTTCTTAAAGGCAAACAATGATGATCTTCGCAAGAAAAGTTCTTATTACATTGCCAAGCATTTACTCCTATCTACTTACATGCCACAAGTTAAATGTAGCAACAAGAGTAGGAAAGATTCTTCTAGTAGTAACAATAATCATGCTAAATCCAATGTTGTTGCCTCTAGTAGTTCTCTTGATTCCACTAATGATTCTCTTAGCCAACTTACACTTGAGCAAGAAAATAGGTTATTGAAGGGAATTATAGAGAAAGGTGTTTGCAAGAGCCTTGTCGGATGTAAGCAATTTGAGGAAATTGTACGCAAGCAAGGAAGGCACCGGAAGAATCAAGGTGTTGGTTTTGAATGAAAGTTCAATCCCAATGGAGTTGAGTGGGAAGAAGATCAATACCCCAAGACGAAGTTTGTTCCTCAACAAGAGAAGTATGATCCTACTTATTTCCAAGGGACACAAGCTCAAGATGATCTTCTACCACAAGACCACAAGCAAAAAAGGCAAGGACAAGCTTCAAGAGGAAATTTATGCATTTGAAGAAGCTCCTAAGGCCTTGGTCAAGTGGGTTCCCAAGACAACATCAAGTTCTACTTCATCAAGTACGACTACAACTCCAAGGATTCCCATCAAGATGATCTGGAGAACTAGAGAGTTCTTGAGGGTGACTTCGCCAACATTCTTCACTCATATCATTTTGGCGAGAACAAGTGCAAACAACTTCCACATCTTGCACTAGTTCAAGGAGTCATAAACCCTCTGGTTGGTAAGACAAGGGATAAGGTATTCTAATGTTTTCATGGACATCATCTTGTGTGAACATCATCCTATGTCTATGGATATCCTTGTTTGTTCCTTGTGTGTCACATCCCTAGTTTTGGTATGCCCTAGGCTAGCCCTTCATGTGTGCATCATGTTTAAAATTTCATGAAGCTTGAAATGGGGATGCTTAAACCCTAGCACCAAATGAATTCAACTAGGGTCAAAATTAAATCTTTTCAATGAACCCAAAATGCCCTTCATAAATGTTCATCACTTTTGTTTTGGTCTAGAACCTCTAACAAAAATGGTGCACACTTCTCTAGGACACTCTGGATTTTTGAATTAAATCATAAGTATTTGAATTTGGACATTTAAATTCTATAAATATTTTAAATGTCCAAATAATCTTGAAGGCATTTGAGGGCTGTTGGAAATATTTTCAAAAGTGCCCACAATTATTTCAGGATTTTACAAAATGAATTAGTATTTTTACTAATTCAAAACAGAGGCAAACAATAGAAAACAGAAACAATTTAAAACAGAGAAGAGAGAGAAGTCTCACCTGTAGCCTGGCACTGTTGCTGGCGGCCCAGCCCACCAGGAAACATGCCAGTCATCCCCTTCATCTCGCCAGTGTGCATTGTGCGTGGCGACGACAGGAGGCGAGGGCCACCTCTGCTCGCTGGAGGCTCGTCCTCCTCCTCGTCTCGCGCTACCGAGACGCCTCGATCCCCTCTGTCCCTCCCCTTCCCTTGCCCTCTCCTCCCTCCATCGCTCATCCTCGAAGCTCGGTCGGGAGCAGCCATGGCCGCCACCCATCGTCCTCACGGCCACCAGCCACCCCTCGCCGCCCAAACGTACCCCCGAGCTTCGCCCCCATGCCCACTTCTCCCCGCCGAAGCCGACGTCCTCGGAAGCACAGCAACATCGCCATTGGGCTCCTCCTCATCCTCGGATGCCGACGACCATCGCCATCGATTTGCTCCATCCAGTGCGCCCCCGTCCTCGCTGTCGCCTCTGCTGGAACCACCGTGAGCCACCGCCCCTTCTCCCTCTCTCTTCCACGCGAAACCGCCCTCCAGTGAAATTCCCGGCCGTGGCCAAGCTTCGGCCGCCGCCGTAGCTCGCCGCCGGCGTTGTTTCTGACCACCTCGCGGCCTTCCGTCCGGTCCTTTGGATGCGGACGAGCGAGAGGCCCTCCCTGGTGCCAGCAACGTGACGAACTGCCGTCCCTAAAGCAAGTCCGTGAGCTCGCCGTCGGTTTGGTCATCGGCGAGATCCGGTGATGATGATGTGGCTGCTTAATTAGGGCTTAATCACCTAGTTAACTAACCACAGTGACACAGACAGCCGTGCCCCACTGCCTAACTAACCGACTAACTAAGTAAGATTAAGATTAATCTAATTATAGTGGGCCCACGTGTCAATTTTGACTATGCTGATGTGGGCGTTGACCGACCCAATGCTGCGTGACCTAGGCAAAGACCTTTGGGTCATCGATCAAGGCCCCATCGCCAGGTTTGACCTGGACCAGCCGCGGTTGACCTGCTGACATCACAGTGACGTCATGCTGACGCAGTAAATCATTTTCTGGATTTATTCTTTTACAGGAAATTCCAGAAAATGTTGCAAACTTCAAAAATTCATAGTAATTCAACCGTAACTCCAAATCAAACAATTTATATATGAAAAATTATCAGAAAAATGCAATCTATCCATCTGTACCATTTTCATGCATGTTAGAACACTTTAACCTTGCTGTTTAGGTGAAACAAGTTAATGAACTTATATGACCTCTTAAAATGGGCTTGCATTTGAATCTTTGGTTCAAATGGACTCATCTCAATCTGTTCTAGCTTGCATTAGCCCAAAACACATTCATATTGCCATGTCATAGCATGCATCATATTGTGCATTGCATTGATCGTGTTTCTTCTCTGCTTGCGGTGTTGTTCCCCTCGGTAGATGTTGTCCCGACAACCGTGATCGCTGACACCGATGAAGACTCAATGCTATCTTGAAGTGCTGCAAGCAAAACCCCTTGTTCATTCCGATACAATCCCACTCTCTCGCTCCTGCTCTCTTTTCGCATTAGGACAACAACGATTCATACATTATTTGCTGCGGTAGTTGAACCCCTTTATCCTCTCGCATGACCCGTCATTGCCACAAAGAATAGATGAAACCCACTAGCATGAGTAGGAGTTGTTTGAGCCCTGATGTGCCTACTCAATCATGCTTGTTTGTCATGCCTGCTATTGCTTAGAGTTGTGTCAGGTCTGGTTCATCAGGGATGAATCGGAGGTGTGTGAACATGTCCTGACAACTTTGGTATCAGAGCCTAACTGCCTGTAGGTTTACCAAGCCAAACCGGCCGAAGTTGTGTATAGAAATGCTTTAGTTATGTAAGGGAATTGATTGTGAAAGGGAACGTAAGGCTCTTTTTACTCCTTATACCTCATGGCCCTATGATCTGAGTCATCCTTTTCTCTTCTACGGGGATTAAGAACTAGGCCTTCTCATCTATCTATCAGGATCACGTGTTACTAATCCATACACTTTTAAGACTGTTGGTTTTATGCCCCAGTTCAGTTTCTACTACTTCCGTGTGTTCATAGCTGGTCTCAGAACCTTGATATTGTGATGTTGAGTGGTCATGCCACCATTTTTGCAGGATGTCTCAAATCTTTTTGAGCATTTGCAGTCGTTATGCTGTCCGAGTCATCCCAGGTTTCTAAATAGTCTGATGCATTTGCAAATCCCTTCTCTCCGTTTCTAATGTTCATTTGGGCCAGATCAATCACACAAATTAGTGTGTTGAGGTACTCCGCTGCCTCGGCATATATGTTGGAGCTATTATTGAACCTAGGTGTTTTAGGGAGTCACCTAGTAATCTAGCCATGTTTTATGTTCCGGTGTGATGATTCTGGCCATTATTTCTGAAAGCATCCCGTGATGTTATTAGTTAGTAGGTATTCTATTCCTGGGTTCTTGAACCCGAGATTCACCCTACTTACTTCATGTTGATAGTGTTTGCTCATTCCTTTAGGTTATTAGTAACCTTTGCATTAGTCCTCGAGGTCTGTGGTATTTCCTTCTTCCAAATACTATGAACCGCTTATGGCAGAAGTTCCTCATTGAACCGAAGGATCACAATCAAAGTACTCTTGAGGAATTCTCCATTCATAATTGTGAATCTGCCAGTTCTACCTCTATGCATGGGTTATCCGGTAGAAATATGTTGAATTTGTTCGGCATACTAACCCATGCCTCCACAACTCGAAAAGTTATATGTTCCTTGAGTTGTCCCTCTTGGTTGTATTCTGACCCTCGTCTATCAATTGATAGTCAAGAGTATGTGTGCGATCGTGTTTATCGATGCCTATTATCCTTGTGGTCCGTCAAGCCATTCTATTCCAGATTGACTAGGAGAAACAAACTCCAGTACATCATCCATATCTAGGATTGGGTCAAAGTAGTTGTATTCCGCAGATCAAAATGCCAATCTAGCTTTTGATTCTGTTCTACCCTAAAGTATTGCCCTCTTGATGTCAGGAATGTCATGATAATTGCACCAACCCTTATGAATTCTTGATGCAGTGATACTTCTCGCCATCATTATTCATTCCTCGGTCCCGTGTTGTCGCAACCGGAATGCCGACAAGTGAATAGTGATGTGTGAAATCAATACGCCTAGCAACCCCCTTGCTTGGTAGTTAAAGGACAATAATTTCATTCTTAGCGTGTTGGTTATTGAATCATCATTCTAAGATAAGTCGTGCTACCTAGTCCTTGTTTCCGGTGCACTCTTTGATCAATGAGTTAGGGATTATTCAATCCTTGCTTATGTGTTCATATCTTCTTGCTCTGAAAAGCAAGATTGGTCTCGAGCTTAGTAACATATCGATGGTTCGTGTTTTTCCAAATGTCTTCTCGGGAGTATCACCAGGTCGTCGCCTAACCGCTATGTTGGGTTCGTGATCAAGTTGGTTTCCTTGTAAACCACCCCTTCTCCAAGAATCTGTGTTGGATACCCCTGAGCTAGTTGGTTAAGCCAAACAACAACTTGGAGAGTTGGAAGATAAAAGCTTGTCCGACTTAGTTCCTTTTAAAGGATATCCTTTTTGAGTGTGTGTTGAAGAAAGATGATATCCTCATTGATTGGTCCCTGTGATCAGTTGTTGGACCTATTGTCGTATCAAAACTTTGATTTGAGTATGGGTTATCATCAAATCAAATCAGAACCAACGATGTTCATAATGTTGTTTTACTCGTGGTTGATCCCTCGAGCATAGACCATTATATTTTTTTGGGTCTGACCAATGCTATCACTTGTTCACACAGTTATGGAATTCCATCTCCATGGAAACCTGGATGAATTGTTATTGAGCCCATCAGCAACACTGCTACCTTCTCCATAATTATGTCGAACATTAAAGCTAGTGTTGGAGACTTTTATAAGCATTATCTTCATGTCCCTTTCATGAAGCAAATGTTCGGATGAAAGAAGTGACTTCCTCTAGTTCATGTGCATTTGAAGCAAGTTGTCACCGTGAATTCGAGAAAGTTTGTTTTTGCTTTCTCCGGAATCATCCCAAGTCATTCATGCATGTGCGAAGTATTCCATGGTTTGATAGGCTCGCTACCTCCACTCCATGTGTAATCCCTAGCACACCAAGCCACTGATTGACTTGTTCAAGGAAAAGAAGTCTATGCTTGGGATCTAATCCATGGACTTGCGTAAAGACTCCGATATCCTCGATGATGGTTCCCCACCTGAACTCGGTAGTGTTTCATTATAAGACTACTACGTGGTCATGCTTGTCTGGGACAACATGCTCACATGTATGTAGCAGAACCAGCTCATGTTTTGGAGCTTGCTATCATAGTTCATATCCCGAGAATCTCGCAACGTCATCTCGTCGATTTGTGTTGCAACCTTTCTTTTCGGACATGCTGAGTCCGAATTATCCTATTACCAATCGGATCTGAATCTCAGGCAGATATGATGGTTGGAACATTCCCAACAGTTGCATTTTGTTCCTAGCTTGCACCGCCATTGTGTCAATTCCCATGGGCTGCCCTCTCAGTAATTGTTGTTTAGGATCATCTTCAAAAGTGGTCCTACCATGGGTCCCATCCATTTCTGATGATAAGCAAAATCATCCATTGTGTTGTCTTCAACAAGGTAGTCGACATCATCCATTCGAATCCAGATATGCCATTCCTTTGAACTCCGCCAAACGATCAATTATAAATTGCCTTAAGATGGTATGGAGAGTTTCAATGATCTATGGATCAAAAGTAATTCTTTTTGCCACTTAAGGGAACAGTCCAACGAGTCACCTCTTCCGAGGTGCCCCGTTACGGGATCATGGCAATTATTTCCTCGCCACCTTGACACCATCGACCATCTTTCTAAGCGTGGAATTGTTGCCCACCAAATCAAACCCCGTCGTTATTCTTCCATCCCTCTCGATGTGTTTTGTGTCTCAACTCGAGATGTTTCAACATCTCATTCCGCGAGTTGATATGGTATAGCTCGATCTTCGAGAAGATCAATCCTAGTAGAGTTTCTTTCCGTCGTCATCGCGTGGATGAATATCTTAAAAGCAAAGATGTCAAGATCAAGATGATGCAATTAATCAACATCTTCGAGAAGGGCAGTTGAATCCTGAAGATCGTGATAGTTTTGTGACCCCCTTTCCTTTTACCTCATGTTTTGAATCTCCGGACGAGATTCTTGTTAGTGGGGGTGAGCTGTCACATCCCTAGTTCTGGTATGCCCTAGGCTAGCCCTTCATGTGTGCATCATGTTTAAAATTTCATGAAGCTTGAAATGGGGATGCTTAAACCCTAGCACCAAATGAATTCAACTAGGGTCAAAATTAAATCTTTTCAATGAACCCAAAATGCCCTTCATAAATGTTCATCACTTTTGTTTTGGTCTAGAAACTCTAACAAAAATGGTGCACACTTCTCTAGGACACTCTGGATTTTTGAGTTAAATCATAAGTATTTGAATTTGGACATTTAAATTCTATAAAATATTTTAAATGTCCAAATAATCTTGAAGGCATTTGAGGGCTGTTGGAAATATTTTCAAAACTGCCCACAATTATTTCAGGATTTTACAAAATGAATTAGTATTTTTACTAATTCAAAACAGAGGCAAACAATAGAAAACAGAAACAATTTAAAACAGAGAAGCGAGAGAAGTCTCACCTGTGGCTCGGCACTTTATTGGCGGCCCAGCCCACCAGGCAACATGCCAGTCATCCCCTTCCCCTCGCCAGTGTGCATTGTGTGTGGTGCATGCACAGGAGGCGAGGGCCACCTCCTGCTTCGCGCTGGAGGCTCGTCCTCCTCCCTGTCCCCGCGCCTGGAGACGCCCTCGATCCCCTCTGTCCCTCCCCCCTTCCCTTGCCCTCTCCTCCCCTCCATCACTCGTCCCCGAGCTCAGTCGGGAGCAGCCATGGCCGCCACCCATCGTCCTCACGGCCACCAGCCACCCCTAGCCGCCCAAACGTACCCCCGAGCTTCGCCCCCATGCCCACTTCTCCCCGCCGAAGCCGACGTCCTCGGAAGCGCAGCAACATCGCCATCGGGCTCCTCCTCATCCTCGGATGCCGACGACCATCACCGTTGATTTGTCGTCAAGTGCGCCCCCGTCCCCACCATCGCCTCTGCTAGAACCACCGTGAGCCACCGCCCCTTCTCCCTCTCTCTTCCGCGCGAAACTGCCCTCCAGTGAAGTTCCCCGCCGTGGCCAAGCTTCGGCCGCCGCCGTAGCTCGCCGCCGGCGTTGTTTCTGACCACGCCGTGGCAATCTGTCCGGTCCTTTGGATGCGGACGAGCGAGAGGCCCTCCCTTGTGCCAGCAGCGTGACGAACTGCCGTCCCTATCGCAAGTCCGGCGAGCTCTCGCCGTTGGTTTGGTCATCGCCGGCGTAGATCCAGTGATGATGACGTGGCTGCTTAATTAGGGCTTAATCACCTAGTTAACTAACCACAGTGACACAGACAGTCGGGCCCACTGCCTAACTAACCGACTAACTATGTACGATTAAGATTAATCTAATTACAGTGGGCCCACGTGTCAATTTTGACTGATGATGTGGGCGTTGGCCTGACCCCACCTGTCTGTGACCTAGGCAGCACTGGGTCACTGACCAGTGGGCCCCACTGGCCAGGTTTGACCTGGACCAGCCGTTGTTGACCTGCTGACATCACAGTGACGTCATGCTGACGCAGTAAATCATTTTCTGGATTTATTCTTTTACAGGAAATTCCAGAAAATGTTGCAAACTTCAAAAATTCATAGTAATTCAACCGTAACTCCAAATCAAACAATTTATATATGAAAAATTATCAGAAAAATGCAATCTATCCATCTGTACCATTTTCATGCATGTTAGAACACTTTAACCTTGCTGTTTAGGTGAAACATGTTAATGCACTAATATGACCTCTTAAAATGGGTTTGCATTTGAATCTTTGGTTCAAATGGACTCATCTCAATCTGTTCTAGCTTGCATTAGCCCAAAACACATTCATATTGGCATGTCATAGCATGCATCATATTGTGCATTGCATTGATCGTGTTTCTTCTCTGTTTGCCGGTGTTGTTCCCCCTCGGTAGATGTTGTCCCGACGCTGTGATCGTTGACACTGATGAAGACTCAATGCTATTTTCAGAAGTGCCAGGCAAGCAAAACCCCCTTGTTCATTCAGATACAATCCCACTCTCTCGCTCCTGCTCTCTTTTACTGCATTAGGACAACAACGATTCATCTATTATTTGCTGCGGTAGTTGAACCCCTTTATCCTCTGCATGACCTGTCATTGCCACAGTAAATAGATGAAACCCACTAGCATGAGTAGGAGTTCTTTGTTCCCTGATGTGCCTACTCAATCATGCTTGTTTGTCAAGCCTGCTATTGCTTTGAGTTGTGTCAGGTCTGGTTCATCAGGGATGAATCGGAGGTGTGTGTGAACATGTCCTACTATTGAGAGCTAAGTGTGTGAACACGATTTGGTAAAGGTAGCGGTGAGAGGCCATGTAGGAGTACATGGTGGGTTGTCTCATTGAAACCGTCCTCAGGAACTGAGTTCTGTGTTTGTGATCCATGAACAGTTACTACCACACATTGGCTTCCGGTAACTCGACCCCTCTCGGCTTATTAATCAACTTGATCTGTGTCCAGGAGTTGCAACTAGTTTCTGGTGTTTGTAGGTAGTGTTAGTAGTCTACCAAGTGGCACCATGCAGGTGGGCTTGGGACAGACTAGGCACCATGGCACGGTGTACCAAGCATAGAACCACCCGTCGAGGTGGGCTTGGGAACCCTGCACACATCGTTTGGGGCCGTGAGCGACACCCCGGCCGTATCTCCTTGCGGATGGAAACCGAGTAGGCGATAAACCTGGACTAGAGACTTGCGTGGTTAGTCAGGTCATGGCCTTCTCCCTCGCCCGGCTTCCGCTTGAAGGTTGCCGAGATACACGAGGTGTACATGGCGGTAAGTGGCGAGAGCGTGTGTGAAGAAGTACACCCCTGCAGGGTTAAAATTATCTATTCGAATAGCCGTGTCCACGGTAAAGGACTTCTGGGTTGCCTGTACAGTTCATAGACAAGTGAAAGTGGATACTCTAAAATGCGCAAGATCAGCGTGAGTGCTATGGATGGCGTTCTCGTAGGGAGACGGGAGCGGATCCATAGTGGTGTATTGATATGGTGAATATGTGGACTCGTGTGCGCCACCTCAAAAGAGTTACTTGCAGTCGTAGTTAGGATAGCCACCGAGTCAAAGTTGGCTTGCTGCAGTCAAACTCCACCACCCCCTTTGTTGATAATGATGCATATGTAGTTAGTTCTGATGTAAGTCTTGCTGAGTACATTTGTACACACGTTTGCCTCACTTATGTTTTTGCAGAGAGACTTCAGTCTCACTAGTAGTTCCGCGTGGACTTTGACGTTTAGCTTGTTACCTCAGCTACGATCTTGTGCCTCGGCAGGATCTTGTGGATAGTCAGGCTTCTAAGCCTTTTTCATTTGTAGATGTATGTACTCAGACATGTTAAGCTTCCGCATGTGTTTGCCTTGTATGCTTTGAATGCTGGGTCGAGAGACCCATGTTTGTAATATCTCGCTCCTCGGAGCCTAATGAATAAATACTTGCGTCTTTGAGTTATGTTTTGATGCCATGTTGTATTTACACATACCGAGCATATTGTGTGTATGTTTGAAATGCTTGGTATGTGTGGGATCCGACAACCTAGTTGTTTATCCTTGGTAGCCTCTCTTATGGGGAAATGTAGTCTTGTGCTTCCATGAGCCATAGTAGTCCGCCATGCCAGTTCACCGGAGTCCTGGCTGCCCAAAGACTCTTGCTCCGGAACACTTGACTGGCCGGCATGTGTTTCACTTCGTTCCTGTGCATCCCTTCGGGAAATGTCACGCGGTGACTCCGAGTCCTGCCTAGCTCATTGACCGGGTTCCCGGAGTCCTGTTAGCCAGTGCTACAGCCCGATTCACACAGCTGACCGACATGCTCGAAGTTGATTCATGTATGCCTATCCCCATGGGTTAGTACCGCTTTGGGTTCACGACTAGCCATGTCGGCCCGGGTTCTTTGTCATATGGATGCTAGCGACACTATCATATACGTGAGCCAAAAGGCGCAAACGGTCCCGGGCCATGGTAAGGCGACACCCGTGGGAATACCGTGCGTGAGGCCGCAAAGTGATATGAGGTGTTACCGGCCAGATCGATGTGACATGGAATCGGGGTCCTGACATTGTGGGACTAACCCGTGTAGGTATTGAAAGTGCAACTCACACCAATGGATTGCTCCAAATGATCTACATCAACCTTGAGCATCCACATCTTCAACATCTACATGAAGTCATCATCGACAAAACCCAAGGTTAGTTCATCCCTCTTAGGGGGGTTATCACATCTAGGGGGAGCTTTGCTCTAATCAATTGAGCTAAAGCAACTCTAATGGCGTGAACACAACAATGCTTTATGTAAAAGTGGTAACCCCAATTGTGCTTAAACAATGAGTATGACCTATGATCAAATGTTCTCATTTGACTCCTAAGTCAATATACTCATATATAGATGACCTAGTCATCGCCAATTGCTTGATAGATGCTACAATGTTTGTGCATGCTTTGTCACAAGTTTCATTTGCCATTTTATTGTGTGAGCATGTTGATTGCATATTTTACTCATTCAAGGACATACACTTGTCGTTTTGATCACTACAAAAAAATACACTTCCGTGATGATACGTGTTTGTCACAATAGGTCGCGTTTTTTGTCATGCATGTACATCCATGACAATTTTTTGACAGAATCAAGATAGGCATACAATGCGTCAGAGAAGTGTTCCATGACATTACCAAAATTATCATCACAGAAGTGTCCACTTCCATGACGATAAATCGTGCGTCACCGAAGTGCTTTCGTCAAGGGTGACCGACACGTGGCATCCACCGTAACAGAACGCCGTTAAGCTATCGGGTCGGGTTTTGGTCCGATAACCCGTTAACAACCCCGACCAATGGGAAATTTCCATGTGTAAAATACTTATTGGCCGGACGAAACACGTGTCAGCTCGTCAGTGGGTCAGATCGGCGCCTATGATATGTCGACATGTGGCACGGCCCAACAGAGGCCCATTCCTGTGAAAAGGCCGGCCCGTTTGACTTGGTCAAAAGCTGGCAGGTCGGCCCATGGAAAGCCTGTTAACGGCATGTTCGCATATAGCCCATTTACAACCTGCTAACCTAAGGCCCGTTACGCCCTATTCGAATTAGGCCCAGTAGCGTCATCTGGGCCATCCAATATGATTCCAGCCCGTCTTCACTTCTGGCCCATGTATGGCCCGTAACGTCTTTCGGCCCATATGAGGCCCTATGTAACTCTTGGCCTACTAACGACCCGTGGTGAACCGGCCCGTAATGAACATTGTATCACTTTACACCCATTAACGGCCGTGGTGAAATCGGCCCGTAATGAATAAAGGTATCACTTTATACCCATTAACGGCCCGTTATTCCGTTGGGCCATTTCCAGCCCATGTTATCTTTCGGCCTTCTCAGAGCCCATTTATACTTGGGCTCATTTGCAGCATTTGTTTACTTACGGCCCGTTACTGTCATTTTCTGCTTGTGGGCCAAATTCAGCCCGTGGTTACAGTCGGCCTGTTTGTGGTCCGTTAATACGTTGGGCCATTTTCATAGCGTCATCAAATACGGCCTATTAACGTTGGGTCTGCTACGGCCGCCCATGAACGGATGATTCCAACTCTAGCCCGTTTACGGCCATAATGCGACTTTATTATTGGCCCATGTTTGCCAATCGATCATCTGACCCGTATACGGCCCATTGATGATACGGCCCGTAGAAGGCCCATTTTTCTACGGCCCGTAGAAGGTCTGCTGTTTCTACGGCCCGTAGAAGGCCCACTGTTTCAACGGCCCGTAGGAGGCCCAGTGTCACTACAGTAAATATTAGCCCATGGTTATTGTGCCCTAGTTTTCAAAAATAGGTTATTGCAGCCACAAGTTAACCGCGGAAAAATAACTGCAATGACTAGAAGCAAACAAATAAACAAGACAACAAGGAAATAAATAAGCAAGCAACTAACGCTAGGCTATCACCGCTATTACACATATTACATCCACTGGGCATCAAAGTTCGCCACCAGTGCAAATATAGGGAACAAAGCAGCATATCATATACACCTTTGGCCGTCAAAATTGGCCACGATTGCAAATAAACGTGGCAGCAAAACAAGAGCATAACTGAAACAACTTCGAAGAGCTCAAGAAGCGTTATCCTCGGTATCCACCATGTCGGCAATAAGCTTAGCAAGCTGATTAGCTTTGTCATGTTTGGCGCTAGAATCCTCCAACGCTTCTTTGTTGCACCGAAAGTATGCATCTGAATGCTCCGGGGACTTCCGCAGTCCTTCCGCTTCTTGTCGCAAAGACAATGATCAATGTCTTTCACTTGTAGTTGAGACTCAACAAACCGAATCGATTCGCATGTGAGTTTGAATAGCTTGTACAAGCGGTAGTGGACAGTAATTCCAACACTAAACCAAGACAGGATGTGTCACTATCCTGAACCTTATCTGCATTACTTCGTTCACCGTTGCTTAATAAGGCAGTCTTCCCGAATATTCTGTCAGCATTCGAAAAGAAGAAACAAGCAGACACATAACAAGTTTAGCATGTACATTAGTAAGGTGGACAGGATTAAACTACCAAGTCTTCTATTTCCAAGTACTATTACATAATAAAAGCATCAAACAAACATATATCTATGTCCTATGGTAGCAATGGAATCTTAAATTAGAACAGTTGTTCTTCAGGTTTAGGCACTTGTTCTACATGAACAGAGTACAGTAAGACGCAACAATATAATACTTAAAAATAGAAAATGAGCTCATAGACCTTACCACATTCTTGGTTTGGGACCAAGATCTGAACAAGGCGTTCCCGGTCATCGTCCGATAAATGTGTCTCGGGGAGAACGTAAGGGAATTTGATGAGTTTCTTTGCCAGTGAAGTACGTTTTCTTCAGGTAATTCTGATACTGCCAACAAGCATTCTTGAAGATAGCAGAGGTATTAGCACAGATTGCCTGATCCCGAGTTTCCAAATTGGTCCTTCTCTATAGAGAAAAATGGGAAAATTTGTTGTATTATAACCATCATGGAGGTACGATGTATGGGAAGTAAAGTAATTGCCATGAATAACATTACTTACACATAACTCCCGGAGAAACACCGCAATGTGCATTTTCCTTCATCTTCAGTATAATATTTCCAAGATGGGAAGATACGCACATACGATTTAACAACATCAAATGCGATAGATGCTAAACTACGACTAGCTAGTTGTGCTTCCTCCACAGGAATAGGCGTACTAACTGGTGGAGTTGGGGTTCGTCGTGATAGTAATGGACCTTTGGGCACTGGAGCTGCCTTACTAACTGCTCTTGTTTGGGAGCTCTGTGGTGGAGATGGTGTTGTGTCAACAGGAATTGGGTTACTATCGGCTGGGGTTGGGGTTAGATTTGGTGAAGCTGGTTCTCTGTCCATCGTAGTAGGGGTACAATCTACGAGAGTTTGGGTTATGTGTGGTAGGGCTGGTTCTTGTGCATGTACAACCGGGGTGCTATCTCCACCAAGAGGTAGCACTGTTTTATTGAAGACCGTGTTTTAGTCCGCTAGATATCGGCATCACCGCTCCAATTCAAATGGCTGATAAGCATGAAACATAGTTGAATGTACAGACATTGTATGAGAGACAGATGCAATAGATAGTGTGGAAAAAGAGGGCATGAAATAGTTGGCATGTATATTGTTTAACTAAAACAGATAGCATGACATAATTTCACATATATGATGTCTATCTAAACTGGATAGCATAGCATAACATAATTCAAAGATATGATGAATAACTAAACAGGATCGTCTGACATAATTAACCTACATGTTATCTAAGTAATCAGGATCGCATCATTTAATTCACATATATGATTTATATGCTAAACAGAGGGCATTCGATATGATGTCTGAACTAAGAACATGGTGTTGAATATTGTGTATATGATGTCTAAACTCTGCAATGCAAGACACCGTATGCATGATATGAGCAGTATAACCGTGCCAAGTTAGAGCATACACCTCAGTGGGGGAATAGGACTGGTCATCTGTCTCTGAATCCATCTCTAAGGAGCTATCAGGACCCAACAAGAGATCTGCTTCGACAGGTAGCACTGTCTGCTCTGAAGGCCTTGTTTTCACTCCAGATTTTTCCATCTCCCACCCAAATGGATGATTCACAAGATGAGTAGTTTAATGTACAAACATTGTCGACAAATGGAAATGTAATGAAGAAAAGGATGGGCAAGATATCATTCAAATATATGATGCCTGGTTAACCAGGATGGCATTGCACATTTCACATATATTATGGCTGGCTAAAAGACATGAGACTGCATAATTCCCATATATGATATAGAAACTAAACAGGTGGCATTACAGAACATGTCTAAACTAAGCAGATGACATATATGATGTCAAAAGTAGGCACCGCAAGGCAACATATGCATGATATGACTAACATCATCATGCCAAGGTAGAGCAAACACCTTGGGGGGTAAATAGGAGTGGTCGGGCGTCCAAATCCGCCTCGTAACAGATATCTTCCTCTGGATTACAACTGGAGAGGGTTGGGGAGGATTTGCCATTGAACCCACCATGGAGCGATGTGCGCATGACATTGTATTGCAGCATAAAACTCTTCTCTTTTTCTCTACATGTTCAAGATGATCGTGTACAATATCGACATGCATCTGAAAAAAATATGGTGAGATTATGTAAGGAGAGCATGCAGAAATTTAGAGTGATGGTAACAACCGGTGGATCGATGTTTTTCCGTTGAACCAAAATATCCCTAATGGATCGACGTGAATGTATAGTAATAAGTGATGCAACAAGTGTACAACCTCTTTGCCGTAGTAATGTCGACCTCAAAGCATCATTGGGTTGGTCCTTTGAAGCGATTGAGGCAAAGGTGGCTGTCGGAGGTATGGAGTAAGATCTCGAGGAATCAGTAGAGCGGCGCCTGTGGCAATCTGCTTTTTATGGGTCGATTACGTCATTGGAGCAGCTCCGGTGAGCCGTAAGACGTCAAGGTGAAGCGACACGACAGACATTGTCAATCTCAAGTGGGATTCTAATAGCATCTCCAATAGATGATGTAAAATGGATGTAAAATTAACATCACCAAAAAACCACCCGACTACAACAGATGAGGTAAAAACTGTTGACTCTGAACTTAACTGTCGAAACTGAAATTTACTGTGGAATCTGAATGCTACTGTCGAAACTGAACGCAATGGTAGCAGAGAGGCACTTGACATGAAGTTTATGGAGGGCTTGCAGTTCATCTTCAACCTGCATCCCCCTGAGTCGCCAGCCACCACCAGCCGGACCGTCGGCCCCAGCGCCGCCTCGCCGCCCCGAACCAACTCGCCACCGCCGCCCCGGCCAGCCCTATAGCCCCCCCCCCCCCACACTGAACCCTAAGATAGATAGCGGGGTACCTCTCTGGCAAGCCCCTGTCCCTGCTGCGGGTGGTTCTTCCTTAACTCCGGCGAGCCCCCCCAACCCCTGAAAATCGACTGACCCAATAGTCAATTCAGCCGACTGAAGTGTGGCTTAATCGGAGCAGAGCAAAGACGAAGCGAGGGGAGAGCAGCAGCAGCAGCTGGGCGAGCGAGCGATCGAGCGAGAGCCGGAGCAGCAGCAGCAGATCCGGCTGGTATGGACGCCGCCGCCGAAGGGGCTTCGCACTGGGGGAGAGCCACCATGAAGATGTCGCCCGTGGCGCCGGCTTCAAGGTAGCCGCTCCATGGGGGTGCGGGATGGAGCACCGTCGGCACCGGGAGGTCGAGTTAAGGAGAAGGTGCGATGCGATGAGTGTACAACCTCTTTGGTGGCGGCGAGTAGGCCTCGGCTTCATCCGAGGAGTCGGTGAGGGTGCTGCGGTTTCGGTGGAGCAGGTTAAGGCGGCGCTGTGGGGATGGAGCAGCCACGATAGATGAGGCGATCATCGGAGCAACTCCTTGGAGGTGGAGGACGGGGCGGCTGAACCGGCGGGACAGCGAGTGTGATGAAGGATCCTCATCTGGGGAGGTGGACGAGGGACGTCGAGCTGTTGCGGTGGACAACGTCGTCGGGGAAGAGGCTCCGACTGGGCAACGGTGACGTGGCGAACGGAGGAGGGTGGGGTTTCGCGGCTAGAGCGGAGAGGTTATGGTGGCCTGGGATTTCGAATGGCGAAAAGGGGGCGATGCGAGGGGGTGAAGCATGACTTAGGAACGCGCTTGTCCAAAATGTAGGGTGTGTTACAAAAGTACCCCCCACCGATTTGACCTAGCGGCCCTTTCGGCTCAAGGTTAGAAGGGGGATTTCGCGTGTCGGGATTTGGCAGCTGGAGGGAGTTTTTGCGTGCATTGTAATTTCGGGATAGCAAGGTGCGGGTTGTGAAGGCGCCAGTTTTGGGAGCACAATATCTGAATTTTCGGGATATAACAAGACGCAGGTTGAATTTTAGGGACAAGCCTAACGTGTCGTAATATTGTACTTGTACGTACCAAATCAATTCGCACTTCCCTCAACCAAAAAGAAAACGAAAAAAAATAAAACTATTCACACCACACAAAGAGAGAGTCTTGCCCAGTTTTACTATACATATGCTATTCAAAGCTACTCCCTCCTTCCATCTATATAGGGCCTAATGCGTTTTTCGATGCTAACTTTTGGTCAAATATTAGAGCAATGATATATGACATGCAACTTACACAAAGCACACCGTTAAATTAAATGCGTGAAAAGTTCTTTCAATGATATAATTTTCACATTGTGCATGCCATGTACTATTAATCTTGTCAATAGTCAAAGGCGGTCTTAAAAATCTCATTACGCCCTATATGGATGGAAGGAGGGAGTATGAATCCATGTTATGTCCGATTAAATTTTTTCGTTTGCTGTATAATGCATGTAACCTACTCATACCAACATTTTAGTGCATTCCAAATGTCTATACTACCGCTGCAATTCGAACTAAATTTGAATTCGTTTCTCTATTTCAATAAGAATCTACAATCATGATTGTTGCCAACTTCAACCATCATAGTTTCCTTGCTATCCGCCAGATATAAATCGACGGCCTATAATGCAGGATGGCAGGCACACCATCATCAACAACTCCGTTTTTTATAAGAGTAGAGATAAAATATATTAAATGTAGTATACCATGTTCATAACCACACCATGTGTATCACCGTTATATATATTCACACATCCGTCGGTTTGAAACACTATGATAAATTCTTCAAATATCCGAATTCTCTTTTATAGTGAAGTATATATGATCTCTATTCGTCTTTTACACCCACACAACCCTCTTATCTTTGTAGCTAGCGCTTAACTTTCTCTTGTGCATGCACACGCCCGCATCCCTCTCACCCTCCCTCTGCATTCTCTAGCTCCATCGCGCAAAATTCATCTTTTCACTATAGGTCGTTCACCCACGGTGTGTGTAGGCCCCCCAGCTCCTTTTTTACGGCACACATCGATCGATATGCCTCTCTAGCCAGGTGTGCCTAGCACAAACACAAGCTTCCCCTCTTCTCTTGTCACCGTCCATGCCTCACTCCCACCACTCTTTTCATCGTTCTCGTACTACTTCCTCCCCCTCGATATAGTATGCCTCTCGTACCACCTCCTACATGCATCCCTCTCTCTCTATCCTTTTCCTCGTGCCTCATTTGCTTCTAACACACACATGCATGTATACTGATCGATCTCCCAACATATACCTAGATCGACTTTAACTACCCCCCCATCGATCGGCGTACCTCACAAGTTATGTCTCTCCTTTCTCTTACAACGGGCGATTGATCTTCCTATGTAGTTACGTCTGCTTACCACAGCCACATCGTCCCCCTCATCATTCGTGCATGCCTCCTGAACCGTCTCTCACATGCACGTGCACAGACAACAAGCAGCCATCTCCTCTCTTATTGATATTGCGGACCTGCCCTCCGTTTGTCTAGCAAGCCTATCCCACCATTTGTTAGAAGCAACTCCACTACCACCCCCTCCAACACTCTAGCTCTGTCTCTCTCCCAACCTTATTCATCTCCTGCACATATGCATGGATGCCGATCGATCTCCCTTAATACATGAGGCAGATCGATCTCCTTAATACATGAGGTAGGACTCTCTCCTCCTCCACACATATACCAGCCATTGTACCTCTATAGTTAATTGGGCCTCCCTCTTCCCCCACCACACACACCGATAGTCGGCGCTGCAGTAGGTATCCATGCCACAGAGACAAACTGCACATGTCCCATCTCACGTTCGATGGGCCAGCCACTCTATATCTTTGATGCGGGCACACACAAATTCGATGGCACTCTTTATTGATCGCGCGCGCACACACACACACACACACACACACACACACACACACACACACACATCATCCCTCTCTTCGATTCTATAGACACCTCAAGCCGATGATACCTCCACTCTCTTCTCGTGGATCGCCCCCTCTATATATATGTTATATCCAGTACTTTATTTCACACACATTGCATATGTTAAATTTTTTGATTGACCCCCCCCCCAAAACTCTCAAGAACCCACACACTATATCTCTCTAGGTTTGTATCCTCTCTCACACAACCCCACGTAGGTGGTGTACGTATACATGAAGAGAATAGGTGCACCGTGCACGTACTTACGCTTCGTGCCCAGCCACACCAGCTGGGTACACGGTGGAGCTCATTTCTTTCTGAAATGGCAGCCCACGTGCTAATTTGAACGCTCAGAAGCGGTTGTTTACCTAGGGAGGTCGTGTACCACACGTGCACGAAACAAAGTTCGACTTGACGCGTTGCCGCGTTATTTTTAAACAAAGTTATAGCGCTCAATGGCACGTACACAGAATATAAAACGATTTTTATGGAGGAAAAGGTAGTCTGCTACTCCGCTCTTAAGAGTATCTCACACAAGGCTCTGGTGGCCTCTCTCTCTCTCTCTCTCTCACCGTTGGTCACTGGTCCGGCCGCATCCCGTCCGCCGGGGGAAAGGGAGTGCGGTGGCCTCTCTCTCTCTCTCAACGTTGGTCACTGATCCGGCCGCATCCCGTCCACCGGGGGAAAGGGAGTGCGGTGGCCTCTCTCTCTCTCACCGTTGGTCACTGATCCGGCCGCATCCCGTCCGTCGGGGGAAAGGGAGGAAGTGCATCGTTTCTCTGTTCGACGACGCCGAGGTAGCACGTCCCGATCAGCTGTACACGTCGTTCTCTCTGACCAAGCTCCGGCACGGCAGGGCCTACGCCACCTGCTCGCAGATTCCGCCCGTCGCCGCTCACCTAGTTACATCCCGACGACCTCCAGGTATCCCCTCCGACCTTTCTCCACTGCCCATTTTCCCACGTCGCTGCATGTGGATCTTCCATAGTTCTTTGCCCAAAACGTAGCTCATCCGGCGTACTTTCCAAATTGCATTCTCGTCCTCACACCGTTTTAGACAAACACAACCGTGTTGTTATCTTCCCTTAGGACAAGGAATATGATTTTTTTTGTCGTCGCATGTGTCATCAACTGTTATTGGCCAGTAATTGTTTCCTTTCTACCTCTTTTTTGCAAACAGGGCTATCCATTTCACCTCGTTGCTATTGCGACCTTTTGGTGAACTGCACAAATCACTTTTTTCTTAAGAGTGTTTTGTGCAGCTGTACTAAAATGTCACACGGGCAACGTCTCTACATTTCAGTGCGACTACACAAAGGGAGATTGGTTTTTCTCTATCCTCCTCATCCAACTCCGAGCCTAATCTTCTCCAACTAGTTAGTCTTAAGAGAGACTGCAAAGGTGACCGGATTCTATTTGTGTGCTTATTGTTTCATCAGCAGTCCTCTATTATCGTAATCACACTTGATATCTTTGGAACAGGGACGCTCAGCTCTATTTTAGTGGAACTACACAAAATGATCAAAATGTTGCATGCTCCAGACAGCTACTTTTTTCCCAACATGCCTTGTTGATTTAGACAGAGCTGGGGGACGTTGCTGCCAATGAAAGCATGGATCAATTTTAATTTAACACCTTCTCACAACTTTGTCTTCAGTTGTGATGTAATTATTAGCTCTGATCTGCTAATAATTGACATGCATTAGCAAGGAAGTTAGTTTTTTATTGTTTCTGAAAGAGCATCGATGGCAAGACACACGAAACAAAAGCTGAAAGCTCACACCATTGTACAATTTCATGTCATTTGGAAAATTATTTGTATAGTACGTCAATTATGTAAACAAATGATGGAAGCTTGATAGCATTGCTGAAGCCTCTTCATCATCCGGGTCCATGTGCCATGCACAAAATTATACTCCTTCATTCCTAAATATTTGTCTTTTTGCAAATTTCAAATGGGCATATTTTAGAGTGTAGATTCACTCATTTTTCTTCGTATGTGTACTCCCTCCGTTCCTAAATATTCTATTCGTCTTAACAGAGATCTCAACAAGTGACTACATACGGAGCACAATGAGTGAATCTACACTCTAAAATATGTCTATATACATCCGTATGTGCCAGTCCATTTGAAATCTCTAAAAAGACAAATATTTGAGTAGTCACTCGTTGAAATCTCTAGAAAGACAAATACTCCAGAGTATATTTAAGAACCGAGGGGGTAGTGCACAACCGCATGGGAGACTCAGCCCGGTCGTTGCGCCGCATTAATAGTGAGTAATGAGCAGTCAAATCATAAGCCCCACCTTTCCCACTGTAAGTTGCTCTGAAGAAGCAACCATCAATACACTCTTCTTTGAACCCGCTCATACTACTCCATCCGTCACTGTTTATACAGCGTGCTTCAGAAAAAAGAAAAAAATATGTGGGACCAAGGCGACTAGCAATCGGCCTGAAAAATAGCATTGGTAGTTATAGCACGGCGTCTATTACTAGAGGGAATAATGCGTACACACATGCATGCAGTGCTTCCACCCCGGGTACACACATGCATGCACTCCGTAGTAGTACAGTACATGGAGAGAAAATTGTGGACTTGATTGCAGTTACCACGCCCTAATTAATTGAGCATTAAACCAAACGCGTCTAAAGTCTCTCTGGTGGTGGAAATGCATTGAGAGAAATGCATCATAATGAAGCGCGCCACATAAAGCTGTGGACGGAGGGTGGAGTAGTATGAAGGTGCAAAACCAAATAGAGTACGCCAGATTACTACGCTTGGCTCTTCGCCTTCGTGAAGTCGAACAATGATGGTACTCCGCATGTTGGGTACTACGGTGTATGCCTCGACAATCGACACCGAATGGACTGATGCATGTCCACCGAGGGTAGGTTGCATTAGTCAAAAGGCGTAAGCAAGCTTCACCTTGTCCTGCAAGCTTCTCCTCGTTCTGCGAGTTGACGGGACACACCAAAAAGTAGTGCTAGTCCATACTCCCTCCTTTCCGGTTAATATGGCTTAATATTTTTAGCGGGTAAATGAGAGAGCTTTATTCATATATAAGCATTCTTAGGACGATCAGCCAAGACACTTTGGTCACTAGGAAGCCAAAAAAGAAGTAGGAAGCGAGGTGTTTCATCAAGCCAGCTCGGCCACATTCAAATTGCAGCAAGCACGGTTAGCACGAAGATGCGCGCAAGGTTTCTTGACTTGTTTACATGCTGAATAACAAAAAAAGAGGAAATATTCTTGGCGCTACTATTTGTAACAGGATATGAGCCAGAATTAAGCGAGAATTGTGGCGAGTGTTCCATGCAATCAACTTCCATTATCACATGCGAGAACCCTCGAAGAGAACCAAATGTGTTGAAGATTGCTTTATCACATTTTAAAATTATAATAAGAGTGCAGAAGCTCCTCCATCCGGTTCCTAGTAGTACTAGTATAGTACGTACCTTTATGGACTATAGTAGTAGTACTCCCTCCGTCTAGGTGTGTAATTCATCTTAGGTTGCACACCGCGACCAAGGTGGAAGGGAAAACGAGAGAACTTAATGTGTTTTTGCTAATTAATAACATTACATGCAATGAACAAACCACTGCATGTCGTGTTTGGTAGTTTCAAGTCATTTAAAGTATGCATGGCACATATCTCTTACTGGTTGATATGTCACGAAACAAGAAACGAGATGAGCGTTAATGTACTGCGTCTAAGTGTTTTGGGATTATTTGGTTTTCGTAAGATGACTTACACACCTAGACGGAGGAAGTACTAGTAAACTTTGCGCTTGGCTGTTCGGGAAGTCAAGCAATAATAGCACTAGTAGTATAGTGTAGTATGCTTCCGGCAATCTGACACCGAATTAACTGTTGCAGGTCCACCGCCTGAGCGAGCGAGAGCTTGCATTAGTCAAAAGTTTCTCCTTGTCCTGCGAGCCACTGCGCGCAAGCTTCTCCCGTCCTGCAACCTTCTCCTTGTTCGGCAAGTTGACGGGACACAGCAAAGTAATGCTAGTCCATGCTGCCTCCTCTCCGGTTAACATGGCTTAATTTCAAACGAGATAAATACAATGTCTGTCACTGTATATTTGTAAAAATACGGTCAGTGAACTTCATAATACGCTCATTGCGCTCAATATATATATTTTCCGGTGTTCATACGGTCACTAGCTCACCCTAACTGAGTATGTGTGTGCATGCATGTGTAGGTGAGCACTTGAGCGTGACCGTGTGTGTTCCGTCGTGTGCTCGGACATGCATGTATTAGGGCGACGCGCGTGTTTTTGCGTCCATGTGTACGTGTGACTGCTGCATACACGTAGGGGGAGTACGTGTAGGGGCCACTAAGGAGCAGTCAAATCACACAGTAAGTTAGTCGAAAGAAGAAACCATCATTTCACTCTTGAATGACACGTACGCAATATAAAATGGTTGATATGGAGAGAAAAAGAAAACCACTATATATACACTAGCAGGATGCTAAGCTACAAGCCTGCTTGCTTAGGTTGCTCTCTTCACAAGCATAGAACAATGGGCTTGATCCCGCAGCTGGGGGAAGGGAACAATGTTCTGCGTAGACGCGGTCGACATCGGCGAGGGAGAAAACCCACAGTCGGTGCGTCCCAATCGGGAGTCACCGTGGTATGGGCCGATGCCGCATCCCAACCGCCCTTCTAGCTACAGCCCGACGTCCCAGGTAGTCCATCTTCCTTTTGGAGCCGGCTTGCTCCACTGCCGAAGCTCCATCTCCATGTTGATCTTTCTCTACTTCTACCAGCTTCTACTTGTGATGAGTTTATGTCTCATGAACTAGTGCCAGTACTATTATTCTAATCACACTTCTTCAATATCTTTGCCATCAGGGATGCTCAGGTCGATTTTAGTGGAACTGCACAAAAGCATCGTATGATCCGAGGGGGGCAGCCGTCTTTCCTTCGACAGGTTCTACCTGGCCAGGAAATTAAATTATGTTTAGGGTTTAGGGTTTAAGTCGTAGTGACCCCATCAGTAGTTTTTCTTTCAGACACGCTCTCACAACTTTTTTCTTTAGTTGTGAAGTAAATATTGGCTATGATCTGTGAATCATTGAGATGCATCAGCATGCATGTTAGTTTTCCTTTGTGTTTGATGGAATGTTGTAACGGGGCAACCTTGGAATAGGAATGAAAATGGAGTGGAAAGTTTCCATTTTTCCGGAGAAAAAATGGAAACGGAGAGAACCCAACGTTTCGTTTCGTTGCATCGCGCCATCGAGCAAAACCGACGTTTAAATCACGTCTGTCGTGTTAGTGTCTCACCCTCCTCCACGGCTCGACCCCACACAGTCGCTCGGCATGCCACTCACCGCAAACCGAGTAGTATACCATAACTTTCCCGCCTGCTTGTCGATGAATCGCGCCATGGAGTACTGGCACTACTGGAAGATATTGACGAGTTGGGGAGGACAGCTAGCTGTAGCACGGACGCCCAAGAACTTTCTACATGCATGTTGTAGCCGGCTATTGCGACCTTTGAACACGGAGCGGCCGCGTGCACCCGGAAGCGGCGCGGGTGACGCTCTCTCGGCCAGCCCGCCGCTTCAATGCCGGCGCCAGTGAGAGGTCGCGTACGCTCCGGCCGGGCATGAATGCGGCACTAACCGTTTCGGGCGGGAAGCACGCGCGGGTGATGAAGAGGGTTCGGGTTGGTCAGGACCGGCCGTGGCAGCGGTCCGAACATGCGCAAACAAGAGATGTTGTACGTTAATATTGTTGCGTATATAATTAACAACGTAAATAATGTGCCAGTTGGACAAATATGATTGGAGATGGAGATGGAAATGGAATTTTACATAAACACGGATATGCATGTCTATGTCTATGTGTATGCTGTGACGACTCTCACGACACAGGCGGGCGTGTTTTTGATCGAGTTTTCTTTCTTGGTACGTTAGAAAATCAGTTTGTCTAATTCACATCTAGATGCTATTTAAGGATATCACATCTAAGCTCCCACAAGTATATAATGTAGCAACAAGAAACAAAAAAACTAGGAAAAGACCACAAACAGAATGGACATCAACTTATATGTGACATAACTATGTCACATCTAGATGTGTCCTAGACAGACCCTTAAAAAATTGTCCACCAGTTTTCGTTTATTTTTTCCGGGAACGCTCGTGTTCTATTTAAAACCACTGCTATGGAGATATTTTTTTACTCCATTATAGCCTCTTGTTTGATAGAGTTTCTCGCGTCTCACTCTCTCACCCTCTCCATATCAAAACAAGATGACAGTGTCCACTCTATCTCTCTCCTCACCGGTGGTCACAGATCCGGCCGAATCCCGTCCGCTGCGGGAGGTGAGGAGGTGCAGCGTTGACGTTGTCGCCGTCGGCGACGGAAGAAGCCGATGTGCACCGTCCTCTCGGAGCCAGCGCTGGCACGGACAAAGATCCTCCGTGCCCTTGTTCGTTGCCGCCGTGTGGGCAGATCCCGCCCGCCCGCCTAAACGACATCTCGCCCACCTGAGGTATAACTTCTTGTACTGCTCCAGCTCCCCAGGTTGCTACGTGCGGGTTTTCTTCTATGCGACTACTCCCCAGCTCCCCATGCATAGTAGCTATGGTTCGTCGGCTGGTCCAATATCACCTACTAGTACTACTATTATAGAGGGAATGCCACTCAAAAAGTTGTCCTGATTTATGCCTCGATGGAGGTATACATGTTGTTTCGACAAAAAGTACATGGTGGTTGTGCGGTCATTGTCCATATGGTGGTAGTACTATCACTGGTTAAATGAAGAAATGCTTTTTTTCTCGGGTATCCTGGTTTAGTTCTCATCAAGATAGTATGATGCTTCTGTTTGTTGGTGTACTTTTCATTAATTCTTATTGACAATTGAGATGTCGTTGCTAACCCTTTTTTATATTTTTGGAAACAACGATGCGTGTCTCCATACCCGGGCATGTCTTCCTCAATTTTAGTGGAACTGCACAAAATTGGATGGCCATTGTTGTTCCGCCTCCTTTGTCCTCGCCACGTGGTTCTTCCTTCCTCGAGCTTGATTCTTGAGAAGAAACAGACCACAGTGAGGATTTGTCGAACTTCTTAGGTGCCTCACCCAAACTTGATGTCAAATGGATGATGCATCACCACGATGACCTATCGATGCTCATGGTTGCGCCTCATGGTTGCGTCGGCTGGTGAAGCTGATCGATTTTCGACGAAAAACAAGCTGTCTTCCATCAGTGCTCTTTGCTTGTTACGCACAAAGATGATATCCTTCATCAGTTCACCTTGGTTGCGTTGGAGACGCTGTCGTCTTTCGTGTTGGTGCAATTTTATCACACAATTGGCCATGAACCAGATGTTTCCTCGAAGAAGGATCGACGTTGGTACTAAGAGCATAAGTTTTGTATTGATTTCTAAGCCTTCTCAAACCTTTGTCTCCAGCTCCCCTGTAATTTTATTTGTCCAGCTATTAACTTTGATTTAAAAAATGGTGTGGACTAAAAACCCGGATGGACGTAGTAGCCCTCCATTTTTATTTACTCCACATATTAGATTTGACTGAAGTCAAACTTTGTAATACTCCCAAACCTTTTCGGTAATTGAAATTAAATTTCTTTATTTGTACACACTCTCACACGTTTCCGATAATTTGGCGCATGTGTGGTTGTTCACTTAAGGGAGGGTAGTGTACCACACGTGAAGGATACGAAGTGCGACCAGGACGCGTGGGCGTGGATCGTTAGTTCATCGGAAGTAGTACTAGTTTTCTTCACTGTACATTAAATAAAGAGTTTCGTTTCGTACTTACACAATTTAAAATGATTGTTCTAGAGAGAATAAGAAAACGAATCCACTATATTTTAGTCATATACACGAGAGTACTATATGGACGCAGCTTCATTGACTTAGTTCACCTGCCTTTGGATTTACGACAGGTGGGCCCAAAATGTGGCTGGCTCACCTGTCATACAGCCAAAAGCAGGTGCAGTGAAGGCACCGGAGCTCAGTCCATACTACAGTAGTATATATATATAAGCGGGAGCCTCAGCGCTTGTTCGCTAGGGTTTGCAACACGCTCGCCGCACTACATATATGTTACACGCTGGAGGCTCAGCGTTCATTTGCTAGGGTTTGCTATATTCACAGTCTCTCACCCTCTCTTCACCAGATCTAAACAAGACTGCGTTGGCCTCTTGTCTCTCTCTCCCCCCTCACAGCTGGTGAAGGAGGCGTCTGTATCCCGTCGCACCGGGAAGGGGAGGAGGTGCAGCGTTCACTCTATCGCCTTCGGCGAGGGAGGCAATCCACTGTCGGCTGCGCTGTTCTCTTTCACCCAGTGCCTGTGCGGGAGGGCACCGACCCCTTCTTCCTCGCTGTCGTACGTAGTGTGGGCAGATCCAGCCTCCCGCCGCACGCCTTGCCACATCCCGACGAGCCTAAGGTATAAGTTTCTTTGAAACCGTCATTGCTCTAGCTGCATGTGGATCTTTTTCGATCTGTAGTCAAATCTAGGTCTTGATTCAAAGAGGAAAGAAGGGTGTGGTGGGCTGGAGCAACAATCTAGGACGTGGTTCAATGAGGAAAGGAGCGGCGAAAAGTAGTATAGACTGGCTATCCAGCCGCTTTGTAGGTTGAAAAGGGAAAAACGGGGTAACCCAATACACACATCTATAAGGAACCGATCTCTTTGTTGAAAAGGGAAAGAAACTGGGGGTCGGGTAGTTTGTGCACGACTAGATTTGCTGCCCTCACATAGGAAGAAGGTTCAAAGAGAACAAATATGGGACCAGCGCATATATGCTTCTTGGCTACATACTCGTGATCACCCATTTATACGTGTGGATTTACATGGTGCTGGCATATCCCATGCAGCTATTTTGCTGTTGTTAACCTCAGAATTAACTACTGATCTGTTTTAAAAGAATTTCTCTGTTAATATGAATCAATGCAACCGTTTTAGAAATGCTATTGTCCTATACTTTGTTTTCCATCAAGATAAGGTAGATGCTTCTTTTTGTGGCCGCATGTTTCATCCTCCTTCTTGGCCAAGAATTGTTTTTTTTGCCTCTTAAAATAGGGATATCTATTCAACTTGTTGCTATAGAAAACTTAAATGTCACACCGGCAACTTTGCTTGATTTCAGTGCAACTGCACAAAACTTGATTGGATTTCCTATTCGTGTTGGTAGATTCGTATCTTATCTTGGTCGTCTCATGAAAGGTCAGTACAGGCCTTCATCCACATGATTGTGCAGTGTGCTTTGAGATGTTGTGCTACTTGTATTGGTACTGTTTTAAATAAATGATGAATTGAAGCTATTGTATTGCTGTCTTTTCCCATTAAGTAGTGAACAAAAATGGGACCAACCCAGACATGATGCGTGTTGCTTTGTTACAACAAATTCAGCATCACCCCCTTTATAAGCCAGTAATTGATGCCACTCTCGGAATTAACTCTGAATCTTATTTCAAAACTGCAACACTTGTTAGGGATTGGCGGGATTACCATTTTTGTGGCCGCATGTTTCATCCTCCTTTATTAGCCAGCAATTGATTCCTTTTTTGCCTCTGTTTATACAGGGATATCTATTCTACTTGTTGCTATTGCGACATTTTGCTTCGCTACGCACAACACTTTGCTTGATTTCAGTGCAACTGCACAAAACGAGATTGGATTTCCTATTCGTGTTGGCAGATTCGTATTTTATCTTGTTCGTCTCATGAAAGGTCAGTACAGGCCTTCATCCACATGATTGTGCAGTGTGCTTTGAGATGTTGTGCTACTTGTATTGGTACTGTTTTAAATAAATGTTGAATTGAAGCTATTGTATTGCTGTCTTTTCCCATTAAGTAGTGAACAAAAATGGGACCAACCCAGACATGATGCTGTTGCTTTGTTACAACAAACTCTGCATCACCCCTTTATAAGTAGATGGAAGCACATACCGTTGTTGCGCCCACTCTCCCTGGAACTGTTTATGCTTTTCGTTAATCTAATGCTCTTTGGTAAAATTAAGCAATGCCACTCTCGTAATTAATTAACTCTGAATCTTAGTTCAATATCGCAAAGCACTTGTTATGGATTGGCGGGATTACCATTTTGTGGCCGCATGTTTCATCCTCCTTTATTGGCCAATAATTGATTCCTTTTTGCCTCTGTTAAAACAGGGATATCTATTCAACTTGTTGCTATTGCGACATTTTGCTTTGCTTAATTTTGGTGGAACTGCACAAAATGAGACCGGATTTCCATATATGTGTTGAGATCTCTCTGAGATCTTCCTCACAAGTTGTTTCAAATCTTGGTCTTGAATGGTCAGTACCAACCTTCCTCAGAATTAACTACTAAATCTTAGTTCATGCAAACACTTGTTAGGGATCGGCATGAGTACCATTTCTGTTAGGGATCAGCCGGAGTACATGTTTAAGAAATGTATTGTTCAGATAATGTCTCTGTTATTATATATCAGTTACAGTGTTTTACAAATGGTACTATCCTGCTTTGTAGTTCTTTCTACATGTTTAACCAAGGTATTGTTAAGATAATGTATCTGTTAAAATGAATCAGTCGCATTGTTTTAGGAATGATACTTATCTGCTTTTTCGTTCTTTATACATCTTGAAACAAGGCATTCTTAAGATAATGTCTTAGTTAATATGAATGAATCACACTGATTGAGAATTGCTACTCTCCTGCTTTGTTTCCCATTAAGATAAGGTAGATCAGTAGATGTTTTTCTTCTGGGAGTACAAGTCATCAACCGTTATTTCTCAGTAATTGTTTCCCTTATACCTTTTGTTGCTTACAGGGATATCAAAATTAAAGCTCCGTTTTATTCCGACTTCGATTTTAGTTCAACTGCACAAAAGGAGCAAATGTGTCCAAGGCAAAATGCTGCATTACTGGGTCCAGTTGGTCGTTCCACTTTGCAGAAAGAAGCACTCATTGTTTGCGCTACATTACAGAAGGAATGACTTAGAAGCTTTACAGAGTATTAGGCCTTCCACTATGTAGGCCAAAAGAGGTGCCAATTTCACCTTTTCTTAGTTTGGCACCGAATCCCTCCATTGCTACAGCCGGTGCTATAAATATTGGAACTAGTGACATGACTAGTCTGCAGAGACCATTGGCAATTTAACAACACGTGGAGTGCCCTGGGCAAGAAGTGCCCAAACGAGTACAAGAAGCGACAGGACTCCACGATCATAGGCATTACATATTTTGAAAGGGAAAAGCTTGTCAAAGTTTAATCATTAATGTTAGCAAGAAGCGACAGGACTCCACGATCATAGGCATTACATATTTTGAATGGGAAAAGCTTGTCAAAGTTTAACCATTGATGTTAGCAAGAAGACGTTAGTTTAATATATTGGAATTGGAAAACCTTGTCAAAATTTGCTCATTGATGTTAGCCAGAAGACATGCTTTTGATATTTTTTAGTGGGATGCCCTTGCTGTGAGCAGCGTCGAGTGTTTTTTCCTATTCCTGTGTTCAGTTTAGAAGTAAATAGTTACTCTGCTGAGATATTCATGTGTTAAGAGTTTGTTCTGAATATTGTCTATGTAATGCTAGGCCTTGTGTTTTGAGCTTGGAATGTTGTGGCATGCGGAATCACGAGCTGTTCACCGTGCCTCCTGAGAATAATGCTTCGTATTGTTTTGCATGTCAATCTAATGCCAATGATTTGCTTACTAAGAAGATCATCCTCTTCTGTTGTTTCCGTGCTTAAGAAGTTCATCATCTGATGTTTCATTCATAGCCTATACGACAAGTCGGGTAGGTTAGACGTGAAACCATATGATCTTCCGACCAACTCATGATATTAGGCCGTGATTGGATCGTCGTTTTCCAACCAAAACCGCTTGTAAAACCGACGCTTGTAAATTAAAGCAGATGGTCTCGGGCGAAGGCGCTTGGTTGGTCGATTTCGACTAGTAAAATATCGGAAGTACTTGACACACGATAAAAACGCTGAACGACACTCGGACGATTACTAATCCAGCCGTTAGCTGTTGTTTCAGCCTTGCCCATGGATGGCATTTTACGCACGTCATGCATGTATCGTCTGGTAATGTCGTCCATATAGCAGTGCTCATAAAATATACACTGGTCTCTCAAATTACACGCATAACCCGCCGGTTTTACTTACAGACCTCGGGCCCTCGGTTTCATTACGCCTATATTTTACGCATTATTTTCAATGACGAGTAAATTACACTTGTATGCTAATACAGGTTTGAAATAAACCAGAGCTCCCAAGCGCGGCCTTACCGTTTCATGCCGTCCTCGGTTTCCGAAGGTGCTCATAGGTGTCCGATGATCCCGGCTTCTGAATGAGTAGCGGCGCTGTATCGGACCATCCGTAGGGCCCATGAGGCCCTCTCCGTTGTCCTTCGAAGTTGTTGCGCTCGCCGTGGCGCCGAGCATTGTTAACATCACAATGAACATGAGGATTTAGGAGATGACTTTATTTTGATTTGGATGACACTAGGGACCCACTAGGGCCATAGCCGCACGCACGCAAGTGCCTCCTTATTATGTACAACTATATTTTTTGTTGCTTTCTCCTGGTTTCGACATCACGGTCCCACACCATTGTCAACCTATGTAGTCAATATAAACGAGAGAATTGCACAAGGTGCGCTTGACACCGGGACCAAGCAGCTCGAGCGATTTGTGTTTTTGAGGTGTGAGCACCGCAGAGATTTTCTTGGTGATGATTTCGTTGTTGTTAGAGGAGAGCAGGGGTATTAATAGGCGGGCTATGGCCCGTCTAGCCCGAGCGGATATCCAGCCCAGATACGAATTTTTTCAAGATGAAAATGGCTAGCCCAGCTATACGTCTTTTGAGGAATACCCAAGCAAGGTCAACTTGTTATTCTCTCACTACTGGCTGCAAATCTTTCCTAGGAGGGATGCATTAGGCTTAACAGGAAAATGGGCTTTAAAAATAATAAATGGGATGTAATTATAAAAACTGGGCAGTAACTATTAAAAAATGCACTAAACACGAAATTAGTTTATAAAATATTATTTATGGATTTTGAAAATCTTAAATTTTCATTGTTGCGCGCGCAATGTTTCGTTAGATTTTTACGTAATACAAATTTATATTTAATCTGACTAGAAATTTCGGGATAAAAATATTTCGGAGCCCATCAAAATGTGGGAAACTTTATTGAATTATGTCTTGAACGGTTGGTTGAAATTATTAATCATTGTCCTAGCTAGAAAATGGGTTGTACTTTTAACAAACTGTAAATGGGCTGTTGTAAATTCCATTAGAATTCCAAAATGGGATGTACATTCTTACAAAACGTAAATGGGCTATAAGTTCTCTGCCACACACTTGTGGGCCTAATAAGTGACGCGTCCCCTAAAAAAATAAGTTGACGTGTATGCAAGGCTTTGCCAACTTATTATAGTCAACACACGGTTCTAGCAGCAGTGGCCGTTGGATGTCTATCCAACGTATGTCGTGCTTCTTCTTCAATCTCGAATATTCTTAGCTTCGGCCGCCCAAAAAATGATTCCTCCCCCTGACAACTGGGGCGCACCGTTTCGGAGGCTGACCTGTGGGCCTACTAAGTTGGAGCAAACCAAGGGCTTTGTCAACTTAGTCAATAATAAATGTTTCTAGCTTCAGTGACCGTACGATGTCCATCCAATGGCCGTAGTGCCTCTTCAACCTCTGGTCTTCTTGGTCCAAATTACCAACACAACACGGCCGGTCGTGCTTGCTCTCGCCTCTTGTGGCGGGTCTTGCCATGGAGGCCTCACCGCCCCCATACTACTCCCACCGCTGGCCAGGCCATCCCTCCACTCACCCATACCCCCTGTTATTCTGTGGCGGCGGCAGCCTCACACCGCAGCCAAACCAGTGAACCCTCGTACTCCTCTTAGCGCTGGGCTTCCACCGCTGTGTCTTCCACAGCTCCGTCGTCCCCTTCCTAGGCCTCGCTGTCGTCCCGCACCACCGCCACGGTGCTCTCGGCGTGGCGTGGTCAATATGGTCAACAACCGACTTCCGTTGGAAGAAATCTTGTCACGTCAGAGGTGACAATTTGGGTCCAGGCGGTCGCAAGGAAGTGCCTCCTTATTACACGCAAAATAATTATTCCTCCACCTTACAGCAGGGACCCACCGGACGGGCCACCTTATTTCACAAAAAAAATGTTTCCCCCCTGACTACTCGGACCCACCGGACGGGCCAGCGTATTTCACGAAAAAAACGTTCCCCCCGCTGTCAGCTCGGACCCACCGGAAGTGCCTCCTTATTACGCACACAAAAATGAATACTCCCCTTGCTAGCTGGGACTCACCATGGTGGGAGGCTGACTTATGGGCCTACTAAGTTGACTGGGACGGGGGCCTTTGTCAACTTTAGTCAATATGAACGATTCTAGATCCAGTGACCGTACGATGTCCATCCAACGGCCGTAGTGCTTCTTCAACCTCTAGTCTTCTTGCTCCAGCCGCCCAAAGCAGCGCCGGTCATGCCGCATGCTCCTGCCTCCCGTGGCCGGTTGTGGTGCCGCGGAGGCCTCACCGCCCCCTACTATTCCCACCGCTGGCCGGGCCACTGGCGGCGGCAACCTCACTGCTGCAGCCGAACCAGTGAACCCTCATACTCCTCTCCGCGCGGGCTTCCACTGTCGCGTCTTCCCCAGCTCCGTGTCGTCCCCTTCCTAGGCCTCGCCGTCGTCCACCGCCGGTGCTCTCTGCGCGGCGTGGTCAACGTGGTCAAGGAACGACTTCCATCGGAAGAGTACTGTACGTGGAGAGGCTGACAGCTGGGTCCACGGCCACAGCCCAGTTTTTTTGTGATTTGCCAAGCAAGTCGCTTTGTCAGGCCTGTTGGGCTGCAAATCTTTCAAGACGAGGAGAGCTTTCATTCGGCTGGCCGAGAAAATGGCCCATCAGTAATGAGAAATGGGATGTACTTTTTTAAAACACATCAAACCGGCAATTAGTTTCAAATATCTTTTTTTTTCATTTCAAGATTTTAGATTAAATTAATTTTTATGTATGGAGAATTTGTTGGATTTTATATTGATATACATTTATTTTGAAAACCAGTTTGAATGTGAGTCGAAATTTCTGGATTAAAAACAGTTCGGACCGCATCGAAATATGCAAAATTTCGTATAATTCTTTAACCGTGGCCACAATTTGGGTTGTAATGCTAACAAAAAGAATATGGGCTCCAAAAAAAACTTAAGAATTAGCAAATGGGCTAAAAATTATTAGAAATAATGGTAGATGGGCTGTATGCTTTCCACAGATTTGAGGCTTTCCTAAAAAAAAGGTTGACGCACAAGCAGTGACTGTTGGATGTCCATCCAACGGCCGTCGTTCTTCTTCAATCTCTGCTCTTCCTGCTCCAGCCGCTCAAACAAGCGCCGGCAGGACTGCTCGCTTCCTCCTCCTCATGGTCGGTTGTCTTGCCACAGGCCTCACCGCCCCACCGTACTCCCATCACTGGCCTAGCCATCCTCTACTCACCCACACTGCGATATTCTCCAAATGACGGCAGACGAACCAGGTAAAACCTCGTGACAGTCGTACTCCTCCGCGTGGGAAACAGCTGCCGAAGTCTTCCTCGCCTCCGTGTCGTTCCTTCCTAGGCCTCACCGCCGTCCCATCGCCTCGGTGCTCTCGGCGCTGGCGTGGTCAACGTGGTCAAGGAACGACTTCCATCGGACGTGGATCTGACGTGGAGAGGTCGATACCGGGTCCACGGCCGCATCAACGGTGCCTCCTTATTACGTGCAAAATAATTATTCCTCCACCGACAGCGGGGACCCACCGACGGGCCACCGTGTTCGCCCCGACCGCTGGGACCCACCAGCTACACCTTCGCACGCAAGGAAATGCGTCCGGGCAAAACGATTCGCCCCGACATTGCTGGGACCCACCAGCTACATCTTCGCAGGCAAGGAAGTGCCTGACAGTCGGGACCCACCTGGTCGAAGCGTACGTAGCGTTGTCATTCTGGTCGCGAACGTGTACGTACATATATATTGGTCGATGTAGAGGTGCGCACGTGTCGTAGTAGAGGCGGTCAGGGTGCAAGAAAGAAAATACGGCCACGTATGTGTACATACGGGCGGGGTCTCGAACGCCTACTCGCGCATACGTACGGCGAGGGATCGTTGACATGGCTGGGTCGGAATGGAGAAATAGTGTCGTCGTCGTGTTCATGGGGAGGCAACGGAATGCGTCGTGTTCATGGGGAGGCAACGGAATGCGTCGTGTTCATCGGGAGGCCTTGGACGAAACAGGCGATGGAAACGAGGCCTGGCATACCGCAGAACAGAGGAAACGGCCTTGTGTTCGACCGGCCACGTTCGAAACGGGATCCTGTTCATCGGGAGGGGTCTGGCGTACCGCAAAACGGAGGAAACGGACCTCCTACGATCGAAATGGGGGTCCTGTTGATCGGGAGGGGTGTGGCATACCGCAAAATGGAGGAAACGGACCTCCTACGGTCGAAACAGGGGTCCTGTTGATCGGGAGGGGTGTGGCGTACCGCAAAACGGAGGAAACGGACCTCCTACGGTGGGGGTCCTGTTGATCGGGAGGCGTGTGGCGTACCACATAACGGAGGAAACGGACTTGTGTTGGAGCGCTACGGTCGAAACGGGGGTCCTGTTCATCGGGAGGGGTGTGGCGTACTGCAAAACGGGACTCCACGGGATAATGTTCATCTCCACCGTCGACCCCCTCCAGCCTCCACGAGCTACTGTTCATCCACGTCGACCTCCTCCAGCCTCCACCGCGCGCTACTCCACGGGGTCCTGTTCAACCACCCCTCCACCGTCTACCGTTCATCCAGCCCTCCACACCACGGGGTCCTGTTCAACCACCCCTCCACAGGCACCCCTCCACCGTCTACTGTTCATCCTGCCCTCCACACCACGGGGTCCTGTTCATCCACCCCTCCACGGGCACCCCTCCACCGTCTACTGTTCATCCAGCCCTCCACCACACCACGGGGTCCTGTTCATCCAGAGGCAACGCCACCGCTCACTGTTCATCCAAACCCCCCCCGCAACACTCACTGTTCATCCCATCGATCGGCTTCCGTTAGCAGCAGTAGCGAAGGAATCGCTCGATCGGGTTCAGTTAATAGCCATCGATCGATCGGTCGGGTTCAGTAACGCGTAGCATGCAGTGCAATTGCTCGGTTTCAGTTAGAGCCCAACGTCTCGCTCGGGTTCAGTTAGATAACGCCTCGCACACTGCAGCGTGCGTGTACGAGAAAGCAGCGCATCGCCGGCCCCGACCTCCCACCGTGGCAGGAACTCCCGAATTTTCCTCCCCCTTGCTTCCACCATGGTTTTTTCCGTCATGGACGGCCCAAAGAAAGTCATGCAACTGCGTCTCTGCCCGCCCAGGATGAAAAGCCCATTTTCTGTCATGATTTTTTTCCATATAAGTAGGAGCCCATCACATATATGATGATACCGGGTTTTGTCACAATTATCATCATAGAAGTGTCATATGTATGATAGAAAAAATTTCTGTTCGGCCCAAAATGTCACGGATGTGTCTTTTTTTTGTAGTGGATTGATTGGCTCTTTCTATTTTGCCAAGTGGATGGACAAGAATGCCTAAGAACCTCCTCTAGCTATCTATGCTTTTCTCATCTCAAACTCTATTCATGCTACATCACAAAGTTTGATCAAGTCAGATTCGAACCACTCTGTGTGAGGAGCACTCGGAGTCCCCGATTCTTCATAGACTTAAACTTCCAAAACCTCTTTGTGCACCTCGGTCTGACCGATCCATTCACTTCGGTCACACCGAGTTCACTGAGTTGATCTAGGTTTTCAATCTCGGTGCAACCGATTTGAACTTTTTGATCACACCGAATTGCAGTAACTGCTAGCGATTCTGCATCTCTGTGCCACCGAGTTGTTCCACTCGGTCACACCGACATGGTTAGGATATATATACCCACGGGTGAGATTTTGGAAATTTCTTCAAAACCCTCCATCCCGCGCGTGTCCTACTCTGCCACCTCGGGTCTCCAGATCGTCTTCTCATCGCCAACGAACTCCTGCCGCTGGTTTCCATCATGGTCACGGGATTCTGCCCCGCCGTTGTTGCCGTAGCGAACTCACCGCCGAACTAGGGTATGAGTTCGATCTTTTGTGCTAATTCCTTAGTCCGATTCCTAGCACATTGCTTTGCCATGATCATTACCACGTATGAAATCAATCTATCGAGAGAAATCATCCCTTAGTTTAGGTTTGATTCGAAAATTTAGGGTTAGGTCTCCGCCGAACTCATCTCGGACCGGCCGAGTTGTAGAAATTGGTCTCACCGATTTGGCTTAGGCCATTGCACATGCGCTTTTCGGTTGATCAAAAATTGCAAATCGGTGCGACCGAGTTCAACTCTCAGTGAAACCCTAGCAATCTCGGAGCCACCAAACTGTGACTCATTCTAACCGAGTTCACTAGTTTAGACTCCAAAAGTTGCTTCGGTATCACCGAGTTTAACAAATCGGTAGCTGCGAAATGATTTCTGTGGAGAACTAAAACTAAGTTTTTGACTCATCTGTTTTGCAAAAACTCTGCACTTTGTGATGCTCATCCACTATATCTCATCTATATCTATTCACAGGGTTTGTTGTCAGTTTGCTTGCCAGAAAGTCTGACTAGAGTGATAGCCAGAATAAATCAGAAGAAGTGCAAATGAGTGAGGGCACTAGTCCCTCAAGCAGCTATGATGATGGCAGCAGGAGCACTCCTAGTAATTTGCCCAAGGCAGCCACCAGATCAAGGAAGAAGAGAACCTCGGACTCTGAGGATGAGGACTATGTGGCTACAAAGGAGGAAGTGAGCTCCAAGAAGAGAGTCTCGAAGAAGGAATATGGTACTACTCTTGCAACCAAGCCTGGTCTGCATAAGAAGGCACCAGCTAAGAGAGTTCCAATGTCTAAGGCCAGGGCCTCCACTCAGGAACCCTCCAAATCAACTGGAGGAGAGGCTGCTGATGAGGATAAGAAGAACAAGGAGAGAAAGAGAGGAAGATGGTGCAAGAAAGTGGACCCCATGGCAGAATTTGAAAGGCATTTTTCTGAAAAAGAAGATGAAGAGGAGGAGGATGCTGCACCAGCACCCAAGTCCCAAAAGTTTATGGGGGATGCTATTAAGTAAGGGGATGCTCCTTCAAAGCCCAAGACTGCCCCCAAGGCTGCTGCTCAAGCTCAGAAGCCTTCTAAGCCCAAGAGGAGCACTAGGAACATTCCAGCTGCTGAGAAGAACAAGGCCCCAGTGCCAGAGATGGAAGAAGAAGATGTTGAAGCCCAAGTGCTCAGGAAATTGAAACTAAAGATACCAGACCATAATGACACCCATCCAGTGGTAGAGGATATGAGCATCAGGAAGGATGCAGGTCTGAGACTTTGGAGACAGTCTGATCCCTATGCTGTGAGAAGGAAGACTGCTGTGGACTATAGGTTTCACACCAAAGAACAACAAGATTTCTATGAGACCATACTGTTGGACAAGAAACCCATAGTCTATAATATGAAGTGGGTTGATTGGGAATTCATTGATGAGAATGAAGACTATTTTCCAGGTGTACATGAAATCTTCAAAGCATGTGGAGTTGACAAGTTTGTGGGACAGAAGCTTACCAAATGGAATGATGGGTTCATTATGCAATTCTATTCTACAGCTCACTTCTATCCAGATGGTAGAATTGTATGGATGTCTGAAGGTACAAGGTACCAGTCAACTGTTGATGAGTGGGCCAAGTTCATCAAAGCCCTTGAAGAGCATGAGGATGATTTGGATGTGTATGACAAGAAGAAGAAAGAGCACAACTCTATGGCAAACATGTACAAGGAAATCCCAGACAAAGCATTGGATACACATAGATTTGGATATGTACATTACCTGTTGTCTGGTCTAGCTACAATCAACACAATCTTGAGGCATAGTCTGTTGCCCAAATCTGGAGATCACAAGATGATCAGAGGCCATTCAATCAACTTGCTGCAGATATTTGATGTGCCTCAGAAATTCAAGGTCATGAGCCTGATTGTTGAAACAATCAAAAGAACTGTTGCAGATCAGAAGAGATCTTGTGGGTATGCCCCACATATTCAGGTGCTCATCAACTCCAAGATGGGCACATGCACTTATTTTTTGGACAAGGAGCATTTACCCTTAAGACCAGAATTTGAGGATAACACAGTTGTGATGAATGAGAATGATCCCACCTCAGTGCAAGCACAAGAGAAGAGAGCAAAGGCAAAGGCAGAAAAAGCTGAAAAGATGCCAAGTGTTGAGGATACATCTCAAGTGTTCTTAAAGAGCAAACAAGATCAGCTCGCTTGTCTGATTCAGGCAACCTTGAGGATTGAGAAGGGCTTGGCCACCCTGACTCAGAATCAGCAGAGCTTGGAGAGGATCATTGAAACGAAGTTCTATGATCTTGATCTGAAAGTAACTGAGATACAGACTGTTGTTGAGCAGCTCCAGGAGGAGGCAGAGGAGAGGAAAGGGCAGGCTACCACATACGCTTTTCGGAGAGTGCCTAGAGGTCAGAGGTCAGCTGCAGTACTGATGGCTGACACCATGCTACCTCTTGAGCACTGTGTTGGTTTTCCCTTGAAGAGGAAAGGGTGATGTAGCAAAGTAGCGTAAGTATTTCCCTTAGTTTTTTAGAACCAAGGTATCAATCCAGTAGGATACCACGCTCAAGTACCACACACCTACACAAACAAATAAGAACCTTGCAACCAACGCGGTAAAGGGGTTGTCAATCCCTTCACGACCACTTGCAAAAGTGAGATCTGATAGAGATAATAATATTTTTGGTATTTTTATGATAAAGATAATAGTAAAGATTGCAAAGTAAAAATAGATTGGAAACTTATATGATGGAAACTAGACCCGGGGGCCATAGGTTTCACTAGTGGCTTCTCTCATGAGCATAAGTATTACGGTGGGTAAACAAATTACTGTCGAGCAATTGATAGAATTGAGCATAGTTATGAGAATATCTAGGTATGATCATGTATATAGGCATCACGTCCGTGACAAGTAGACCGACTCACCTGCATCTACTACTATTACTCCACACATCTACCGCTATCCAACATGCATCTAGAGTATTAAGTTCATAAGAACGGAGTAACGCTTTAAGCAAGATGACATGATGTGGAGGGATAAACTCATGCAATATGATATAAACCCCATCTTTTATCCTCGATGGCAACAATACAATACGTGTCGTTTCCCCATCACATCGGGATCAAACACCGCAAGATTGAACCCAAAGCTAAGCACTTCTCCCATTGCAAGAAAGATCAATCTAGTAGGCCAAACCAAACTGATAATTCGAAGAGACTTGCAAAGATAACCAATCATACATAAAAGAATTCAGAGAAGATTCAAATATTGTTCATATATAATCTGGATCATAAACCCACAATTCATCGGATCTCGACAAACACACTGCAAAAGCAGATTACATCAAATAGATCTCCAAGAGAATCGAGGAGAACTTTGTATTGAGATACAAAGAGAGAGAAGAAGCCATCTAGCTAATAACTATGGACCCGAAGGTCTGAGGTAAACTACTCACACATCATCGGAGAGGCTATATATGTAGTTGATGTAGAAGCTCTCCGAGATCAATGCCCCCTCCCGCAGAGCGCCGGAAAAGGCCCCAAGATGGGATCTCACGGGTACAAAAGGTTGCGGTGGTGGAAATAGGTTTTCGGCTCCTCTCCGATTTTTTGGGGGTACGTAGCTATATATAGGAGGAAGAAGTAGGTCGGTGGAGCCACGAGGGGCCCACGAGGGTGGAGGGCGCGCCCAGGGGGGTAGGCGTGCCCCCTGCCTCGTGGCCTCATCGTCGGTTGCTTGACGTCCACTCCAAGTCCTCTAGATCACGTTTGTTCCAAAAATCGCGTTCCCGAAGGTTTAATTCCGTTTGGACTCCGTTTGATATCCTTTTTCTGCGAAACACTGAAATAGGCAAAAAAACAGCAATTTGGGCTGGGCCTCCGGTTAATAGGTTAGTCCCAAAAATAATATAAAACTGTATAAATAAGCCCATTAAACATCCAAAACAGAATATATAATAGCATGGAACAATAAAAAATTATAGATACGTTGGAGACGTATCACACCAGAGCAACAACCTCAGCACCAGCAGCAACAGCTTCAGTGCCACCTCTAGTTGCCACTCCACCAGCTCCAACAACATCTATAGATGCCTTCGTCCTTGGAGTCCTCTCTACACCACCTCCCGAAGACCAAGCCCAGAGAGACGCATAGCACTATGAATTTTCAAACTTTTTGGTAAATTGTTGCTGTAGGGGGAGAAATATATAGATCATAGGCTTCGAGAGAGAGTGTTCTGCTTCTTTGTCTCTCTTGCTGTTTAGCTTGATAATTTTATGTGTGCTTGTTTAATACTCTTTATGTCTGAGTGTGAGAAACTTGTATGATCATGTGTTTGATAATATCATACTTTTATTTTTGCTTGGATGATATTATCTTTTATATCTCATATATGATCATTCAATTTGCTTGGTGATGAGTGCATGCTTTTAATTCCTATCTTTTTTAGCACTCCACCAATATGTATGTGACATGGAAGAGTAACCCATGATCCTAATCGATTGTGCATTTGCATTCAAAAGAAAATTTTAAATAATGCACAAATTTAGGGGGGTGGGCTCTTGCTTATCACATACTTCTCAAAGCGACGATGTATTTGAAATATTATTATCCTTTGTCGAAGCTTTGATCTATATGTTGTCATCAATTACCAAAAAGGGGGAGATTGAAAGTGCAACTATCCCTGGGTGGTTTTGGTAATTACTAACAACATATAGCTCATTGAACTAATGCTACTTCAAGATGACTATTTCAGGAAGTTCAATGATTGGCATGGCATGGATTAGAAATGTGGACCCCTCAAAATGCTAAGGACACACATTGGCTCAAGCTCAAGACTCTACATTTTCATTTTAGTGATCCAAGATCACATTGAGTCCATAGGAAAAGCCAATACTATTAAAAGGGGATGAGGTGTTGCTTAATGGCTTGCTTGCTCAAAATGCTTAGTGATATGCTCCAAAAACCCTCAACCACTTTCTCATATCCACATATGTCCCAAAACAAAAGTCAAACTCGGCCCCACCAATTTGTTCTATCCGGCACCACCGAGTTCATTTGACATAGCCACTGCAAGAAACCCTAGTCACTTCGGTCTCACCGGTAGGGATCTCGGTCTCACTGAGATGGGATTGCAAACTCTCTGTTTCCCTTCGTAACATTTCGGTCCAACCGAGATGAGCGGTCGGTCCCATCGAGTTCACAATGCAAACTCTTGGTTTCCCCTTCGTAACGTTTCGGTCTCACTGAGACGAGGGAATCGGTCCCACCGAGTTTGCCTGACCAACTCTCTGGTTAGCTCATTACCAAAGTCGGTCCCACTGAGTTTGTGTAATCGGTCTCACCGAGATTACGTTATGCCCTAACCCTAATGAAATCGGTTCCACCAAGTTGACATGTCGGTCCCACTGAAAAGCCTAACGTTCACATCTTGAACTAATTCGGTCTGACCAAGTTTTCTGATTCGGTCCCACTGAGTTTGGTGAATTGTGTGTAACGTTTAGATTTTGTGTGGAGGCTAGGCTATATATACCCCTCCACCCACTCTTCATTCGTGGAGAGAGCCATCAGAACATGCCTACACTTCCAGGATACATTTTCTGAGAGAGAACCACCTACTCATGTGTTGAGATTAAGATATTCCATTCCAACCACATAAATCTTGATCTCTAGCCTTCTCCAAGTTGCTTTCCACTCAAATCATCTTTCCACCAAATCCAAATCTGTGAGAGAGAGTTAAGTGTTGGGGAGACTATCATTTGAAGCACAAGAGCAAGGAGTTCATCATCAACACACCATCTATTACCTTTTGGAGAGTGGTCTCTCCTAGATTGGTTAGGTGTCACTTGGGAGCCTTCGTCAAGATTGTGGAATTGAACCAAGGAGTTTGTATGGGCAAGGAGATCTCCTACTTCGTGAAGATCTACCCTAGTGAGGCAAGTCCTTCATGGGCGATGGCCATGGTGGGATAGACAAGGTTGCTTCTTCGTGGACCCTTAGGTGGCGGAGCCCTCCGTGGACTCGCATAGCAACTGCTACCCTTAAATGAGGTTGAAGTCTCCATCAACGTGGATGTACGATAGCACCACCTATCGGAACCACGCCAAAAATCTCCATGTCTACATTGCATTTGCTCCCTCAAAACTCCTCCATTTACCTTCATATGCAAATGTTTTACATTCCGCTACTATACTCTTAGACTTGCATGTGTAGGCTGATTTCTTGACTTGTGCTAACTTGCTAAAATCTGCCAAGACTTAAAATTGGGAAAAGGCTAGATTTTTATTTGGTCAAGTAGTCTAATCACCCCCCTCTAGACATACTTTCGATCCTACAAAAGTGACTAGATGAAATTCCCGTGTACCCTCAAGAATGCTTTGCTTATGATAAGAGACTGTTTTGGCATGTCCTTTGCCTCAAAAGGATTGGGCTACCTTGCTGCATATTTGTTACTACTATCGTTACTTGCTCGTTACAAATTATCTTGCAATCGAACTACTCCGCAACTTACAATTTCAGCACTTGCAGACATTACCTTACTGAAAACTACTTTTCATTTCCTTCTTCTTCTCGTTGGGTTCGACACTCTTACTTATCGAAAAGAGCTACAATTGATCCCCCATACTTGTGGGTCATCAGCGATTCAAATCGCGGAAGATACGATCCAATCGCCGAATGGATGGCGCCTCCGTGTTCAACACACGTACAACCCGGGGACGTCTCCTCATTCTTGATCCAGCATGGGGAGAGGAGAAGTTGAGGGAGAACTCCGCAGCACGAGGTTCTCCGGCAGAGCTTTGCTACTCTCAACGGAGGAGGAGGAGGAGTTGGAGGGGGAGGGCTGCGCCAGGGGCAAGGGGTGAAGCTCCCATGCATCTCCCCACAATATATAGGGGTGGAGGGGGCTGGTGTCTTGCCCTCCAAGTCCATTGGGCGTTGGCAAAGGTGGGAGGAAAGAAATCTCATCCTTTCCCTTCCCCACCGGTTGTTATCCCTCTTTTTAGGGATCTTGATCTTATCCCTTCGGGATATGATCTAATTCCTTCTAAGGGGGGATTTTGGTGCGCCTTGACTAGGGGTGTGGGGCCTTGCCCCCACTACCCACGTTCATGTGGGTCCCCCCATGCAGGTGGGCCCCACTTCGGAACCTTCTAGAACCTTCTTGGTACAATACCGAAAAATCCTGAACATTTTCCGGTGGCCAAAATAGGACTTCCCATATATAAATATTTACCTCCGGACCATTCCGGAACTCCTCCGATGTCCGGGATCTCATCCAAGACTCCGAACAACTTTCGGTAACCACATACAATTCCCATTACAACTCTAGTGTCACCAAACCTTAAGTGTGTAGACCCTACGGGTTCGGGAACCATGCAGACATGACCGAGATGCCTCTGGACAATAACCAATAGCGGGATCTGGATACCCATATTGGCTCCCACATATTCCATGATGATCTCATCATATGAACCACGATATCGGGGATTCAATCAATCATGTCGTGGACTTGACACGGCAGATGTCCTAGCGAAAGGACTTAGTCGTGGAGCCATCGCAACTAGGTTAGCTTAAAGGAGTTAATAGGGACAAAGGACACAGACAGTTTATACTGGCTCAGCCCCTCGCGGTGGAGGTAAAGGCCTACTCCAGTTTGGGATTGTATTGCTTGGGTTTTGATTACCAGGGAGCGAATACGCTTGACTAGTTCTCTATCTCTTGTTTCTTGAATTAACCCGCCTCCGGTAACCCCTTTATATACACAGGTTGATGCCTGGCGGCTTACAGAGTCCCGGTCGGCTCATACACAACGTGTCCGGCTGAGTGACTAACTAAGCTTGCCTTACAATACAAGTTATACATGTGGCGGGTCATCCCCTTGCGCCTCAAGTCGCCTCTGGGTCTTGGGCCGCAATGGGCTTGCTATGATCCGCCATCTTCATTGATAAGCCGCCAGTGGTATGACCCGGCCCCTCCTGGGCGGTTCATACCCAGTAGTTATATCCCCAACATTAGGCCCCAGGTTGATTTGAACTTGTTCATATCAATCTTCAATGCCCGACTTGTCAAATCTTGCATCGTCCTTTTAACAAATTTGTTGTAACCCGCCATGATGTCAGCTCACGGAACTTCCTTAACCCGCCATGACGTCACTTTGCATTAATTTTGCACGAGGCCCAGAACATATTTAACTAATCCTTATCTTAATGATCATCCCAAAAATTGAGGTGTCCATATAGCCACATCATGATTTCGGCCTCCTCGATTCCCACGCCTACCTTGCATCCATCCTCTTATAAATAGGGACGGGGTCCTTTTCATTTTCTCCTCGCCTCCTCGTCTTCGTCTTCCTTCTTTGCAAAACCACGCCTGCACTCGAGCTCTGTTGTCATCGACCTCCGTCCGCTACATCAACTTAGGCCACTGCATCACCCTGACCGGACCAGAGAACGCCGGCGCGCGACCGCTGCTCATCAGCATCCGTAAGTCTTATCTCCCCAATCCTTAAATCTGCATTAGGGTTTGCTCTGTTCATCGGTGTTCTTCGCCGTTCTTCATTTTCTTCCTTAGCTTGAGTAGCCTCTTTAATCTGATCATGGCATGAAACTTGTGTGGTAGCAGTTTAGCATACGTTTTCAACTTTAGAATATCTCCTCTCCATAGAAAATCTCATCAGAGCACACAAACTTTTCTGTTGCCGCCACCTTAGGTTTAGAATTTGCTGCCTTTTCTGAACTTCTGTAAATCCAAAATTATAGCTCCATTCTTTGAAATCTGTTTGTCCATAACTTAGCCAAATTTTCACTGATAAATTTGAAGTATCATAACTGCCATGGCGGCTTATATCATAAACCGTGACCCGCCATAGAACATTAGACCCCATTTAAGCCGCCGTCATATGCTTCATCACTTGTATAACCCGACAATGTTCTCGGCCTTAACCATACTTGCTTATTCACCTTCATAATCTGATTCTGCACAATATACTCGACTTTTAAACTCTGGCCGGCTTAACAGCATAATTTTTAACCCGGTAGGCACCATTAGTCCCCTTTTAAGCCGTAAATATGAATATCCACACACTTCAGTGTCATCTTCTGGCTTAACACATTGGTCGTTTATAGCATTGTACTTTTGAATCATTCGCCCGGCTTATCAGTTTGATCTTAAGCCGGCAATATCTTTTTCTTTTAGGCCTTTTTCCTCAAAATGGGCAAAACTGACACTACCTGCAACTGGGGTGTTTCCCGGGTCACCGAGGAAGATTTGAACGAATATGTTCAAACAGGTGTCTTGGCTAAAAATGATGTGATCCATTGGAGGGTCCCAGGCACTGAAACTCCTCCTGAGCCCAAGGATGGTGAAGTTATCGTTTTCACTAATCATATGCTCCGGGGCTTCAGCCCTCCCGCCTCAAAATTCTTTCGTGACGTGCTGCACTTTGTCAAGCTCCATCCACAAGACATTGGACCAAACTCCATGTCAAATATCTGTAACTTCCAAGTATTCTGCAAGGTGTACCTTCAACAGGAGCCCGCCGTAGAACTATTCAGGGAGTTTTATTACTTAAACTAGCAGAATGAGTTCACAGACGGGCCCAGCCTAGAGCTAGGCGGTATTTCCATACATCGGCGGAAGGAAGCCACATTTCGAGCTGCCACTCTGCCCAGTCATCCCAAAGACTGGAACCAGACCTGGTTTTATTGCAAAGCACTTCTCCAAAAGGGGAAAATCCTCTGTCGGGTTATCGCGCCATCCGGCTTAGAAACAGGCATCCTCTGCTAGACCGCATCAGCACAAAGGAATGGGCCAAGTATGCGCCCATTTTTTCAAAAATCAGAGCCTTCATGGCTAATGGTTTAACCGGCATCGACCTTGTCCGGTGCTGGTTTTCATGGAGGATACTACACCTAAGCCGCCGACCCGTCTTAATGTGTGAGTATACTGGCGATTTGAAAGATCCACTTCGCCACTGCCAGATAGAAATGACTGAAGAGGACATCAATAATATGACCAAATCTCTCCTGAACGAGAGTCTGGAAGATTGCAGTAAAGTTGGACTGAATCCTTTCTGCGCTCTCAACCAACCACCAGTTGTAAGCTTTTAAGCTATTTCTGGTTTAGCACTGTCTTTCATTCAAATTGTCTTCTCATAGCCCATTTTATTTGTGCAGGCCGATTCCTCTTTCTGGAAGAAGAAATTAGATAAGTCGGTCAAGAAGACCCGGACAAAGAGCAAAGCTATCAAAAAACTTGCCAAGAAGAAGACCAATCTCGCTGAGTTATTCAACTTGGATGATAATGATGATGATGATGAGTCGGAGGTAGAACTTGATTCCCTTGGCTCTTGTACATCTTATTGACAATGACCATTATCAGGATGATGCGGAGGCCAGCCGTGCAGATGATGAAGCGGTAATTACTCTATCCACCGGCTCAGAACCTCTGCCAACACAGAAAACTCGACAAGCAAGCCGGAAAGTAAGATTTTCTCACCCTTTAGCTTACTTGGATCCCAAATTTATTTTGAAGAAACAACAGCATGAAGCTTGCCGCACAAACCGAAACAGCGGTGGTGGAGTTTTATCCTCCGGTTTACCTAACACACCGGTCCCTCGCAAGCGCCATGCCGAGGTTTCACAAATTTCTGACTTAGATTATCCCAAGGCGGGTCTTTTTCGTCAACCTCTTAACCCGTCTGATTCAAACTATCAGGGAACATCTCATTCCTCCTATGGCGACTCAATGGGAACTCAAATCCCAGCCTTCAAGACCATGCATGGGTAAGAATGTTAAGACTATCCACTGTGCACCTGTGATTGTCATATTAACTTTGTCTTATGCTTCCTTTTCAGCGGTATAGCAAAGCCCAGCAAGAAACAAAAAGTTGACAAACAAGCTGAAGAATCCGAGACTGCTGAACCAGAGACACATGTCGCATCCGAAACTTTGCCTCAAGTGTCAGAAACTATTGTGAATGATCCCCCTCCAGAAGACCACCCTGTTACTCAAGATGCCATGGATGTTGATCCAGAAAATGTTAAACCGCCCAGTCCTACTCAACCGGCTCAGGAATCTGATGATGTAATGATTACTGGGACGGCTTATTAGGCCCCAGGCAACCCCATTGCCCTGTCCAAACACAGTGCCAAGGAGGAGTTCTCTGCTGTTGACAAGGGCAAATGGGAAGTTGACTTGGAAAGCTATTCTCAATTTAGTGCTCAAGAAATTCATTCTGGCTACTTGAACCGCCTTCACACCAGCCATGACTTTGAAGCCGGCTTGGTCAACTTGATGAAGGAGCGCTTTGAGGTAATCCAGCACAATCCTCTTCATAAATATACCTCTATCAGCCGCCAAGTCTATAGAATATGATAGAATTGAATATAATGTAGACTTTTAGATAGTCATAAATGAAAGAAGATCAAAACGAGTAGCCCCCAAGGGCCGGCTTAAAATACCAAGTTAAGTCGGGACTTCAATTAGCAGTGATCAACTTTGCACCTGTAGCCCCCAAGGGCCGGCTTAATCAGTATGAATAAGCCGGGACTTACTACCATGGCTGAAAACAAAATCCAAACATGTAGCTTTATAAACCGGATCACATCATTTTGCCAGGGTCATCATAGAAATTTGTCTTTGAAAAAAGAGCAATAGGCATTAGCCCCCAAGTGCCAAGGAAAATACTTGTATTGTGCTTGGGACTTCAAAAATAATCATGATCATAATACTTTCCATGTTGTTCATGTCGCAGGTTGAACTAAGCACGAAGGTTTCCCAAGTCAATGATTTGAAGGCCAACATTATCTGAGACTTCAAAAGCCAAGTCAGAGTTGAAGACTGCACTCGAACACATTGAGCAGTTGAAACAAAGCTTTAATACTGACAAATCTGGTTGGGAGACCGAAAGAGTAGCTCTATTAAAAAGAGCGGAGGATGCCGAAGCAGCCCTTAAACCGGTAAATGACGAGTTGTCCGGTTTAAAGCATCAAATCAACAGCATGACATCGGCCATCTTCGGTAAGTAACAAAAATACTTTCCTTTGCACCAATAACATATCATAATCATCTGCCGATTTACTAATAAATTTATTGATGCAGGCTCCCGAAGCTCCAAGTTAGGTTCAGACATGCGCATCAAGCTTAAGGCTGTCTATACTCTGGTAAAGCAGCTATATACTGGCGCTCAATGGACAATCGCTGTTGCTATTCATAAGAAACATCCGCCTCTCTCATCAACGAGACACTAGAGAAGCTATCGGTACTGCCCCAAAGGATTGAAGAGTTAAAATGATCCACCGCCAGAGCCGGCACCGTGACTGCCCTAAGCCGGGCAAAGGCATGGCTACCAGATCTTGATCCAGAAGATTTAGCCAATGGCTTCCCTAGTGTGAAAGAGGACGGGTCTCCCTTCAGCGTTGATGACTCTGCAAAGATAGCAAGGGAAATGCGGCCATTGGCAAGCAGGCTGGCTGAAGACACAGATCTGTCTCAATATCAAGCGGCTTATGACGCTGATAACAAGAAGGTGAAGGCACCGGTGCATCAGGAGGTGGATCTCATACTGCCGACTCGTAAGCATACCTCTGCCTCTGACATTGATCCATCAAATCTTATAGATGATGAGGTTGTGTTTAGTTCTTTGACCGGTATCAACTGGGCTACACCTGACTTCCAGTCAATGGGTAATAAAGAAGAAGAAGCGCAGGATGACCCGGAGGCTTCGACCCACCAAAACTAGAAGTCTTGATTCATGAGCCGGTTTACCAGTCATAGCATTTGAATGCTATGTCTCAAAAACACTTATCCTTTTGGGTTGTCAGATGCCTTGTAATAGGCTAGTTAAACAACCCTGATCTGTCACGCCATCGTGTGTGTTTATTTGCATAACACTGCTGATACATCATTTGAAGATCTGCCACTTATGCTTATCGTATCATCAATTATGCATACCATGCTTATCATTTTTTCCTGTACATAAGCAAATAACAAGTGCCCTAGCGGTTTACCCCAGGGCGGGTCACAATACCCCATATAAAAAACCAGTGATGACTAAATAGTCCATAATCAGGGACGGTTTACCAAAAACGTCATATAGTCACAACAAAATAAATATCATACATGTGATATTTGTTCACACTATCGGCTTATCATACGTCGTGCATTAAGGGGTAACATCCCAAAGCTTAGAGCTCGGTACTCCAAACACATAATCATCACAAATTGGCGACTTAAAGTCCAAAACCAGGCCGGGTTAATAAACTCCGGATAGATTCATATATAAACCATAAGGCAACATGGCCCTAATAAGTTTTTCAACCATGTATCAACATGGCGTAAAAGATGAACCTCAAAAAATGTTCAAAGCAAATATAAAGCAGAAAAACCAAGGCATTCATAGGCTGCCAGGCCTCAATGTCAAGTGCTATTCAAGGGCTGCACAGCCGCTGAGTTAAACCTTAATTCCAATCCGTAAGCAAGAACTCACATGGCCAATCATCGTTTTAATTTTGACAAATTTAGGGTCTGTATAAGATTGATTGTCAAGAGTACGGTGAGTCTTTCCAGGATTACGTGGTCGGAGTGGCACGCAAATAAAGGCAGGATAACCCGGATTTTTGGTGAATACACCTGGCGTCCAAGCCTATTACAAGGGACAACAAAGCTCTTGTTCATTAACAAGGAGCCCCAAGGTAATATTTTATTCCAGACGTATAAGACGGAATAGTAGGGTAGTCATAGCTATACCCAATGGGCAGGAAGCCCACAAGTATTTGGTAATCATGGCGTACAAGCCGGATCAAGAGGGTAGTCATAGCTACGCTCAATGAGCAGGAAGGCCCCAAGTGATCGTATAATGTAATAATAAAGACTCATATTCTCATAAATGAAACGACAGAGGCCCTGAATTATTAGGGATGTCGGCTTTATTATATTAATCATAATATATACATTGACAAAGTATGTACATCACAAGAGCCAGTGGGTCAGGTGTAATAAGGTCGAAGATAAGCAATGTTCCACGGCCGACGGGTCTCCTCCTCAGATTTGCATGATTCCTTGTGATCTCGAACATCAATGAGGTAGTACGATGTCTACTACGCAACTTTATTCTTGTAGACACGTGTTGGGCCTCCAAGCGTAGAGTTTTGTAGGACAGTAGCAATTTTCCCTCAAGTGGATGACCTAAGGTTTATCAATCCGTGAGAGGTGTAGGATGAAGATGGTCTCCCTCAAATGACCCTGCAACCAAATACAAGAAATCTCTTGTGTCCCCAACACACCCAATACATTGGCAAATTGTATAGTTGCACTAGTTCGGCGAAGAGATGGTGATAAAAGTGTAATATTGATGGTAGAAATATATTTTTATAACTTTAATAAACAAAAACAGCAAGGTAGCAATTAGTAAACGGGCAGAAAAATGGTATTGCGATGCTTGAAAATGAGGCCTAGGTTCTGTACTTTCACTAGTGCAACCTCTCGACAATGATAACATAGTTGGATCATATGATTATCCCTCAAAGTGCAATAACGAATCGCTCCCGAGTTCCTATTAGCGGGCAACAAAAGATGTAAATTGTTTGTAGGGTACGAAACCACCTCAAAGCTATTATTTCTATTTGATCTATTCAATAGTTCGTACTAAAATAACACAAAGCTATTTTTTCCATTTGATCTATCCTAGAGTTCGTACTAAATTAACACCAAAGCAAATTCATATTCATAATACTCAACCCACAGAAAGAACTACAAAGAGACCCCAAACTTTCTATCGGGGAAAAGATAATAAAAACGTGCATCAACCCCTATGCATACCCCAATGTCACCTCGGGAATCCGCAAGTTGAGTGCCATAACATACATCAAGTGAATAAATATGATACCCCATTGTCACTTCAGGTATTCATACCGCAAGACATACATCATGTGTTCTCATATCTGAATATTCAATCCGACAAGACAAAACTTCGAAGGGTAAAGACTCAATTCATCACAACAAGAGTATAGAGGGGAGAAACATCATATGATCCATCTATGCTAACAAAGCCCATGATATAATCACGAGAGAGAGAGAGAGAGAGAGAGAGAGAGATTGAACACATAGCTACTGGCACAGACCCTCAGCCCCGAGGGTGGACTACTCCCTCCTCATCGTGGTGACCGCCGGGATGATGAAGATGGCCACCGGTGATGATTCCCCTCCTCCGGCAAGGTGCCGGAACGGGTCTAGATTGGTTTTCGGTGACAACAGAGCCTTGCGGCGGCGGAACTTCTGATCTAGGTTAACCCCGAAGGGTTTCGGAATATTTGGGAATTTATAGTGCAAAGAAGGGGTGCGGGAGACCACCGAGGTGGGCACAACCCACCTGGGCGCGCTTGAGCCCCCTGGCGCACCCTCATGGGTTGTGCCCCCCTCGGGGCACCCCCCAGGTGCTTCTTTGGCCCACTGTTGGTCTTCTGGTCCATAAAAAATCTCCGTGAAGTTCCGTTGCATTTCGACTCCGTTTGGTATTGATTTCCTGCGATGTAAAAAATAAGCAAAAAACAACAACTGGCATTGGGCACTGGATCTATAGGTTAGTCCCAAAAAATGATATAAAGTTGCTATAAAATGATTGTAAAACATCCAAGAATGATAAAATAACAGCATGAATACTTCATAAATTATAGATATGTTGGAGAAGTATCAGCATCCCCAAGCTTAATTCCTACTTGTCCTCGAGTAGGTAAATGATAAAAGAAATAATTTATGAAGTGTGAATGCTAGCAAAGTGCATAAGTTTGATCAATAATAATTCCAATCACTTTTCCTAGCATCATAACAGCAATTCTTTCTTATAAAACATCTGATGTTATAGTGGCAACCAATTCACATGTTAAAGTTAAAACAATAAACTCTCTTGAAACTCAACAACCTATGTTCTTAGTCACCAAGCAATTGCAATTCAACTTATTCAACAGAGTTTAAGTAAGAGCTCCACATACTCAACCATCATGTAGTCTTCTATGATTGCTAACACTCACCGCATACACATGAGCAAAATGTTTCAACAGGACACATAGAAAGATTGGAGCTTATTGTTTTGCCTCCCAACGTATTCACCTCAAGGGTGATGTCAACAATAATAACTCATTCTACCCATATTCAACTAGATATATGTGCCTAGATCTTTCCTCGCCACATGATGCTTGCCAAAAGAGAAAAAGTAAAAAGGAATAGAGAGAAAAACTTTGAGTCTTTGCATAAAAGTAAATACTGAAAAGTAAAAGATAGGCCCTTCGCAGAGGGAAGCAGAGGTTTCCATGCACTTATTTGTTTGTATGCTCAACCCCTTAGTGCAAAAGAATGTCATGTTATATTGCCCCTTGTGATGGCAACCTTTATTATGCAGTCTGTCGCTTTTATTGCTTTACCATCATAAGTTCGTACAACGCTCAATTTTCTCTTACACCAAATGATCTTACACTTTTGGAAGCAATTTTTATTGCCTTATTGCATCGATGACAACTTACTTGAAGGATCTTGCTCAATCCTTAGGTAGGTATGGTGGACTCTTGAAGATAAGATTTGGGTTTAAGGGTTTTCGGATGCACAAGTAGTATCTCTACTTGGTGTGGAATTTTTGGCTAGCAAAGATGGGGGCAAGCACCACATGTTTAAGGATCTATGACAATATAACTTCTATGTGAATATGAACAAACGTAAATCATTACATTGTCTTCCTTGTCCAACGTCAACAATTTTGGCATATAATATTTTTATGGGGCTCACAATCACAAAAGATTTCCAGGATAGTGTATTTGCATGTGAATGTTCTCTTCCTTATACTAATTATTCGTGAATTGCTTGTATGACCAAAATTGTGATTGTCAAGCCTCAAAAGATCTCACTTTCTAAACGCAATGTGAAGCTTCCACTAGGCATGATAAGATATCAATTTCATGACATTCAATTTATTCAACAATTTACTCATAGGATATAAGTGAAGCACAAGAGCAATTCCAAAGAAAAGAGCTTCGTTGACAGGATGTGGATGCCGCTTACTTAGCCTCCTTGGCAACTATTTGAGGACTCTATTTTATTTAAAAACTTTCAGATCTAAGTATTTTATTAAAACAGCAAGTAAAACAAAAATAAAATGACATTCTAAGAATAGCACAACTCATGTGAAGAAGCAAAAACTTAGGCTCAACCCATACTAACCGATAATTGTTGAAGAAAAAAGGTGGGATGCCTACCGGGGCATCCCCAAGCTTAGATGCTTGAGACTTCTTGAATATTATATTGGGATGCCTTGAGCATCCCCAAGCTTGAGCTTTGGTGTGTCCTTAATTATTCTCATATCACGGTTTTCCTACATCTCAAAAGCTTCATCCACACAAAACTCAACAAGAACTCATGAGATAAGTTAGTATAAAGTAATGCAAAAACCTTATCAATCTCTATTGTAGAAAATCACTAAAATTATTATTGAACATTGAATACTAAATGCCTCTGCATATTTAATACTCCTATCCTCAAATAGAAGCATTAAACAAGCAAACATATGCAAACAATGCAAAGATAACAACAATCTGCCAAAATAGTACAGTCTGTAAAGAATGCAAGAGTATCAATACTTATTCAACTCCAAAAATTATGAAATTCTACCACACTATAGAAAATTTATCAGAGCTTATTATGCAAAAAAATTCAACATTTTATCACATTCTGACTTTCCTCGGGAATTTTTTCAACACCGATAAACTTTCTGTTTTCAAACAGCAACATGTATACTTGCAAGATAAGCATGGCAAAAGGCTATCACTGCCACTTTTATTGAAATAAAAGATGCAAAACATTATTCTAAATAACATCAAGCAAATCCTAACAAAATAAAATGACGCTCCAAGTAAAACTCATATCATGTGACGAATGAAAACATAGCTCCGAGTGAGGTTACCGGTAATGTTGGAGGCGAAAGAGGGGATGCCTTCCGGGGCATCCCCAAGCTTAGTTGCTTGGATATTACTTGAATATTATCTTGGGGTGCCTTGGGCATCCCCAACTTAGGTTCTTTTCACTCCTTATTCTCCTCATATCGATATCTCACCCAAAACTTTGAAAACTTCGACCACACAAAACTTAACGGAACTTCGTGAGATAGGTTAGTATGATAAAGAGCAAACCATTTCACTTTGGTACTGTCAAAGACAATATTCATAATTTTTTCCACACAATGCCTACTGTATCATATCATTTCCACAATTTATATTGAGCAATATAAGCCATAGAAACTAGAAAACAAGCAAACTATGTATTGAAAACAGCATCTGTCAAAAATAGAACAGTATGTAGTAATCTGTACTCAAACCATACTTCTGCTACTCAAAAAATTATGAAAAAATAAGGAACACGTGAGAAATTTGTATATTAAACTTCTGCAGAAAGAATCAACTCAAAATAACTCTTATGTTAAAAATGAGACTTATTTTTGCGAGCGCAAAAGTTTCTGTTTTTTAGCAGGCTCAAATCAACTATCACCCAACATGATCCTAAAGGCTTTACTTGGAACTTTATTGAAACAAAAGCAATAAAACATGATTACTACAGTAGCTTAATCATGTTAACACACAAAAACAGTAGGTAAAAGTGTTGGGTTGTCTCCCAACAGGCGCTTTTGTTTTATGCCATTTAGCTAGGCATGATGAGCTCAATGATGCTCGCATGAAAGATAAGAATTGAAACATAAAGAGAGCATCATGAGTCATAAGTTCCTCTCTCATAATAATTTTAAGTAGCATAATGAATAGATTCATCAATATAAACATTACACAAAGCATTCTTTTCATGATCCACAAGCATAGAAAATTTATTACTCTCCACATAAGCAATTTTATTCTCATTCACAATAGTGGGAGTATCATATGAGACTTGAATACTAAAAAATGTTCCCACATTAAGAGAGTAATGTTCAGTAAAAGGATATTCAAAATTATGACAATAATTATCACTACTTATTTAACATAAGTATCATCACAATAGTCATCATAAGTAGCAACTTTGTTCTCATCATAGATAGGAGGCATGCAACCATCATAGAAAGTTTGATCATTCAAAGTAGGGGGACTAAAAAGATCGTATTCATTAAACATAGCATCTCCAAGCTTGGGACAAACATTAATTGCAGCAAATAAATTCTCAAACATGACATTCTCATCAAACATAGCATCCCCAAGCTTGTGGCTTGGCATATCATAAGCATAATCACTCTCATCATTAATAGTATGAATAGCACCAACGGTATAACAATTGCTATCATCATAATTTCCGAAGTTGGTTCCAAAAAGATTTCCAAGATTATAAGAAGTATCATAATCTTCCCAATCATAATCATCACAACAAGCAATAGGCATAACAAAATCATCATCAGGTGCATCATCTTCCACAATTATTTTTTATTCATTTTCATGAGGCACAACAATAATAGGAGCAACATTATTTGGGAGAGATACCTTTTTACCTCTATTCTTTCTTCTATTCTTCTTCTTCACCACAACATGTGTGGGTTTAATTAATCTTTTCAAGCTTCTTATTAATGAGTTTGGTAGGATAGGAAGCTCCTCCTCGTTACCTGATTCATCATAATAAACACTAGGAGGGTCCCTTTCATTAGTACTCTCTTCATATTCTATTTGTTTAATTGACTTTATATAGTTGGCAATATAAGGATTCTCAATGCAATTTACCGCACAAAACATATAAATTTCCTCTAGATCAAAATCCAGAAATCTCTCGAGATTATATTTTGGAATACCCTTAGTTATACGTTTCATTTCTTCATACCCCAAAACAAGACTAAGCTCTTTGTGATTCTCAAGGTTAATCAAGTTATCACAATTTTTGGACATGATTTGATAATGAAAAAAAATTTGCATTGGAGATTTAAATGACCACGTTCATTGCAAAGTTCACAAGGATGGCAAAAAAATTAAATCTTTCAGCACAATCATCTAGCCTCTCTCGCAACTTTTTCGTTTCAAAATATTTATGCTTCTTACAAAATCTATCTTCCCTTTTTGGTGTGCAATTGCACTCCCAATTCACTCCGCAAAAAGTGAAATGCTTATAAGAAACATTTTTGTCATGACTTGTGCAATCATCATTAGCGTTTTGGATATTCAAAGAATTCATACTAACAACATTGCAATCATGTTGATCATTCAAATATTTTGTGCCAAGCATTTTATTGACTTCTTCTTCAAACAATTGAGCACAATTTTCTGAACCATCATTTTCAAGAAATATATTATAAAGATGATCAATAATATGATGCAACCTCAATTCCACTTTTTTATAGTTTTCTTTTATGAACCAAACTAGTGGTAAAACAAGAAACTAAAAGATTCAATTGCAAAATCTAAAGATATACCTTCCAACACTCACCTCCCCGGCAACGGTGCCAGAAAAGAGCTTGATGTCTACTATGCAACTTTATTCTTGTACACACGTGTTGGGCCTCCAAGCGCAGAGTTTTGTAGGACAGTAGCAATTTTCCCTCAAGTGGATGACCTAAGGTCTATCAATCCGTAAGAGGTGTAGGATGAAGATGGTCTCCCTCAAATGACCCTGCAACCAAATACAAGAAATCTCTTGTGTCCCCAACACACCCAATACAATGGCAAATTATATAGGTCCACTAGTTCGGCGAAGAGATGGTGATAAAAGTGTAATATTGATGGTAGAAATATATTTTTATAATCTGAATAAATAAAAATAGCAAGGTAACTGTTAGTAAACGGGCACAAAAACGGTATTGCAATGCTTGAAAATGAGGCCTAGGGTCCGTACTTTCGCTAGTGCAACCTCTCAACAATGATAACATAGTTGGATCATATGATTATCCCTCAAAGTGCAATAAAGAATCACTCCCGAGTTCCTATTAGCAGAGAACAAAAGATATTAATTGTTTATAGGGTACAAAATCACCTCAGAGCTATTCTTTCCGTTCGATCTATTCAAGAGTTCGTACTAAAATAACACAAAGCTATTTTGTCCGTTCGATCTATCCTGGAGTTCATACTAAAATAACACCAAAGCAAATTCATATTCATAATACTCAACCCACACAAAGAACTACAAAGAGACCTCAAAGTTTCTATCGGAGAAAATATAATAAAAACGTGCATCAAACCCTATGCATAGATTACCCCAATGTCACCTCGGGAATTCGCAAGTTGAGTGCCATAACATGCATCAAGTGAATAATATGATACCCCGTTGTCACTTCAAGTATTCATACCGCAAGACATACATCATGTGTTCTCATACTTAATATTCAATACGACAAGACAAAACTTCAAAGGGTAAAGACTCAATTGATCACAACAAGAGTATAGAGGGGAGAAACATTATATGATCCATTTATGTTAACAAAGCCCATGCTATAGATCACGAGAGAGAGATTGAACACATAGCTACTGGTACAAACCCTCAACCCCAAGGGTTTACTACTCCCTCCTCATCGTGGTGGCCGCCGGGATGATGAAATGATGATTCCCCCCCCCCCTCCGGCAGGGTGCCGGGACGGGTCTAGATTGGTTTTCGGTGGCTACAGAGCCTTGCGTCAGCGGAACTTCTGATCTAGGTTATCCCCGAAGGGTTTCGGAATATTTGGGAATTTATAGTGCAAAGAAGGGGTGCGGGAGGCCACCAAGGTGGGCACAACCGA